>JAVGWX010000005.1:39811663-40320727 GCA_036924085.1 Ariolimax columbianus | reverse complement strand
GTTTTAACGCTTCCACTCTGTGGAGGCGCCCATTTATGAAAATCTGCACCCTATTTGTTATCTTTGTTTTTGGGTATCCACTTTTAAGAACAGTACAGCACATCTGACACCTCCACAGTCTCAATAATAGGCGATCGTATATTCCAGGGGCTAACAGATGCTGGGATTGACCTGACAAGTCACCAGTGGATCTTCACTTGCTAAACAATATGAAGCAAAGGAGGTCGCACCTCCCCACGACGTCTACTGACATAAGTGGACTGAAGAATGATATACAACTGACTTAAGATTTCCCGAGTGCTCTGCCCGGGTCTTTGTGTATGACATGGACAAGAATAGCACCACTGCCTCACAGAGAGCATGTCGTAAGAGGCGACTAACATGGCATAACACCGGTCATGGTTAGGTAATTTTTTTTAGAGCAGCATAGATGGCGCCTAACAGGCTGCGGGTCTACTTCGCTCTAGTGTTTGAGTCTATTAAGATAGACTCGCACATCGGTTAAGCACCCTGTATAAGGGCTTGTCCCAACGGAATGGTGTGTTAAGCTGCCTAAGCCTAGCTCACTAAGCAGGAAACCCTTGTCTCGGCTACATCCATATCATTCAATTGCTGGGACTTGCACAGAGGCATCTGCCCTGTAGAAGTACAGGTCGCCTAACATCTGAGAACGAGGGCGATTTCAAAAGTTTGACCTCCAGAACCAAAACTACGATAACAGTGCTCAGAGTCACGCGACACATATGTGACAATAATCTCGAATGAAGTGTAAATATTGGAGCATGTAGGGGCATGAAGTGACTATAGGTGCATGTAGGGGCATGTAGTGGCATGAAGTGACTATAGGGGCATGTAGTGGCATGAAGTGACTATAGGGGCGTGTAGTGGCATGAAGTGACTATAGGGGCATGTAGTGGCATGAAGTGACTATAGGGGCATGTAGTGGCATGAAGTGACTATAGGGGCATGTAGTGGCATGGAGTGACTATAGGAGCGTGTAGTGGCATGAAGTGACTATAGGAGCATGTAGAGTCATGAAGTGACTATAGGGGCATGTAGTGACTATAGGGGTATGTAGTGGCATGAAGTGAGTATAGGGGTATGTAGTGGCATGAAGTGACTATAGGTGCATGTAGTGGCATGAAGTGACTATAGGGGCATGTAGTGGCATGGAGTGACTATAGAAGCATGTAGTGGCATGAAGTGACTATAGAAGCATGTAGGGTCATGAAGTGACTATAGGGGCATGTAGTGACTATAGGGGCATGTAGTGGCATGAAGTGACTATGGGGGTACGAAGTGACTATAGGGGCATGTAGTGGCATGAAGTGACTATAGGGGCATGGAGTGACTATAGGGGCATGTAGTGGCATGGAGTGATTATAGGAGCATGTAGTGGCATGAAGTGACTATAGGAGCATGTAGGGTCATGAAGTGACTATAGGGGCATGTAGTGGCATGAAGTGACTATAGGGGTATGTAGTCGAATGAAGTGACTATAGGGGCATGTAGTGGCATGAAGTGACTATAGGGGCATGGAGTGACTATGGGAGCATGTAGTGGCATGAAGTGACTATAGGAGCATGTAGGGTCATGAAGTGACTATAGGGGCATGTAGTGGCATGAAGTGACTGTAGTGGCATGGAGTGACTATAGGAGCATGTAGTGGCATGAAGTGACTATAGGAGCATGTAGGGTCATGAAGTGACTATAGGGGCATGTAGTGGCATGAAGTGATTATAGGGGCATGTAGTGGCATGAAGTGACTATAGGGGCATGTAGTGGCATGAAGTGACTATAGGCGATGTAGTGGCATGAAGTAACTATAGGAGCATGTAGTGGCATGGAGTGACTATAGGGGCATGCAGTAGCATGGTGTGACTATAGGGGCATGTAAGAGCATGAAGTGACTATAGGGGCATGTAGTGGCATGAAGTGACTATAGGGGCATGTAGTAGCATGGAGTGACTATAGGGGCATGTAGTGGCATGAAGTGACGTTAGGGGCATGAAGTGACTATATGGACATGTGTTGGCGTGAATTGACTATAGGGGCCTGTAGTGGCATTAAGTGAATATAGGGGCATATAGTGGAATGAAGTGACTATAGGAGCATGGAGTGGCATGAAGTGAATATAGGGACATGTAGTGGAATGAAATGACTATTGGGGTATATGGTGACATGCGCCTTGAAAGTGACGAATGCCACCACAGACAGTAAAATGGCGGCATACAGAAGTACGGTTCAATCAACGTGCTGGGATTGAATTCATTGCGACAGAAGGTTGAGTGCCCGTCGACATGCATCGAAGAATGACTGCGGTATATTGTGACGCTTGTGTAGATGCCAATAATGTCAGGAGGTGGGCACGGACTGTAAAAGGCGAACACTCCGACACGACGAGTTTACATGGCAAGGCTCACAGCGGACAACCGAGCACATCTCTGGATGCACAGCACTAAGTTCGTGGACGAACTGATACCTGCCATGCCAATCGTCGTGTCAAGCAGACAGATATTGTCGCAATGCTCATGATTTGAATTGAGCGAATCCATCACACTATCAATGCCCTGATTTGGTATAGAAAACTGTGTGCGAGATGGGTGCCTCACATGCTGACACCGAATATGAAACAGTGCCGACATCAGCTGTGTCAGGAAGACGTTTGCGTGTGTGTGTGGACCGGAATGATGACTACGTCGAAAAATGAATGAGACCACCTAAACGACATCCCTAGCGTTAAGAAAATGTATAGATCATGTGTCAATCTTACACATTAACGAAATGATCTTCTCACAGGCAAAACTTTTCAAAATCGTGTTCGATTTAATTTCTTTTGATTTCCACAAGTCTTCTAGAGCAATAAAAACACTCTTCACCCCGTATTCAGACATCAGCATCAATGCCGCCGATGTATCCATATTGCCACTAAGGTGAAGCGGCTCACATCTTGCAGGGAAGTGTCACCTAACACGTTCTGATCATCGGTAATTTCATAGATTCTCAAAACTTGTGTATTGTCCTTGCGTATGGACCTACTGCGAGACCGCTCATCAAAAATACTAATTTGATTGTGCATCTGCCGTAGGGTAGTGGAGCAGAAGGGCTAAATCGTCGACAAAGTCCTTATCAGCAGGTTGCTATTTCGAAGTCCGTATAATTCCGCCAAGTAGGGACTACAGGGGTATGTAGTTGACTGATGTTGTCGAGTCAATGGCCGACAGAAAGAGAAATGGTGACATGGACGTCCCTGTCGGGTCCACGCTCGTATCACAATTGGCTTAGAAAGCTGACCCGATCATGCACACCCCGGCAACACGTATTTGCATAAGCTTTTCTAATTATGTTGGTGAACTCTAGGGTCACTGCAAAGTGCAAAATAACTTCCCAAGTAATTCTCTGTCTAAGCTGGTAAAGGCCATCTTATTTTCCGCGAATCCGAGGTAAAGCGGCGAGTTCCAAACTATAATGGTTATATGCAATGTATCTGGTCTCTCGTGGTTTGTTTTGTTGAAATCCTGCCCGTTCGTCTCTCAATTTGGCTTGGCTTCCTTCGTTCTTAATCTCCCGCTACCAAACCCTGAAAGGGTTTAAGTAGCAGAATGTAGTCCAGAGAACGGAATGCGTTGTGTCGTAGTTTACAGCTTGACAGCGATATTTGCACCTTTAGGTCCAACACATCCGACTTTAGCCAGCATGTTTTGAGTACCAGGTGTAGCATTTTCTCTTCGATCCCTTCTCCTAAGCCAGTGTGCCTGCTGCAGCCTGTTATCCAGGATCACCGCGTGGAGGTGTAGAAGGGTCTTGGCAGCTCTGGTTCGCTGGCCCTGCCGCTAGCAGTCAGCTATGGATCGTTGACCACTGCAGCTCATGTGCTGCTCAGCATCTTGATCCCGTCTCCCAATTTGTCATGTTCTTCTATTTTCAATCTCTATACAAGGATCTTATTCAACATTTTCTCAGGTGCAGATGATAACGTTATTTCCCTATAACTATTACACAACTGCAGATCTCCCTTTCTTTGGCAAATTAATTACCGTATTCTGCCTTCCTTCCACTCAGACGGTATTTATTTTCTTTCCCACGCTTGACCAAGTCTTTTTTAAAACTTTGTTGTTGAAGTGTCAATGTCTACTTCATCTGAGATTTACCAGACCTTCTGTATTTCTTTTGCGGGCCGTCTTCCACAATTAACATATTGGTTCATATACACGGACTTAATGTCGGGGGGGGGGGGGGGGGGAGAGGGGTAGTGGAGCCTTTCGTTTTCAGAATCTCATTAAAGGCTGACCTTTCGTGTATTAGGATTTACATTTTCTTACCTATTCAGATCAGGTGCCGTCCTAACAGCGAAGGTCGGCTGCAATGGATCTCCAACTACCTGTATCTTGGATAACTGGATGGTACAGTTTGCACGGCTTTTCCTTGTCCATGTTTTGATGTTGTCCTCTCACTTATTGACTTAAAGCAAAGTTTACTTCTGGTACGTTTGTCTCTCTGTTGGGAGACCTAGGTCCGAAATGGTGCGACAGATCGGACTGCATACAGGACGTTGTTGGCTACCTCGCATACCGCACATCCGCCGAACTGAAATCGAGGATATTGTTTTGTATTGTATTGTCTGTGTTTACCTTTCATTCCAATACTGATTTTTAGCAAGATGCTATGCCTTTTTATGAGACCAAAAGATCGCAACTGTTGGATCCTGATTTTCTTCATCAAATCCTGTTTTCAGAGCTATGTTTTTGTTTTACTTATTTCACTCGCTTTCGTTAACTTATCCTTACTTAACTTACCGTCTTTATACTGATTTAGAAGACTCTATAGAGCCTGTATGCAACCAGTATCTTGGAGGTTGGTTTTTACCGATGTGCGAGTTCATCTTAATAGAATCAAACACTAGACCTCAGTAGACCCTCAGCCAGTTAGGCGCCATGCTTATCGTGTCAGTCATATGTATTTTTTCGCTATCGATCTTATCAGTAGTTTGTTTTTGGCTGTCCTTGTTTTTCGCTAGTCTCACATACTTAGTATAGGCTCTCATGCCGAGTACGCATTGAGCAATACGAGAAAAATAGTCCAGAAGAGAAGAAAAGCACATGTTTATTATATTTTCCCTTTAATTTGATCATGTTGCTGTACAGAGTTTTCATATTTCCTTTGCTAGCAATTGTCTGAGCGGCTTTCCGCAAATCATTGATTTGTTTCCGTTCGTCAGTTCTGAGGTCCCCTCTTAATGTACGTGCTGACCTGCTTGTTGACCGTACTGCATCATCCCGGAGCCTCCCTTTCAGCATTGTTTTTATTCTGCTGCTGTTCAATTTTGTTTTCTTTTTTTGCCTTTCTTTTATCTTGATGAATGTCTCTGCTGTAATCCATTCTTGGTGATAGTGTTTTTTGTTTTCCACAAGCCTCATTCCAGATATTTTGTATCCGCCGCAAATGTTCTTCTAAATCTTCTTTATATGCTAATTATTGTAATCATTCCAATAGAAACAGAATGTCTAACCTCTAGTTTCTCATTTCTGCTGTCACGTGTTCAGTCAGCATCATCGTGCGAACCTTCGAGGTACCAAACCGGGAGGTTTCTAGTGAAGAAATTGATAAGACAGATTACGGTTGTTTCTGCTCTGTGTGGTTTGCTTAGATGACAGAGGTCTTCCATCTAACTCAGCTGAGCAGAGTTTATTGTGTAAGTCGACTTGCCCATGTTTGATGATGTTTCAGTTAAAAATGTATACCAGATGAGCAAAAAGCGTAATGAATATTTTAGGGTAAGCTGAGTCATGAACATAAAGGCACACACTTAATGATGTTGAAAAAATGTTGAAAAGTACTTGGTGTTTGTGCAGAATGAGGTAGTTAAAAACCCACACTGTCGACTCTCCGTAAGGAAATAATAATAATAAGAGGAATATTTTCGCTTAGACATCTGAGGCCGCTGTGTCGGTCAGCCATATAAACAGACCATCTGTTGTGACAATATTTCAGGCTTCGTCCAGATCGGAGGGGGTGGATGCTATCTTCTAAGCCATATTGTGCGGGGGCGGCTTTTTCTGCGCCTCCAGCCAGTTGGGGGAAAATTAAGGCGATGAGGAATGACCTGTGTAGTATCTTGTATACCGGGGTTTCCTAGTCCACCCGTACGCCGTGAACGAACAAAAAAACTCGGCGCGGTCAAGGGTTTCTGAGATTTGGTGGAGACGTTTTAACAGAAACCTCAATGTTGCGGATGTAGTCATGCCACCGGATACGCCTATGGTTACGTATGTAGAAGGCTTGCAGTCTCGACATGTCATATTTCAGCAATGTCCCGCTAGGTTTCAGAATCGTACAGCAGAGCTGGGATCAAGCAGGACTGGTAGATGCAGATTTTTATTTCAAAGGAAGATCTTGTCGTTGCTCCATACACGCCGGAGGTCGTGCATAGTAGACGTAGGTAGTTCGATCCGTCTTGACATATTGGGACAGCTGCGCCCATGTGATGGTATGATGTTGCCGAGGTAGATGAATTCTATGGAGACATCCACAGTGTGATATTGAGTATTAATATCCTGGGGTGCTGTGTCAGAAATGAGGTTCTGAACTTTGGTTTTGGCCTAGAATATAGACATAGGCCTACCTAGGAAATGCGTTTTGCTGTCTAGATATTCAGGGCATATCTTTCTGTGTCGAACAGAACAAACTCGTCCGCGTAAACGAGATCGGCGAGGATTGGCTGGTCGATAGCAATACTCTCTAGGTGCGCGATGAGGCGCCCAAGATGCCAGTCGACGGACTGGCAGTATAGGTTGAGGGCAAGAACACAGCCCTGTCTGACAACCGCAGCCGTAGCAAATCTTGTGCTAGAGAGGGCCACCCAGACGAATTCCGGCGCCGGTGTCCTTGTGTAGCTCGTTGGTCAGGTTTAACGGGGGGCGGGGGGTAGTTGGGTGCCTATTACCTGGAGGGCTTCTAGTAAAGCCAACCGAGCCGAAGGCGGACGTTTCCATTCTTCCGGGACCTGCAGGAATAAGTGATGGAGGGCAGAGCTGATCAGGTCGAAGGCGTATTTCAACAGCTCCGCCGGGATTTGATCTGGGCCTGCCGCTCGTCATCTCTGAGAATGGCAGCAAGGAATTCAGCTGTAGTTGGGAGGGGGGGGGGGAGTTGATGTTGGTTTCCGTATCTAGGTGAGGATCCCGAGGCTTAGCAGATAGATCGGGGCATGTAGTGCTCCTTACACCTGTTCGCTATCTTCTCATATGACGATCACAGGGAGTCGTCACACTTATTGATGAATACCGTGCTTTTCTTTCTCGTTCTACTTTTCTCCAGGGCGGAGGAGCCTGATAGGCGGGTCTGAGGTCATGAGATCTGAGACAGGCTTCGAGGCAATTTCGTTTTTCTGGTGATTAGCTTGATGCCTCTCATGTGTCATTCTTTATGTCATCACATGTTGCTGGAGATTTTGTCTTGGGATCGACACAGGTTTGTGAGGGGCATATGGGCTCATGGAGGACGTGATCATCAGTATTGACAGGAGCCCCCCGCACTGTCAGACACACATATCACCCGACAATATTTTTTGCAAGGATGTAGACGAGTTCTGTCCTAGTCCTTCGATCATCAGAGAAGACCGACTTTATTTGTTATGAGTTGGCTGTGACAAAAAATAGCGCTCTAATGACCCTCTAGTAGTTACCAAATAATCCGATTCCTGCGCTGCGTTAGGCTGGACGCAATCAGTTTACCTTTCCAATAGTAACTGATCCATTCACTTTGCCGCTTCGCGCGTCTCCTAAAATGTCATTGCGCTTAAACAAAACTGACCATTACAAATTCAATTTCTAATTTGTTTCACATCTGTTTTATGCAAAGGTATGTTTTCTCCAATTCTTCAAAACCATCTGGGATGGCTCAGGCTATCTTGTCTATTCGAATTCTTCGCTATTGGGGATGAGATAGCAAACCTCACATTCAACCCTCCTTCACCATCTGCTACGTCATATCTGGCACGTGGACAACGTTGCCAGCTATTACTGCTTCAAGTAACAATAACTGACTATCAATACTCTACTATCATCATTCATCATTGGCGTCTCAGTCTATGTGGACCATGCGCGTGGCGCCCTGTGAAGTTTTTCCAGGTCCGTCTCATGTATTTCGACACAATCTGCTATGACTGTAAAAGCCGATCCGGGAGTGACAGTCCCTGCGACAGATTGTGGAACCATGCTGAGGATGCTGGTTTGCCGAGGTTTCCCAACGATCTCTTCTAACTTTTTCTATTCTCAGCAGCCAGACGGCCTCTATAAACGTCAGCAACACTTTAAACCCACCAACTGGTGTCTCCAAATAGTTCTATCCTGAACAATCGTTTTCCAGCCCTTTGACATAAGCATATACGTATACACTGGACCTCCGACGTGTATGAAGCAGCGACAAGATCTTCCTTTGAAATACAAATCCCCATCTACCAGTCCTGCGTGGTCCCAGTTCTGCTGTACGGCTCCGAAACCTGGCAGGACTTTGCTGAAATATGTAGAGTTCTCTGAAAACAATATGTATTCAATGTAGTCTGGATGATGAGTGTGGATCAACGTTATCCAGTAGTAGTGAGCATCACACATATGGATTCAAGATTAGCACAACCGCCTAGATGACCGCGCCTCACCATTCTTCAGCACGCTCTGGACGTGAGGAAAGCTACAATAACCCGCCACTTAACGCCCTTTGTCAGAGCGCACAAAATAATAAACTTACTCATTGTGGGCATTAAACAACAACAACATCAGCAACATCCATAAATGGTGTGATATCGGATGTGATTATAACAAAGCGTGTAGGGACAGAAATCTTACAAATCTGTTACCACGAAACCTCACAAGGAGGTATGTGAAGTGTGTGAAGGCTGGGTTCTCAGACTTACCCTGCTCCAACAAGCCCCCGCCCACATATATCCTACTGTGAAGCCCAAGCGAGACGTTGCAGTCTCGTCTCTTCATTCGTGTTGAAAAAAAAATGTGTTCACTGTATAATCACTCAACAATAGATGAATCGTTTTGAAACATTATCAGATAATTGTAGAGTGCTTCTAACCGAGGACGTCATCAATGCAGCGAGGGACGGAAACAAGAAACAAAGACTAAAATAGAAAAGAAAAATCTAGCGAAAAAGATGACCGGGGCGACCAAGTCTCACTTTCACATCTCTAGTCTGCAGAAGCATCAAATTACAGACCTATACTGAAATGAAAACGAGTTGCAGTGGATAGGGTCAAGTGAATAGACATGTTCAGACAACCTTTAAAACCAGTCTGAGGACTGACCAACCAGAGGATAGGGTCAAGTGGAGAGACATGCTCAGACAACCTTAACATCAGTCTTAGGACTGACCAACCAGTGGATAGGGTCAAGTGAATAGACATGTTCAGACAACCTTAACATCAGTCTTAGGACTGACCAACCAGTGGATAGGGTCAAGTGAATAGACATGTTCAGACAACCTTTAAAACCAGTCTTAGGACTGACCAACCAGAGGATAGGGTCAAGTGGAGAGACATGCTCAGGCAACCTTAATATCAGTCTTAGGACTGACCAACCAACTAAATGATGACGATATAGTAGTAAATGACAAACGGGTACTGAGAAAACAGGTACGGATGAACAGAAGCGGTCGAGGAATGCAGGACGAAAGTTCAAGCTGTTATAATTGCTGCAATTAATGTTATGTATTTAAAGGTACTATCGATCTTTCCCTTCGATCCATTGCCATGTGCTGGTGTCTACTTAAATGTGATCAATAGGAAACAAACCCAAGGACAACATGGCCAATTTGAAATCTATTTATTGTTGGAAATTGGGTTAAAATTTAGCTGTGAATGTAAAATCACAAGACTTATTTTTGCTAGTTACCTGCTAGATGATACGGTTGCAAGTCTCTCTTCGCTTCTATTTTGTGTTCAGTATCTTTGGTCATGCTATATCTGCAGGCCAGTCGTCATGATGAAGGTTGTAGTCTTTAACAGGTCGGAGCGACTGCCCCATAACTTTGGTCTCAGCTCCCTCCCCTCTAGCCATGTCTGGAATCTTATTTCCATATACAGTAGAATGTTTTTAGGATTCTGACTCTGTTCTACGTGCACATTCATCGGAGTGTGAGATCTTTAGTCGGTTTAGGTGTTCCAAATGCCTATATTGACCAGTTCTGATGCGAAACAGGGTAGTTTGTTGGTTTCTTTTGAGTTGCTGAATTGGGTCTGATCTACCGGTACTGATTATGTTTCTGTCTTCTCTCCATTGGTGTACATACACATTGTATATGATCTTAATCTCTCTATATGGTACTCTATGATTAGATCATGTATTTTTGCTGCCATCTTTTGCAAGAGCGTCAGCTCTCTCGTTTCTTGTGATTCTGCAGTGAAAGGGTAGCCATTGGAGCGCTATTCTTGAGGACTCTCTACACCATTTCGTACTGCGCGCCATTTCTTGAGTTCCATGCCTGAGACTTGTTGCCTCGACTTACTTTTCTTCTGCGCTAGTTATGTTTTTATTAATCTACATGGTGGACTGTGAAGTGCTAGTGGGTTGTAATGTGGTGGTGGTGGTCTGTGGTGTGGTGGTGGGCTGGGGTGGGGTTGTGGGCTGTGGTGTGGTAGTGGTCTGTGGTGTGGTGGTGGTGGGCTGTGGTGTGGTGGTGGGCTGGGGTGGGGTTGTGGGCTGTGGTGTGGTAGTGGTCTGTGGTGTGGTGGTGGCCTGTGGTGTGGGCTGTGATGTGGTGGTGGGCTGTGGTGTGGTGGTGGGCTGGGGTGGGGTTGTGGGCTGTGGTGTGGTAGTGGTCTGTGGTGTGGGCTGTGATGTGGTGGTGGGCTGTGGTGTGGGGGTAGGCTGTGGTGTGGTGGTGGGCTGGGGTGGGGTTGTGGGCTGTGGTGTGGTAGTGGTCTGTGGTGTGGCGATGGCCTGTGGTATGGGCTGTGATGTGGTGGTGGGCTGTGGTATGGTAGTGAGCTGTAATGTGGTAATGGGCTGTTGTGTCGTAGTGATCTGTTGTGTGGTAGTCTGATGTGCTGCTGGGCTGTGGCGTGGTGGACGGCTGTAGTGTGGTGGTAGGCTGTGGTGTGATAGTTGGCTGTGGTGTGGTAGTGGGATGTTATGTGGTAGTGGGCTGTGGTGTGGTAGAGAGATGTGCTGTGATAGTGTAATGGGGTGTGATAATGGGCTGTGATGTGGTAATGGCTTTTGTTGTGGTAATGGGCAGTATTGTAGTGGTAGACTGGTTTGGTAGTAAGATGTAGTGTAGTGGTGGGGTGTGATGTGGTGGTGGGCTGTGGTGTGGTGGATTGGGCTGTGGTGTGGTAATGGGCTGTGGTGTGGCGGCGGGCTGTAGTGTGGTTATGTATTGTGGTTGTGTGGTATGCGCGTGTATCTGTGTGTGCTGTGTTGTTTCGCGCGCTTGTGTGTGTAGTGTGCGAGTGTTTTCGGACGCATGTGTAGTGATGTGCGTGTGTATGTGTCGGTGCGCATATGTGTATGTGTATATTCGAATATGCGAGACAACAAGCGGAATAACTCTTGTTAAGACTCAGGACATGAGCACATACGGACGATCTGATGTCATCTACAAGTGGTTCCACGCGTCGCAGCCTAGCACTGCTTCTAGACAGCCTCTACCCACACTGCCCCACTCTCTTCAGTACACGATGTCGCCAACCGTTTCCCGCGCCCACCGCCAAACCAATTTTTTTTTGTCTGACAGAATTTGACATCCGAAACTTGATCGCGTGCTTCATAAAATCGATAAGGACCGTCTCCGGTATGAGGCAACCGGCTGGCGCTCTCTACAAGTCCTCTCTGTTATCTTTGTGTGAGAGAAGAGCGCACTTTGTGTTGGTCTACTCATGAGAGGGGACCGAGAGAGTTTGCGAAAGAGAGATAGAGAGAGAGGGAGAGAGAGCTACTTTGGGAGAAGGTTGTGGGGGAGAGATGGAGATGCGCGCCCGTACAATTGGAAGACGGGAATGCCGATTTTTCGAAAATATGATTAATGATCGATGGTAATATGGAGAGAGAGAACCAGAAGAGAGAGGAAGGAAATGGAAATAAAAATCGGATAAGTGGAGTGTGGGAGGAAACATGGTTTGAAAATCATACGATTGTCTAGGGTTGATGAAGATAACAGCCAGATAGAGTAATCGAAAAACAGACGGATAAATAGACAGAAGACGGACAAACGAATAAATACAGAGGGAAGAAAGAAATGCATGGATGTCCAGAATTGGAAATTTCACATGGTGAAACAGCAACTACATGTACATTTTTTAGGCGTCATTTTGTGTATATAGTGGTTCTTTTGTGGTTCTTCAACCACTGAAGCTTGACGTTGTTGAATGCTGTATTTGTTTAGCGCTTATATATATATATAATGCTTGTCCATCACATGTGATGGAGACCGCCCTTTTTGTTCAGCCGTGTGGACAATCTTTTCTCTTTCTGTATCCGTTGAAATGGGTGACTTGCGCGTTGATTTGAATTAAAGTGAAAAAGAAACTGAGCTTTCTGTCAACCTCACTCTCTGGTCCTGAGCTACTTCTGACCAGTGGCAAGATATTTATCTAAACTACTAGAGATAGCACATGGTGCAGATTTTTTTACTAGGGTTTACTCCCGAAGCCTATCCTGTAAACAGGTATCGCAGAAGTGGGGTTGGGGGTTATGACATCTAACGTTGTGTGTTGTGCCTTTCCCATGACCTAAAAAGGTCGTAGGGACATCACTCAGCGTGTGAATGACTTGGGCATCTATCCCAGGCTGTATTCCAGTACATTATAGTCGTTTCTAAATTAGACACACTAAAACCAACACTGTTTGCAGCTAGGGCAAAGGACACCAATCTCGTTAAGTTCAACCGTGTTAAGTAGACCATGAAATGCGACACAGGTTTAAGCGCAGTGCCAATCATATAGCTGATGTCCAGACCAGGACAATGAGACGAAAGAAAACAAAAAGCGAACGAATTAACCAGTCCAAATGAAAACAACAGCTTGTTTCAGTGAACACAAGCGTAAATCGTCGACTAGTGTGAATTCCAGGCAAATCCGTGGTCTGGCTGCATCCATAATGAAATAAAATAGCGGTGCAATGTAGACCAGCTGCCGGTCACGGCACCATCTTTGTCGATATTTAAATTATTTTAAAAATATATATATATATCCAGAAATGGGCTTGTTTCGACCAAGACTACGCCAAGAGCGGATTGTGATCATGTGCCAATCACGACCAAGATACTTAAAGATTATTAAAGGACTCAATGATGACCCCAAGAGACATAGGTCTGCTTAAATCAGACACAGAAATGGAAGAGTTTAGCGTCCCGGTACAGAATAAATACAACACAGTGGAAAGAATGCATAACATTTAGGGCAATGGGAAATGTTAAATGATTTAATACAGCAAATGTGTACAGCGATTTTACCAGAAACAAAGGATGATGCAAAGACAGAATGATTGACTGCACAATATTACATATGATGGAATACAGAAGATAGACGGAAACATGATAAAGCAGATTACAGCAAGCTGAAGAGATAACAAACAAGTACATGTAGGCGAAAGAAACATAGTTAGACCAGAAATGTCTAGAACATGAAGCGTAACACACAACAGACACAATCTCGATTTACAAACAAATAAATGAGCTAGGAGGAAAACGGTTACACACAATCATAGGATGTTTGAAAGCAATCGATGGCCAGATACTGATGAAGAAGGATACGATAATCGACAGATGGACAGAATACATCATCGAGTTATAAGACAGCAACAGACTAGACGTAAATGAACAGATCGATTGAGTCGGTCCATCACTATTGGCAACTGAGGTAATCAACACTATATATCATATAAAGAAAGGAGATGCACCAGAACGAAATAACAAAACAATAGAGGAAAACGCTGCCACTGAAGACTTTGGATTAAAAGGGGTAACAGCATTACTGTTATATTTGACTGTAGACGCGTCTTGAATGGCTTGATGAAGTCAATATTCGTAGCACTGCCAAATAAATCTCGAGCCATTGAATGCGAAGACCATGACACTACTAGCCTTATGAGTTGCATGACGAAGATACTTCTACGAATCATCATGAAAAGAGGGAGAAATAGAATAAAACCATAAACCGGCTATGAGCAAAATAACAATAAACCAATAATCTAGAGAGTTATAGAGATGGAAGCGGATTTATGTATGTGCTTCAAAAACTATACCAAGACATTCGACAGCGTTGAGATCAGCAAAATGATCAATTTGCAGGAAGAGCCGTGTGCTGATTGGCAAATACCTAATAATTATTTTGTTAATGTGCTGGGGATAAACTGCAGCTATTGGAATAGATAACCCAGCAGTTAGTTTCAGGCAGATGACAAATGTAGTGAAATGGAGTGTGCTGTCCCCTGATCTGTTTTCTCTGTATAGCGGCAAAGGCCGTGCCTGGATTACCAATTGGTGCACATAACATAAAAAACTAGCGTTACACTGAGAACACTGTGTTGAAGGCGTAGAATGAGTCAGAATTACAAAAAATGGTCAACATGGAAGTTATTCACAACGAAAATAAAGGCATCGTCTTGTTGTGTTGCTGTTGAATACCAACTCTAGAGTAACTTTACTTTTTTGTGCGCCTGATTAGGGCGTTAGGTGGCATGTTACAGTAGCTTTCTTCACATTCCGAACGTCCTGGTGAAGGCGGACATGCGGTTTTCCAAGCGGTTATGTTTGGCTTCATCTGCGTTTCGCTAACTACTACGAGGACTACATTGACCCCCTGACCTTCTACGTGGTTAGCCAGTCGTGAAACAGCCTGTGTCCATGAAGAACTGAGTGAAAGTGAGGTGTGGGAGGATGGGGATGGGTGAGGACTTGGTCAGTATATTTCACCTGACCCTGACTAACATTGTCCGATCAGTATGATTTGTCTGAGATTCGTTTTTAAAGTTATGAAGTTTGCGAATTGCTGATTGATGTATAGCTCTTATCATTCAACAAGTTGTCATTGATTGACGTGCAAATGTCACTCTTATCCGTATTTAGTGAGCCCATATTTGATACTTGTAACATCAGGTTGTCCGCGCTTTCAATGCCCGCACCTGCGATATGATCAGGTCAGTAGATCCACACCAGCCCTTGCAGTTGTGTAGCCTTTACAGATACCATCTACTCATTCCATAGTCAGCTCTTCTCCTGTACCTTCCAAAGTAAGGATTGGTAGTCTGCCGTGATGACTGCCCACGATAACAGAAAGCCATCTCAGAACTCGTACTGGAGGTTGTTGTTCTGTATGCCCAGCTTTATCAGCAACATCATGATCTGTCACTCTAGCAGAAAAGCCCAAACGAGATATCTCACTATCTAGCACTGAGTCATCGGTATATATGATGACATCACTATTCTGATTGGTATCTTTTACCAGCTGGTTGACCTCGAGCTCTTTCCTCCCGTTGCAGCACTCTCTGCATTCCCGGCCTAGGGATATGATGACTGTGGTAATATGCCATTCTAACACCAGTGTGGACCCACTCTTCTCCATTAACTGTCGTTTCAACTGGGGTCACCTGTCCAATTGTTTTTTATGTCTGTGCCATCGATACACCTGCCCTTTTCATTTTGATCCCTTGATACCCGAGTAGCTGATGTCTTATGACATCTATTCTTTTTGTGTTTTAGTTTTGTCTTATAATACAGTTCTGATTCTCAAATTGTTTGGATAAATCAGAGAGCGTACCTAAAATGGAAGTGGTTCCAATTTTATAACAGTAAAATTGTCTGTAGTATTGTCTTGCCATCATCACTATCATCTGGTTGAACAGCCCTAAGACTGGTTGGAAGGCTGTCTAAGTATACCTCTTCATTTGACCCTATCCCCTCTGTAGGTCTTTTCATTTCAGCAGAAGTTTGTACTTTTATGTCCCTGCATGCTTGAGATGTAAAAGTGATTCTTGGTTGCCACCTTCCCCTTCTTTCTGAATCTTTCTCTCTAGAAGTTTCTGTAGAAGACTTTCGTGTCTCATATTGTGGTCCAGCCAACCCAATGGTCGTTTTTGTTTCATTTTCAATATTTGCCTTTGTGTGCCTTCTTAAGGGAGGACATTGTCCATCTTTCTGTCCAAACTCACTGATTCCATTCTACTGTTGCACCACATGTCAAACGCTTCCAAACTTTTTTTCATCCCCCTTTGCTGGAATTCATATTCAGCCCCATACAGTGCAAATGATCATATATGAGTGGCGATTATTCTTTTACGCAGTTTTATTTTTATATTCTCGACATAAGTAGGCCAAATCCTATCTAAGAAGAAAGGTTCCCCTGAGCTTACATAAAATGGGATCATACGTACGTAATAGCTTTACAACAACAACCGATATACGCTTAACTCACGAATAATGAAAACTGAAGAGGATCTGCGCAGTTGCAGTGATCCATTATCGTATTGACACGCTTTATTGAACCCATCTGTAGTTTCGTACCTTGTATAGACATTAGTAGGAAAGGCAGAGAGGACAGGAAGCGCACATTTAACCTTATAAACAGCTGATGCCTAGTAGAATTAAGTCTCAAACACTTCGTCCTTGACAGCAGTGTATATGATACGACTAGCTTTACCTTTTTTCTGATCTTTATTTTATAGTGGAAGGAAAAGAAGGGGGGGGGGGGGGCTGGCGCATATGCAGCACTGAATGAGCTGACCTTAGCCAAGGATTCATAGCTGGTTGCTTGTCATCAGGATAAACGAACCAGAGCTTACCAAGACTTTATGCTGCCTCTAAGTGACAGCCCTGCAAACAGGCTGCATGCGTGTAGGCAGGCTAAGAGAATACAGATCGAAGTGAGAAGATTAACCCGGTTCCCTTTTGCCGTGCTGAAACGAGATGTGCCGGGACGAAAGGCGTAGATATCGCAGCCTCGCTGTAAACTACAACACGACGTCCTTTTCAGGACGAATTTCAAAAAGAAAGAACAAATATTCTGGTAGGAATCCTCTCCAACCCCTACGTTTTAGGATCGATTTTGTGCTTGGGTCCCTGCTTACGTTTAGGGTGAACTCTTTCAGGATTTTCTCTCAATGGAAAGATTATACAGTTGTGGAAGATATAAGCAAACACACAGAGTATGTTTGAGAGAGAGAGAGAGAGAGAGAGAGAGAGCTAAAGGGAGACACTAGGGGAGATAAAGGGAGAGAGAACGAACGACGGATAGAAGGAGTGTGAAAGTAAGCGGGATGAAGAAAGCGAGAGGAAGAAAGTGTCCACTAAGATGAGAGTTAGAGACAGACAAACAGTTCGCTAGGAGATGGTTAATGCGCACAGACGCGTTCTTTACAACATCGAGTGAAGAGAGTGACAAAAAAATCGAACCAAGATGAGAACGCCAAGCGAATAAATAATGAGATGTGGAAAGGGTCATTGGGGAGAAGTGCTGTATTGAGAATAAATTAGTCGGACGGCAGCAGTGAGTCATCTATCTCTCCCATGCCAAGCAAGCAGTGTTTGCTCACGTTTTCGCAGCTCTGACGTCACATTCGTACAATTCAACAGCTTACGCGCGCAACTGACTGATCTCAGTGTTGCGCATTCTAGAGACGCCTCAGAGTTGAACCACTACTGGTTTTTGTCGGCCAATCTGTTTGTTCGTCGTGCCTTCTTGTTGCTACTAACGATGCATAGGGTCAAACATTTCATAATAGCCTTATGAGAAGACACCTGCCCTACAACGTATGGGGCGTTAGTGCAGTCTGTTGTAATTTGTTCTAGTTAATGAGGTTTATAGTCGGCCATGTGTAGAATAGTTTATGACATCTAAGCTTATTACATAGTGGGTGTCTACAGTGAGATGCTAGTGAGAGACTTCAGTGGGTATATTTTTTTCTCCCATGTCTTCTCTGAATTCACTTGTAGATTCACATTCCTCTCTTCTGCCAACCTACTTGATAATTCACATTTCTCTCTTCTCATAGTTCACTTGATTATGATTATTCACATTCTTCTCTTCGAATTCATTTGATGATTCACACTCCTCTCGTCTCCCAATTAACTTGATAATTCACATTCTTCTCTGCTCACAATTCACTTGATATTTCAAATTCCTCTCTTTTCCTAATTCATATGATGATTCATATTCTATTGTTCCCACAATTCATATTATAATTCACATGTCACTATTCTACCAATTTATATCATAGCTCACATTCTAATACTTTCCTAGTTGACGATAGTTCACATTCTACGAGTACTTGTATCCCAATTCTTGTAAGGATTAACATTCTTTTATTCTCTCAATTCACTTCATAATTCAGATTCGATTTTTAAAAAAATCTCAATTCACATCATGATTCGCATTTTACTATTCTTTCAATTGATATTTTAATTCACGTTCTAGTATTCTCCCAGTTCACTTCATAATTCACATTCTACTTGTATCTCAATTCACATCACAACTCTTCTCTCAATTCCCATCAAAATTCACATTCTACCCTTCTTCTAACTGCATCGTATAGGAGTTTCCCTCATGTTCCAGGTATTATAAATAGAGTTTTCGTGAAAGCCAAGACTGCTAACTGCAGACTCAACAAATGCTCATGGACAGGTATGCAATGCCGTGAGACGCACATTCTTCCACCCTGGAGGAGATTACAATCTACTCATACTAGTTCAAGCACTTTTCATCAATCTGTCCATCAGAACTTCTAGCAGGTTACTGTCGACTGGCACAAAAGCTCTCATATAATGTTTGCTGTTGGTTGCCTTTCTCTCGTGTCTTTTTCGTGAAAGCTGGTCCATCGTGCTCTAAAAGTCTCCTCTCTCTCTCTCCTTCTCTGTCTCTCTTTCTCCTTCCCACTCTCTCCTTCTCTCTCTCCTTCTCTCTCTCTCATTCTCTCTCGCCTTCTCTCTTTCTATATCTCCTTCTATATCTCTCCTTCGCTCTTTCTCTCCTTCTCTCTCTCCTTCTCTCTCTCTCATTCTTCTCTCCTTTTATATCTCTCCTTCTCTCTGTCTCGCTCCTTCTCTCTATCTCTTTCTCTCTCTCCTTCTCTCTCTCCTTCTCTCTGTCTCTCTCCTTCTCTCTCTCGCTCCTCCTCTCTCTCTCTTTCTCTCTCTCCTTCTCTCTCTCTCGCTCCTTCTCTCTCTCTCCTTCTCTCTCTCCTTCTCTCTCTCTCTTGCTCCTTATCTCTCTCGCTCCTTCTCTCTCTCTCTTTCTCTCTCTCTCTGACACTGTGTGCATAACTTACCCTGGCACGACCCTCCAGACCCTTACCCCCTCTCCTCCCCCAATCTCAAAGATGAGTTCTGGGTCACACAAGGAGCCCATTTTGGCCGCCTGCGTGTGCTTGTCTGTGCACTAATGAGTTTGCTGCTTCAGATGAAGTAATGAGTCTGCTGCTTCAGATGAAGTTGTGACTGGGCAAGCATGTTCGCGATTTGAGGTGAAGTTTTGTTCTCTTTGAGTACCTCCCCATGACGCACGTGCAGACGAGAGGGCACCGTCCTGATGTGAATTGGCACCACCGGTCATTTTCTATTTCTGTATCCAGAGGGGATATATTCGCGCTTGAATTCATGTTATCTCTGACTTGTGGACACCAAACAGCTGGACATTGTGGCACATGTATGTATGTATGTATGTATGTTCTATCTTATTATAACATCGGTTCCTTTATTTCCGTTATTATAACTTCTCTTCCATTTTTATTGTATTATAATTGATATTCTGTTTGTTTTGTTTACGTTATTATAACTTTGTTTTCTGCGGTTTACGTTAATTTAACTTCTTTTTTCCTATGTTGTTAGAATTTCTTTTTCTCTGTGTTATAATTTCTTTTCTCTGTGTTGTTATTTCTTTTTCTCTGTGTTTTTAAACTTCTTGTCTTTGTGTTATTATAACTTGGTTTCTCTTTGTGAGTTACAATAAAGTATATCCGGTTTTTAAAAAAAAATTGCATTTTAATTGAATTATGTGTTTGTGTAAATATAACATGTTTCTGTTGTTTTGTTACTATAACGTGTTTCACCTGTTGTGGTATTACAACATGTATCACTTGTGTTATTATAACGTGTTTCTGTTATTGTATTATTCTAACGTGTTTCACCTGTTGTGTTATTATAACGTGTATCACTTGTGTTATTATAAGATGTTTCACTTGCTGTATTATTATAACGTGTTTCATTTGTTGTGTTATTACAATGTATTTCGCTCGTTATTTTATGTAACGTGTTTATGTTCTTTGTTATTATAACGTGTTTCACTTGTGCTATTATAACGTGTTTTATTTGTTGTGCTGTTTTTATTATTATTTTGTTTCTGCTTTTTGCGCTATCATAACTTATTTTTGTTATAAAAATATGGTTTTGGTATTATTCATCTACTGTTTATAATATTGCATGTTGTTCTTGTCACATTAAGGAACGGGGCATCAACTATTCAATGTTGTTCTTGTCACATTAAGGAACGGGGCATCAACTATTCAATGTTGTTCTTGTCACATTAAGGAACGGGACACCAACTATTCAATGTTGTTCTTGTCACATTAAGGAACGGGGCATCAACTATTCAATGTTCTTGTCACAATAAGGAACGGGACACCAACTGTTCAATGTTCTTGTCACAATAAGGAACGGGGCACCAACTGTTCAATGTTCTTGTCACATTAAGGAACGGGGCATCAACTATTCAAGGTTGTTCTTGTCACAATAAAGGACAAGGGCACCAACTGTTCAATGTTGTTCATGTCACAATAAAGGACGAGGTACCCAGTCATTACGATTTATCTTCCCACAACAAGAGGCGAGACACCAAGCCCGCAATGTTGCTCCTGCCACAACAAGGGGCGAGACACCAAGCCCGCAATGTTGCTCCTGCCACAACAAGGGGCGAGACACCAAGCCCGCAATGTTGCTCCTGCCACAACAAGGGGCGAGACACCAAGCCCGCAATGTTGCTCCTGCCACAAAAAGGGGCGAGACACCAAGCCCGCAATGTTGCTCCTGCCACAAAAAGGGGCGAGACACCAAGCCCGCAATGTTGCTCCTGCCACAACAAGGGGCGAGACACCAAGCCCGCAATGCTGCTACTGCCACAACAAGGGGCGAGACACGAAGCCCGCAATGTTGCTCCTGCCACAACAAGGGGCGAGACACCAAGCCCGCAATGTTGCTCCTGCCACAACAAGGGGCGAGACACCAAGCCCGCAATGCTGCTACTGCCACAACAAGGGGCGAGACACCAAGCCCGCAATGTTGCTCCTGCCACAACAAGGGGCGAGACACCAAGCCCGCAATGCTGCTACTGCCACAACAAGGGGCGAGACACCAAGCCCGCAATGTTGCTCCTGCCACAACAAGGGGCGAGACACCAAGCCCGCAATGTTGCTCCTGCCACAAAAAGGGACACAGTGGAGATTTAAAAGTGGCTCACGAAGATCAATCGAAAGATAATGCCTGTATTAATACAATCGACACACTAGCGAGCACACACACACACATACAATATTACGATCACACAACTCCCTCTATCAGCTGAGCTTATTCCTTTAAATTAAACACGTCTGAGAGACTCAGATTCAAGGAATGTTCACAGGAACAGGAAACTCATTTGTCCTTTCTGTTCATCACGTTATTAATGAAACAATTTTCAATGCAGCTAATGATCTCTCTTTCCAATGAGCAGTCTCTGATTCATACGTGTTCATTTATTAATTGAATTCCTCTAGTGATGTGTGTGTGGAGAGTCGCTAACTAAATTCATCTAGTAAAGAACAGTTTGGGATAATTACACAAATGATGATGTACGTTAAAGGCTGTTGACAAACTTCATTTTTCCTTAGATCCGCCCTTTTCATATCTCGAGGTGCAATAACACAAAGCGGTAGTTCGGTTGTTATTGGTGTTGTTGTTGTTGTTGTTGTTGAAGAATGTCCACAATGATTAGGATTACTCTTTTGTGTGCCATTGAAAGGGACGTCAAGCGGCGGGTTTTCACAGCTTTCCTCACATCGCAAGCGTACTGTTGAAGATGGACCGTGTCCTCCTGGCGGTTGTGCTATGCTTGGCTTCATCTGCGTGTCACTCACTACTATGGGGATCACGTCGATGCCTCACTTCGTTAGCCAGGATGTCGGAAAAACAGCCCGTTTCCCGGGAGGGCTTCGAGAAAGCCGAGGTGACGGTCTTGGCCATTATATTTTGCCTGATACTGACTAACATGTCTGATTCACGCAACATCTCGAAAGATCTTTCGTTAACTCACGTCCTTCTTTAAACATCGTTTTGCAGTTCTTCATTGTTGTCCTCGACACACTTTTGACACCATACACTGGCTGCATTCTGCGATTAATGTCAGCTGGTCGACTTCTTTCAGCTGTTAGAAACCGAATCACCACTCGCTGATTTACACTGGGCGGATTCCGTATCACATCCGCCATGTTTTCAGCGGTCTGCAGATAAAGAAACTAAGAGTCGACATTTTGCAAACTTGACAGTTCGTATGTGCCGTTTACACCAGAAGTGGCGTCATCATGCGCATCGTAGTATGTTCACTTGTTGCAATTTGGTCCAGTTTAATTTAAACTCGCCTCGTATGTGTGTCCAATTCCACATCTGGTTTCAATTGATTCTTCTTTAATTATGTTTCTGATTTATTTTCCATTTGTTTTATTCCCAGATGGTTGGCCTCACAACTTGTGGATTTGTGATGTTGCTTCTGTTTGTTACGCTAGTTGATTTTCCCAGATAGTGTTTTTTTTTGTTGTTGTCTACTTTTAATGTATTCTCTCTTTGTGTTTTTATATGCTCTTATATGGAGAAATATCAGACAAGTTCAGCGACTCTTATCTATTCGTGTTTAGACTATTTGAAAACGTTTATAATGTTGAGGATGTTAATGGATATAGAGTTTTTGTAATGAAATATCTTTATCTAAATCACACAAACAAAAATCAAGAGAGAACGAAAGGAAAGAGAAAAAAACTTGGTGATGAAAATAAACAACAGAAGCACAAATAGGAATGTGGAAAACCAAAATGTTTACACGGAAGAGGAAGACAAAGAAGAGAAACACGTATATAATTTCATGGACACTTAACATTAGATGGAGAAATGTGAAAAGGTCAGAGAAAACGCGTGAGCAAGATAAGGCAGATAAGAAAGGATAGGATGAATAAAAGAATATGTCGGCGGGGAGAAGAACAGCAGGAGAACGAGCTTGATTTGTCTATTGCTACTCGCTGTAGACGTCTGTGAGCTGCCCTTCAGGCTAGTACGTGGGCCAACCGTGCCTTATATCTAATCACAGGGCGACGAATGCTGACAGAACTGTGATACAACTGCTGGCCTAGTTCTGTTTAGGAATGCTTGCAATCCTGATATGCAAACAGGTGGTAGTTGTTGTTACGTAGCCCAAGACTATCAATAGAACATTCTTGTAATTGTGAATTGTTGTGGTTGCAGCTATTGCTTCTTGTGCAAAATTCTTAACATCTATGGACTAAATAATATCACTATTTTAGAATCATGGATACTCTAAAGCTGCATGCGAAAAATCATTTAAATCTGGCATGCAGTTTAGTAGAAAATTGCTTCGGATCTTGTTCCATGAATTAAAAGACGGAATATAGGAAGCTAGAAACGGTGAGGTTTCCATTTCCGTATGTGTTAAGCGTTCCCTGGTCATAAGAGAGGTGAAGTCAAGCGTCTCTTATGGACGAGTTTAGAAAACCTCGAAGGGTCTGTGTGAATACAGTGCACGTTATAGAATCATTGGAACTTTAAAATCGAAAAGAAAAGAATGTCAAAATGCAGCCGTGACAAAAATCTAGAAAGTTTATTAAATGTCTATTCAATACACATGTCTCAGCAGCTCTAGGAAGCCGCAGAAAGCAAATTTACTACAACAACAAAATAATTTTTAGAAAAAGGAGAATGTACTTCGGACAGCTACAACATTCTGGCAGTTGCAATGAACTGCCTGTTTGAATATTAGGATTCAAAGTACTACAAGTAATTGTTTCCATATTGTCAGCACCGAGGAATATCTTGATCTTGATCTTTTTCTTGGTCTTGATGACCCGTTCCTCAGTGTAACTGCGGCTCCCAACTTAGTCTCCCTGTCTTGTAGCATGGAAGTTCATTGGGTGGAAAGCATTCCACCAGAGGACAGCAAGGCATCCTGACCAACTGGAGGTCTTTTCTGCAGTCTCTTTCTGCGTCGCGGGTTCCAGATTGCTGTTGCTGGCTCCATTGATCATCGTTTCATCGCAAAATGTGACCTGTCCATCTATGGTTTGCCTTGTCTGCATAGATTACAACATTATTTACTAAGTACAACTGTCGTGTGTCAGAATTGTGTAGATTTTGCATGCGTTGGTTGCGGAGAGTGATTCGAACTTTCAAGATAGACTAGAGTCCCTCTCATTGTGTCCTCCAGTGATTTTGTGAGCAGAATATGGTATTACAAATAAATCCTTCTCGTAAATCTCTTTGAAACAAACAATAACAAAACGCTGACAAAAATGTACTAATTTAAAAAACACGAAAGTTAGTGTTTAAAGTTGTTTGCGGGATCAATAAAAAAAAATTGTAATTAAAAAATTTACGGTGTGGACCAGTAAACAGAGCATTTTAAAACAGCGTATCTCACTTGTTTTGATATTAAAGAGCCATCTGGATTATTTTGTAGTCTTATCTGACATTTCTAAAAGTTGGGATGTTTTCTTAGCTGACGAGGAGGTTAGATCTGCGTAGTGAGAGATATGTACACGCTGTTCTAGACAAATACCAGCAGAGAGAGGTCTCAGAAAATACACAGATTTGTCTAGTAAAAACTTACGAGATTCTATTGCTAAAATAGATAGATGTCTCATAAATATACGTACAGACTGATGTCAGATATATATATATATATATATTAATATCTTATTCTTGATTGCCTGTTCCTCAGAGTAACTATGGGTCCCAGCGGACCCTGTCTTGGGCCATAGAAGTCTAGTTCATGGTAAGCCCTCTTCCAGAGGCGTTTCGGATTCCCCATCCATCCACTTTAAACCCTCTTCCAGACTTCCTGCCCTCCGAAATTCGCCATGCCGTTGAGTCAATGCCATCTAGAAAATCACCAGGTGAAGATGGCATCCATTGCAACCTGCTGTCGTATTATAGATGTAGCCCGAGATTATATAATGTATACCGGTATACGATAACATGGTAGGAATGGCATATTTTCATTATTTTATGCATATTATTTAGAATGCACCGTTTTGAGTCCGAAAATCTTGGAAAGGGGAGGACTGAGGGTGCATATGGACAAAACTGTTGACCACCAATCTAAAATCGTATTCACATTATCACATTATTCTCGTCGTAAGTTCAGCAAATATACCGTAAGCGAGGAAAACAATAGTCTGTATGCGTCCTGACAGTTTGCAACGTTGTACCAATGCGGGCCTAGGTCTTTGGTCAATCCATCTCGCCATCGCGTATTTCATCTGATTGACTTCCGGTGCCCAACAAGATGGCCACCGTTAGAAATAGCGACGGCTCGCCTATCAAATTCAAGCCCAATGTTCGGTCGATTTATATTGGTTTATTTCTGGTCTGTTTCCAATCAATGAACTCGACAAATTTCATCTCACAATTCTCATTTATTTCACAGTTGCATCTCATCTGACGGTTGCCATTCACCTCAATGTTGTCATTCATTTCACGGTTGCCATTCATTTCACGGTTGCAGTTCATTTCACGGTTGCAGTTCATTTCACGGTTGCGATTCATCTCACGGTTGCCTCATCTCACCATTGCTTCTCATCTCACAATTGCAACTTATCTCAGAATTGTCTCATCTTACAATTACCAGTTATCTCACCATTGCCTCTCATCTCACAATTGTCATGTATCCATTAATTTCACAATTGCCATTCATCCCTCTCACGCCTCTCATCCCTCTCATCCCTCACACACACCTCATCCCTCACACACCTCTCATCCCTCTCATCCCTCACCCACCTCTCATCCCTCACACACCTCTCATCCCTCTCACGCGTCTCATCCCTCACACACCTCTCATCCCTCACACACCTCTCATCCCTCTCATCCCTCACCCACCTCTCATCCCTCTCACGCCTCTCATCCCTCTCATCCCTCACACACCTCTCATCCCTCTCACGCCTCTCATCCCTCTCATCCCTCTCACACCTCTCATCCCTCTCACGCATCTCATCCCTCTCATCACTCACACACCTCTCATCCCTCTCACGCCTCTTATCCCTCTCATCCCTCTCATCCCTCACACACCTCTCATCCCTCTCACGCCTCTCATCCCTCTCATCCCTCACACACCTCTCATCCCTCTCACGCCTCTCATCCCTCTCATCCCTCTCATCCCTCACACACCTCTCATCCCTCTCACGCCTCTCATCCCTCTCATCCCTCACACGCCTCTCATCCCTCTCATCCCTCTCACGCCTCTCATCCCTCTCATCCCTCTCATCCCTCTCACGCCTCTCATCCCTCTCATCCCTCTCATCCCTCACACACCTCTCATCCCTCTCATCCCTCTCATCCCTCTCATCCCTCTCACGCCTCTCATCCCTCTCATCCCTCTCATCCCTCTCATCCCTCTCACGCCTCTCATCCCTCTCATCCCTGTCATCCCTCTCACGCCTCTCATCCCTCTCATCCCTCTCACACCTCTCATCCCTCTCACGCCTCTCATCCCTCTCATCCCTCTCATCCCTCTCACGCCTCTCATCCCTCTCATCCCTCTCATCCCTCTCACGCCTCTCATCCCTCTCATCCCTCTCATCCCTCTCATCCCTCTCACGCCTCTCATCCCTCTCACGCCTCTCATCCCTCTCATCCCTCACACATCTCTCATCCCTCACACATCTCCCATCCCTCTCATCCCTCACACATCTCTCATCCCTCACACATCTCTCATCCCTCACACATCTCTCATCCCTCACACATCTCTCATCCCTCTCATCCCTCACACACCTCTCATCCCTCTCATCCCTCACACATCTCTCATCCCTCACACATCTCCCATCCCTCTCATCCCTCACACATCTCTCATCCCTCACACATCTCTCATCCCTCACACATCTCTCATCCCTCACACACCTCTCATCCCTCTCATCCCTCTCATCCCTCACACACCTCTCATCCCTCTCACGCCTCTCATCCCTCTCACGCCTCTCATCCCTCTCATCCCTCACACATCTCTCATCCCTCACACATCTCCCATCCCTCTCATCCCTCACACATCTCTCATCCCTCACACATCTCTCATCCCTCACACATCTCTCATCCCTCTCATCCCTCACACATCTCTCATCCCTCTCACGCCTCTCATCCCTCTCACGCCTCTCATCCCTCACACATCTCTCATCCCTCACACATCTCCCATCCCTCTCATCCCTCACACATCTCTCATCCCTCACACATCTCTCATCCCTCACACATCTCTCATCCCTCTCATCCCTCACACACCTCTCATCCCTCTCATCCCTCACACACCTCTCATCCCTCTCATCCCTCACACACCTCTCATCCCTCTCACGCCTCTCATCCCTCTCATCCCTCTCACACCTCTCATCCCTCTCACGCCTCTCATCCCTCTCATCCCTCTCACACCTCTCATCCCTCTCACGCCTCTCATCCCTCTCATCCCTCTCATCCCTCTCACGCCTCTCATCCCTCTCATCCCTCACACATCTCTCATCCCTCTCATCCCTCACACACCTCTCATCCCTCACACACCTCTCATCCCTCTCATCCCTCACACACCTCTCATCCCTCTCATCCCTCACACGCCTCTCATCCCTCTCACGCCTCTCATCCCTCACACACCTCTCATCCCTCTCATCATTCTCATCCCTCACACACCTCTCATCCCTCTCACGCCTCTCATCCCTCTCATCCCTCTCATCCCTCTCATCCCTCTCATCCCTCTCACGCCTCTCATCCCTCTCACGCCTCTCATCCCTCTCATCCCTCACACACCTCTCATCCCTCTCATCCCTCTCACGCCTCTCATCCCTCTCATCCCTCTCATCCCTCACACATCTCTCATCCCTCACACATCTCTCATCCCTCACACATCTCTCATCCCTCTCACGCCTCTCATCCCTCTCACGCCTCTCATCCCTCTCATCCCTCACACACCTCTCATCCCTCTCATCCCTCACACACCTCTCATCCCTCTCACGCCTCTCATCCCTCTCATCCCTCACACACCTCTCATCCCTCACACACCTCTCATTCCTCACACACCTCTCATCCCTCACACACCTCTCATCCCTCTCACGCCTCTCATCCCTCTCATCCCTCTCATCCCTCACACACCTCTCATCCCTCTCATCCCTCTCATCCCTCTCATCCCTCTCACGCCTCTCATCCCTCTCATCCCTCTCATCCCTCTCATCCCTCTCACGCCTCTCATCCCTCTCATCCCTCTCATCCCTGTCATCCCTCTCACGCCTCTCATCCCTCTCATCCCTCTCACACCTCTCATCCCTCTCACGCCTCTCATCCCTCTCATCCCTCTCATCCCTCTCATCCCTCTCACGCCTCTCATCCCTCTCATCCCTCTCATCCCTCTCATCCCTCTCACGCCTCTCATCCCTCTCATCCCTCTCATTACTCTCACGCCTCTCATCCCTCTCATCCCTCTCATCCCTCTCACGCCTCTCATTCCTCTCATCCCTCTCACGCCTCTCATCCCTCTCACGCCTCTCATCCCTCTCATCCCTCACACATCTCTCATCCCTCACACATCTCCCATCCCTCTCATCCCTCACACATCTCTCATCCCTCACACATCTCTCATCCCTCACACATCTCTCATCCCTCTCATCCCTCACACACCTCTCATCCCTCACACACCTCTCATCCCTCTCATCCCTCACACACCTCTCATCCCTCTCATCCCTCACACGCCTCTCATCCCTCTCACGCCTCTCATCCCTCACACACCTCTCATCCCTCTCATCCCTCTCATCCCTCACACACCTCTCATCCCTCTCACGCCTCTCATCCCTCTCATCCCTCTCATCCCTCTCATCCCTCTCACGCCTCTCATCCCTCTCATCCCTCTCATCCCTCACACACCTCTCATCCCTCTCATCCCTCTCATCCCTCACACACCTCTCATCCCTCTCATCCCTCACACGCCTCTCATCCCTCACACACCTCTCATCCCTCACACACCTCTCATCCCTCTCATCCCTCACCCACCTCTCATCCCTCTCACGCCTCTCATCCCTCTCATCCCTCTCATCCCTCACACACCTCTCATCCCTCTCACGCCTCTCATCCCTCTCATCCCTCTCACACCTCTCATCCCTCTCACGCATCTCATCCCTCTCATCACTCACACACCTCTCATCCCTCTCACGCCTCTTATCCCTCTCATCCCTCTCATCCCTCACACACCTCTCATCCCTCTCACGCCTCTCATCCCTCTCATCCCTCACACACCTCTCATCCCTCTCACGCCTCTGATCCCTCTCATCCCTCTCATCCCTCACACACCTCTCATCCCTCTCACGCCTCTCATCCCTCTCATCCCTCACACGCCTCTCATCCCTCTCATCCCTCTCACGCCTCTCATCCCTCTCATCCCTCTCATCCCTCTCACGCCTCTCATCCCTCTCATCCCTCTCATCCCTCACACACCTCTCATCCCTCTCATCCCTCTCATCCCTCTCACGCCTCTCATCCCTCTCATCCCTCTCATCCCTCTCATCCCTCTCACGCCTCTCATCCCTCTCATCCCTCTCACACCTCTCATCCCTCTCACGCCTCTCATCCCTCTCATCCCTCTCATCCCTCTCACGCCTCTCATCCCTCTCATCCCTCTCATCCCTCTCATCCCTCTCATCCCTCTCATCCCTCTCACGCCTCTCATCCCTCTCATCCCTCTCATCCCTCTCACGCCTCTCATCCCTCTCATCCCTCTCACGCCTCTCATCCCTCTCACGCCTCTCATCCCTCTCATCCCTCACACATCTCTCATCCCTCACACATCTCCCATCCCTCTCATCCCTCACACATCTCTCATCCCTCACACATCTCTCATCCCTCACACATCTCTCATCCCTCTCATCCCTCACACACCTCTCATCCCTCACACACCTCTCATCCCTCTCATCCCTCACACACCTCTCATCCCTCTCATCCCTCACACGCCTCTCATCCCTCTCACGCCTCTCATCCCTCACACACCTCTCATCCCTCTCATCCCTCTCATCCCTCACACACCTCTCATCCCTCTCACGCCTCTCATCTCTCTCATCCCTCTCATCCCTCTCATCCCTCTCACGCCTCTCATCCCTCTCATCCCTCACACACCTCTCATCCCTCTCATCCCTCTCATCCCTCACACACCTCTCATCCCTCTCATCCCTCACACGCCTCTCATCCCTCACACACCTCTCATCCCTCACACACCTCTCATCCCTCCTATCCCTCACCCACCTCTCATCCCTCTCACGCCTCTCATCCCTCTCATCCCTCTCATCCCTCACACACCTCTCATCCCTCTCACGCCTCTCATCCCTCTCATCCCTCTCACACCTCTCATCCCTCTCACGCATCTCATCCCTCTCATCACTCACACACCTCTCATCCCTCTCACGCCTCTTATCCCTCTCATCCCTCTCATCCCTCACACACCTCTCATCCCTCTCACGCCTCTCATCCCTCTCATCCCTCACACACCTCTCATCCCTCTCACGCCTCTCATCCCTCTCATCCCTCTCATCCCTCACACACCTCTCATCCCTCTCACGCCTCTCATCCCTCTCATCCCTCACACGCCTCTCATCCCTCTCATCCCTCTCACGCCTCTCATCCCTCTCATCCCTCTCATCCCTCTCACGCCTCTCATCCCTCTCATCCCTCTCATCCCTCACACACCTCTCATCCCTCTCATCCCTCTCATCCCTCTCATCCCTCTCATCCCTCTCACGCCTCTCATCCCTCTCATCCCTCTCATCCCTCTCACGCCTCTCATCCCTCTCATCCCTCTCATCCCTGTCATCCCTCTCACGCCTCTCATCCCTCTCATCCCTCTCACACCTCTCACGCCTCTCATCCCTCTCATCCCTCTCATCCCTCTCACGCCTCTCATCCCTCTCATCCCTCTCATCCCTCTCATCCCTCTCACGCCTCTCATCCCTCTCATCCCTCTCATCCCTCTCACGCCTCTCATCCCTCTCATCCCTCTCATCCCTCTCACGCCTCTCATCCCTCTCATCCCTCTCACGCCTCTCATCCCTCTCACGCCTCTCATCCCTCTCATCCCTCACACATCTCTCATCCCTCACACATCTCCCATCCCTCTCATCCCTCACACATCTCTCATCCCTCACACATCTCTCATCCCTCACACATCTCTCATCCCTCTCATCCCTCACACACCTCTCATCCCTCACACACCTCTCATCCCTCTCATCCCTCACACACCTCTCATCCCTCTCATCCCTCACACGCCTCTCATCCCTCTCACGCCTCTCATCCCTCACACACCTCTCATCCCTCTCATCCCTCACACACCTCTCATCCCTCTCACGCCTCTCATCCCTCTCATCCCTCTCATCCCTCTCATCCCTCTAACGCCTCTCATCCCTCTCATCCCTCTCATCCCTCACACACCTCTCATCCCTCTCATCCCTCTCACGCCTCTCATCCCTCTCATCCCTCTCATCCCTCACACATCTCTCATCCCTCACACATCTCTCATCCCTCACACATCTCTCATCCCTCTCACGCCTCTCATCCCTCTCACGCCTCTCATCCCTCTCATCCCTCACACACCTCTCATCCCTCTCATCCCTCACACACCTCTCATCCCTCTCACGCCTCTCATCCCTCACACACCTCTCATCCCTCACACACCTCTCATTCCTCACACACCTCTCATCCCTCACACACCTCTCATCCCTCACACACCTCTCATCCCTCACACACCTCTCATCCCTCTCATCCCTGTCATCCCTCACACACCTCTCATCCCTCTCATCCCTCACACACCTCTCATCCCTCACACACCTCTCATCCCTCACACACCTCTTATCCCTCACACACCTCTCATCCCTCTCATCCCTCACACACCTCTCATCCCTCTCACGCCTCTCATCCCTCTCACGCCTCTCATCCCTCTCATCCCTCACACACCTCTCACGCCTCTTTTCCTTCTCATCCCTCTCATCCCTCACACACCTCTCATCCCTCTCACGCCTCTCATCCCTCTCATCCCTCACACACCTCTCATCCCTCACACACCTCTCATCCCTCTCACGCCTCTCATCCCTCTCATCCCTCTCACGCCTCTCATCCCTCTCATCCCTCTCATCCCTCTCACGCCTCTCATCCCTCTCATCCCTCTCATCCCTCTCACGCCTCTCATCCCTCTCATCCCTCTCACGCCTCTCATCCCTCTCACGCCTCTCATCCCTCTCATCCCTCACACATCTCTCATCCCTCACACATCTCCCATCCCTCTCATCCCTCACACATCTCTCATCCCTCACACATCTCTCATCCCTCACACATCTCTCATCCCTCTCATCCCTCACACACCTCTCATCCCTCACACACCTCTCATCCCTCTCATCCCTCACACACCTCTCATCCCTCTCATCCCTCACACGCCTCTCATCCCTCTCACGCCTCTCATCCCTCACACACCTCTCATCCCTCTCATCCCTCTCATCCCTCACACACCTCTCATCCCTCTCACGCCTCTCATCCCTCTCATCCCTCTCATCCCTCTCACGCCTCTCATCCCTCTCATCCCTCTCATCCCTCACACACCTCTCATCCCTCTCATCCCTCTCACGCCTCTCATCCCTCTCATCCCTCTCATCCCTCACACATCTCTCATCCCTCACACATCTCTCATCCCTCACACATCTCTCATCCCTCTCACGCCTCTCATCCCTCTCACGCCTCTCATCCCTCTCATCCCTCACACACCTCTCATCCCTCTCATCCCTCACACACCTCTCATCCCTCTCACGTCTCTCATCCCTCTCATCCCTCACACACCTCTCATCCCTCACACACCTCTCATTCCTCACACACCTCTCATCCCTCACACACCTCTCATCCCTCTCATCCCTCACACACCTCTCATCCCTCACACACCTCTCATCCCTCTCATCCCTCTCATCCCTCACACAACTCTCAATCCTCTCATCCCTCACACACCTCTCATCCCTCACACACCTCTCATTCCTCACACACCTCTCATCCCTCACACACCTCTCATCCCTCTCATCCCTCACACACCTCTCATCCCTCTCACGCCTCTCATCCCTCTCACGCCTCTCATCCCTCTCATCCCTCTCATCCCTCACACACCTCTCACGCCTCTTATCCCTCTCATCCCTCTCATCCCTCACACACCTCTCATCCCTCTCACGCCTCTCATCCCTCTCATCCCTCACACACCTCTCATCCCTCACACACCTCTCATCCCTCTCACGCCTCTCATCCCTCTCATCCCTGTCATCCCTCACACGCCTCTCATCCCTCACACACCTCTCATCCCTCTCACGCCTATCATCCCTCTCACGCCTCTCATCCTTCTCATCCCTCACACACCTCTCATCCCTCTCATCCCTCTCATCCTTCACATACCTCTCATCCCTCTCACGCCTCTCATCCCTCTCATCCCTCTCATCCCTCTCATCCCTCACATACCTCTCATCCCTCTCACGCCTCTCATCCCTCTCACGCCTCTCATCCCTCTCATCCCTCACACATCTCTCATCCCTCACACATCTCTCATCCCTCACACATCTCTCATCCCTCACACACCTCTCATCCCTCACACACCTCTCATCCCTCTCATCCCTCACACATCTCTCATTCCTCACACATCTCTCATCCCTCACACATCTCTCATCCCTCTCATCCCTCTCACACCTCTCATCCCTCTCATCCCTCACACACCTCTCATCCCTCTCATTCCTCACACACCTCTCATCCCTCACACACCTCTCATCCCTCTCATCCCTCACACACCTCTCATCCCTCACACACCTCTCATCCCTCTCATCCCTCTCATCCCTCACACAACTCTCAATCCTCTCATCCCTCACACACCTCTCATCCCTCACACACCTCTCATTCCTCACACACCTCTCATCCCTCACACACCTCTCATCCCTCTCATCCCTCACACACCTCTCATCCCTCTCACGCCTCTCATCCCTCTCACGCCTCTCATCCCTCTCATCCCTCTCATCCCTCACACACCTCTCACGCCTCTTATCCCTCTCATCCCTCTCATCCCTCACACACCTCTCATCCCTCTCACGCCTCTCATCCCTCTCATCCCTCACACACCTCTCATCCCTCACACACCTCTCATCCCTCTCACGCCTCTCATCCCTCTCATCCCTGTCATCCCTCACACGCCTCTCATCCCTCACACACCTCTCATCCCTCTCACGCCTATCATCCCTCTCACGCCTCTCATCCTTCTCATCCCTCACACACCTCTCATCCCTCTCATCCCTCTCATCCTTCACATACCTCTCATCCCTCTCACGCCTCTCATCCCTCTCATCCCTCTCATCCCTCTCATCCCTCACATACCTCTCATCCCTCTCACGCCTCTCATCCCTCTCACGCCTCTCATCCCTCTCATCCCTCACACATCTCTCATCCCTCACACATCTCTCATCCCTCACACATCTCTCATCCCTCACACACCTCTCATCCCTCACACACCTCTCATCCCTCTCATCCCTCACACATCTCTCATTCCTCACACATCTCTCATCCCTCACACATCTCTCATCCCTCTCATCCCTCTCACACCTCTCATCCCTCTCATCCCTCACACACCTCTCATCCCTCTCATCCCTCACACACCTCTCATCCCTCACACGCATCTCATCCCTCTCACGTCTCTTATCTTAAAATTGCCTCTCATCCCTCACACGCCTCTCATCTTACAATGTCCTCGTATCACTCACACGCCTCTCATCCCTCACACGCATCTCATCCTTCACACTCCGCTCATCCCTCACACGACTCTCATCCCTCAAACGCATCTCATCCCTCACACGCCTCTCATCCTTCAGCTCTCATCCCTCACACGCATCTCATCCCTCTCACGTCTCTCATCCCTCACATGCCTCTCATCCCTCGCACGCCTCTCATCCCTCACACATATCTCATCCCTCTCACATATCTCATCCCTCTCACGTCTCTCATCCTTCAGCTCTCATCCCTCACACGCCTCTCATCTTACAATTGCCTCTCATCCCCCACACACCTCTCATCGCACAATTGCCTCTCATCCCTCACTCACCTCCCATCGCACGATTGCGTCTCATCTACCGATCACCGTCCGTAGGCGTGTTCAGATTGACCTCTCCACCTTGTAATGTAAAGGACGTCGAAAATTTGATCCGAGAAGGGGTTCACGCGCCAGTACACTGACACTATGCATGAATTGGTGGAAGAGATGAGGTGTGAAGGTAGGATGTATGTCTGGAATGGTATGTTTAGGTAACAGTGGATAATTCATGAGATGAGATGAGATTGTGAGGTATGAAGGGAAGATTCATGCGGTGAGGTGGTATGAAGGTTGGATTCATGCGGTGAGGTGGTATGAAGAGACAATTCATTGGGTGACGTGGGTATGAAAGGAGCGTTCATGAGATGGGATGGAGAGGTATAAAGGGAGGATTCATGGGGTGAGGTGGTCTGAAGGGAGTAATCATGGGGTGAGGTGGTTTGAATGGAGGATTTATGGGGTGAGGTGGTATGATGGAGGATTCATGGGGTAAGGTGGTATGAAGGGGTGATTCATGAGGTGATTCATGAGATGGGGATGGTAAAGTATGAAGGGAGGTTCATGTGATGATGTGGTATGAAAGAAGCATTTTCATGCTGAAGTCTGAGGGAAGGATTCATGGGAGAAGATAGTGAATTATAAATGGAGTATGTACAGGAGAAAGGTGGAAACATATGAAAAAAGTTAATTGGCTAATGTTGATGAGGTATGAAGAAAGACTTCATGGGATTAAGGTATAAAGAAAATATCCACGAATGTACTGATTTATGTGGCGAAGTGGTAAGGTTTAAAAAGAAAGATTCAATGGATGAAGTGGTAAATTATGAATGTGATAATCCACGGGATGAAATGGTGAGATATGAATGGGATGATTTGTAGGATGAAGTGGTAAGGTATGAATGGGGAAATTCATGGGATAAAGTGGTAAAGTATGAATATGATGATTCATGGGATGAAGTTGTAAGGTATGAATAGGATGAAACATGGGATGAAGTGGTAACGTATGAATTGGATGATTCATGGAATGAAGTAGTAAGGTATGAATGGAAAGATTCATGGGATGAAGTGGTAAATTATGAACTGGATGATTCATGGGATGAAGTGGTAAGGTATCTTCTTCTTCTTCTGCGTACACAGTCAGACAGTAACCATTATTTTTTCGAAAAAAGCGGCGGTCATCCTGAGACTCTCGCCACTACCATAGAGCTTGTCTTGCAGTTCCACTGGCAATGGCCACATCTGCTCTCTCTGATCCTCGTATGTCGGGCAGTTCTGCAGCAGATGTTCAGTGGTCATTTTACCAGTACCGCACGGGCATTCGTCGGTACACCCTATCTTCAATTTGTTGAAGAGGTGGTACCTCAGTCTGTTGTGGCCAGTGCGAAGTCTGAAGACAACGACCTGCTCTCTTCGGTTCAACTGGTAATAGGCATCGTTTTTGGTGTAACCAGTATGTTCGGTTTCCCATTTGGACATGTACCTGGCTTTGATAAGCCGTTTTGACTCTTCGTACGTCATACTGGTATCTGTTTGTGGTAGCCTTGCACCTTCTTTTGCCAGTCTGTCTGCCTCCTCGTTGCCTTGGATGTTGCAGTGTGACGGAACCCACTGTACCACTACCCTTTTTGGTGCGGACTGTTGGCACAGTTTGCAGAGTGCTGCTCTTAAGTCATTAAGCTCAGTGTTTTTCTGGCTTTTTAGCGCTGTGACTACTTCGAGAGCATCTGTCAGCAGGACTATATGGCTCTCATTTTCACTGTGTGTTGCCATTTCTTCCACTGCCGCCCTCAGTGCCTCTGCCTCTGCTCTGAAATTGCTAGTGGTAAGGTATGAATGGGATGATTCATGGGATGAAGTGGTAAAGTATGAACTGGATGATTCATGGGATGAAGTGGTAAGGTATAGATGGGATGATCTATGGTAGTAAATGTTGAGGTATGAAATGAGGAGTCATGGTAGAAGATGGTGAGATATGAAGTGAGGATGTATGGGAGTAAGAGAGAAATAAATGTATGGGATGAGATAGGGAAGGAATGATGCGTGCTTGAATGGAAGAAGTTCAATGTTTTTTTCCTGTTTCTGATAGTTCGTTATGTTTTTATAAGGTGAAGTGCACTATACAATGTTTGCGCCTTATAACGACGTGCATCCGACTTCAGCACCCATTTAAAAATGACAGTACTTCTCTAAACCACTACCTTGCTGAATAGAAGGCATCTTTTGGGTTGCCACTAATCACTTCGCCAAGCAGTCTCCTTTTCCACAACACAGGTAGAAAGGGAGATGTCATGTATCAAGAGGTAATGAGGTGTGAAAGGAGGTGTGATGAATTAAAAGATAATTTATACATGTGAATAGGTAAAGGAGGTGGTAATACAGGAAAGGAGGTGTGATGTATTAAAAGAGAATTCATACATGTGAGTAGGTAAAGGAGGTGGTAATACATGAAAGGGGGTGTGATGTATAAAATGAGGATTACTAAATGCAGCGAACCGGGATTGACATCATGGGAATATCAGAGCACACATGGTCAAATCAAGGACACTGTGTGTGCGCATCCGGGGGCAGATCAAGGACACTGTGTGTGTGCATCCGGGAACAGGGTAAGGACACTGTGTGTGCGCATCCGGGGCAGGTCAAGGACACTGTGTGTGTGCATCCGGGAACAGGGTAAGGACACTGTGTGTGCGCATCCGGGAACAGGGTAAGGACACTGTGTGTGCGCATCCGGGGCAGGTCAAGGACACTGTGTGTGCGCATCCGGGGGCAGGTCAAGGACACTGTATGCGCATCCGGGGGCAGGTCAAGGACACTGTGTGTGTGCATCCGGAGAAACCTTCATTTTCTCAGGGAGGGACACAAGTTGCCAGAGCGAGGTCGGTTTCCCCTTGTCCAGTAGGACAGCACCTTCGCTGCTTGGGTGTAACCCGGTAAACGACCGGGTAATTGCGATTAGGCTAAAAAGAAAGAAAATAAACCTCACATTAATGCAGGTTTACGCATCAACATCTTGATGTATCAAAGGAAGTGATGGTGTATGAAATGGGGATTCATGCATGCGGTGAGTTAGTGAAGTATAAGAGGATTTAGTTAGGTATGAGAAGAGGTGATGGTGTATGGAATATGATTCATGCATATGTATGAGGTAGGGAGGTATGAAAGGTTGTGTAGAGGTATGATAACGGGGGTAGGTGGTGATATATGAGTGGTTGTGGAGAGGTATTGAGAAGAGGGCAGGTGGTGATATATGAACAGAGATATGCATACAGGCCGTGATCTATAGACGTATCAGAGGAAGTGGTGAGGTGTGATGAGCGGTTCTGTGGTATGAGATGAAGGGGTGATGTATGAGATGAAGTGGTGAGGTATGCGAGGAAGAATTGAGGTATGAGAGGATTAGGTGAGGTATGAGAGGAGGGGTTGAGGTATGATGAGATGAATGGTTGAGGTATACGAGAAGGGGGTTAAGGTATGATGAGAGGAGTGGTTAAGGTATGAGAAGAGGAGTAGTTGAGGTATGATGAGAGTAGTGGTTGAAGTATGATGAGAGTAGTGGTTGAAGTATGATGAGAGAAGGGGTTGAGGTATGATGAGAGGAGTAGTTGAGGTATGATGAGAGGAGTAGTTGAGGTATGATGAGAGTAGTGGTTGAAGTATGATGAGAGTAGTGGTTGAGGTATGTGAGAGGAGAAGTTGAGGTATGTGAGAGGAGAAGTTGAGGTATGTGAGAGGAGAAGTTGAGGTATGTGAGAGGACAAGTTGAGGTATGGTGAGAGGTGGGGTTGAACTATGATGAGCGGAGGGGTTGAGGTTTGAGAGAAGATGTTGATGTATGAGAGTAGAAGTTGAGGTATGCGAGGAGAGGTTTAGGTATGATGAGATGTGGTAAAGTATACATAGAGGTGGTAATGTGTGAAGGAAGGATTTACTCATGGGAGGAGATGGTGAAGTGAGAAATGAAGTGATCATCTACAAATGGGGGGGGGGGGGGGGTTTTCCACGCTTGGAAGGATGTAGTCAAGTATGAGAATAGGTTGTGAGGTATAAAATGAGGTCCTGGTATATGTAGAAAAAAGATGAGGTATGAGAGGAGTTGGAAAGGCACGAGTTCAGCTCTATCATGTATGTGTGTTCCCAGTGAAACATGAAACTTGTTCTTGATAACGGCGTCTACTTTGGCCAGCCTTTTTCAGACACGCCCAACCAGGGGATAGAGTTGCTTCCATGTCATCTTTCACTGTTTTTGGCCAGGTTTTCTCAGGCCTACCAACTGTCTTATTATTCCCTACGTGTGCAAATAGTTTCTAGAAGTCATGTATTATTCCCCAGCTGGTACAGTTTGTTTCCAGGAGTCGTGTATTATTCCCCAGTTGGTACAGTTTGTTTCCAGGAGTCATGTCGTATTATTCCCCTGTTGTTGCAATTTGTTTCCAGAAGTCATGTCGTATTATTCCCCTATGGGTGCTATATGTTTACAGAAGGCATGCCTTATTATTCTCTGTGGGTGCTATATGTTTACAGAAGGCATGCCTTATTATTCTCTGTGGGTGCTATATGTTTACAGAAGCCATGTCTTATTATTTCCAGTGGGTGCTATATGTTTACAGAAGGCATGCCTTATTATTCCCTGTGGGTGCTATATCTTTACAGAAGTATTGTCCTATTATTCCATGTGGGTGCTATATGTTTACAGAAGTAGTACCCTGTTATTCCCAGTCGGTGCTATATGTTTACAGAATGCGGGCCTTATTATTCCCAGTCGGTGCTATATGTTTACAGAAGTAATGCCTTATTATTCCATGTGAGTGCCATATGTTTCCAGAAGTAATGTCTTATTATTCGCTGTAGGTGCTGTATGTTTACAGAAGTAACGTCTTATTATTCCCAGTGAGTGTTATTTGTTTCTAGAAGTAATATTTTGTTATTCGCTGTGGGTGATATATGTTTCCAGAAGTAATGCATTGTATACAGACGATATTAACAAAACTCATAGATCTGATGGTGAGGCCCTCAGTCCAGGCAGATCATCGACACCAACTGAGGAAGAGGACACTTTCGGAGCCAGTACAAGTAATAGAGATGAGGACAAAGAGTCCGACTGCAATACAATAGCAACTCAGATGGCGGATTAAAAACTAGATTAAGAATAGGCACCTGGAACGTCAGGCACCTATACCAGGGGAAGTTATTCATGGTTGGGCAGAAAATGCTGAGAACCTGGATTTACATCATGGAAATATCAGAACACACATGGGCAGGTCAAGGACACCGTGTGTGCGCATCCGGAGAAACCTTCATTTCCTCCTGTTTAATAGGACAGCACCTTCGCTGTTTGGGTGTAACCTGGTAAACGACCGGGTAATGGCGATTAGGCTAAAAAGAAAAGAAAATAGACCTCACATAAATGCAGGTTTACATACCAACATCAACACCAGATGATTGTGAAATTTAGGATTTCGATAACACATTGCAAGACACATTGGATAAGACAGAGAGACGAGCCACTCTGATCATCATGGGGGATTTTTAACGCGAAAGTTCGCGGAGAAAAAACAGCAGAAGAAAATAGAGTACGAGAATCCTTTGGTCATAGAAAGAAATGAAAGAGGAGAAAAACTAGTTGAGTTCTGCATGGAGAATAACCTCACTATTGCCAACACTCTACATCATCCTAGGCGATTTTACACATGGACCTCCCCCGATGGCAAACACAGAAATCAGACTGGTTACATCCTAGTGCAGCACAGGTGGCGATCCAGTGTGTTGTCAACAAATATACTTACAGCAGCGGACTGCGGCATGGATCATGAATTGCTGGTTGCTGTATTTACGATAAAACTACGAAGGGTGAACACATGTGCACGACCAATACGCTTCTATGTGCAAGCAATACCATATGAATATAACATCGAAATACAAAACACGTTTGATGCACCAATGGCAATGCAAGAAAACATGTCTACTGAAGAATTGGCGTTACAAGTGAGAGAAGCACTCATCTCAGCAGCACAGGACATTCTTCCTACAAAAGGGCGTAAGAAACAGAACTATATTACAGAAGAGACACTGCGACTCGTAGAGGCAAGAAGGAAACTGAAACAGACAGGAACCGTTCGAAACACCGTCAAATACAGAAATTGTACAAGATAAATCAGGATAAAGATTAGATAAGATATGAAATAGAGGAACTCCAGGGGCAGGAACGTGAAGCGTTCAAGGAGATTAGATCTCTGACTGGAGAACTCCGATCATCTCTACAGGTAATAAATGACAGAAACGAAGCAACTATGACAGAAAGTAAAGACATTATAGAAAGATGGGTGGAGAGATGTACGGGGACAACACAAAAAACGAAGAGCTGCCAACAAACAAAGAAGAGAAAGGAGCAGAACCCACATTAAGCGAAATTCGAGCACGATTAAGGCCCTGAAAAAAGGGAAACCCCAGGCTGCGATGATATACCCTCTGAACAGTGGAACAAGCGGGGGGATATGCAAGCATCCACATATACCATGCAGTCTGTAATAAGGTCTGGCGCAACAAAGAATGGCCCAAAGCATGGAAACGATCTGTGTATATCTCCATAACTAAGAAAAGGGATCTAAAGTTATGTACAAACTATCACACTATCGCCTTGATATACCACGCTAGCAAGATCGTATTGCGTATCATTATGAAAAGAATAGAAAAAAAGCTGGACTACAAAATAACGAAACGCAAGCAGGGTTCAGGCCAGGAAGAGGCCCAAGATCCCATATCTACAAATTGAGAAATCATCGAGAAAAGCAGAGAATTAAATACGGACTTGTATGCCTGTTTTATAGACTACACCATAGCCTTTGACTGAGTAAAACATCTGCAAATGTGAAACATTATGAAAGATATGGGATTCCCAACACGTCTGGTTCAACTAATAGAAACTCTCTTCGGGAGGCAGCAAGCAGCCGTCAGAATATATGGTGAAACCTCAGATTGGTTTGAGATACACAAGGGGGTCAGACAGGGCTGCATTTTTTACACTATACTTGTTCAACATATATGCGGAAAACATCAGGAATGTAAAGGCAGATCCAATTTCTACAGACTTCGATCCTTCACAATAGGAGGAAAGGAGATACCGGAAATACGATATGCCAACGATACAGTTTTTTCTCTCGAACAGCGCCAAGAGTCTAGAACAAATAGTTACATCAGTCCAGAAACATAGTGCAGCCCAGAATCTCTACCTGAATACAAAGAAAACAAAGATAATGGCAATCGACAAGACAAATCCTACATTAAATCGAGATAGCTGGCGAAGAGATTAACAATTTTGCACATTTTGAATATCTGGGATCAATACGGAACAACAATGGAGACTGTGCAAAGGAAGTAAAAAGACGACTGACTTTGGCAATGCAGAAGTTAAGGATTATGCCTATGGCATAATACAATCAAAGAACTAAAACTTAGGATCCTAAGAACATACATTTTTCCTGTGGCAACCTATGGATGTGAAACATGGACGATTACAAAAGCAATTAGAGCGAATTTCGGTGCTTTTGAAACACTGTGCTACAGAAGAGTGCTGAAAATCCTGTGAACAAAGAAAGAAACAAACAAATCGATCCGGCAAGACCTGAATGTAGAGGAGAATTGGCTCATAAATGACGTAATGACCAGAAAACGGAGGCTTTCTGGACACGTCAAACGACACAATGGACTGGAGAGAGCGGTTATGGAAGGCATGGTCACTGGGAAGAGAGCCAGGGCTGACCGAGAAGACGATGGACTCAGGACATCAAGGTGACGCTGGATTTGACATTGGAGCAGGCCGGAAGACTAGCGAGATAATTTCCTACAGACAGGCTGTCATGAGAGCGGTGTTCTGCAAAGGTCATGCTACATGATGATGATGATTAATGTATTATTATTCACTGTGGCTGCTATGTTTTTCCAGAAATCATATCTTTTTCGATCTCTACTGCCTCTCTGTATACTCAGGTCACGTTGGTTGCTGTCTGGTTTTCTTAAAGGTGTTTGTTTACAATTTTTGTATGCGATTTATGCATGGTATGCTTGTTAATAAAAAGGATGGTTTTTTGGAATTTTACTACCAAAATGGAAATAAAAAGGATTTCGTTCTTTTGTTAACAACATAAAATAATGATTGCGATAAATAAAGATATTTAAAGTAACTAAACATACATTGCATTTTACCGAATTACCGGACGACTTGACCCGTTCCTCTGAGGCGGTTATCAACTTTATTTCCATTTTGTCATCTGTCTTGGACAACAGTGGATCAGTGCTGTCTTGCGACACGGCGGCCTGGTGGGTGATAAACAGACATAAACAGCCATTATAGTATCTCCCGACAAAAAAACAATAGAATCTTACAATAAATCTTTACGATCATAAAAGGCGTAAACGAGAAAGGGTTGCAAGCCGCAATGAAAGGTATACAGCGGAAAGTATTATCAGAAGACATTCTCAAAGATAAAGGAAAAAAGAATACAGAGAAATTTGAAGAGTGAGCTTGAAATTCGCAAGTTGGTCATTTAATTTTTGAAAATATAAACAAAGACACCCGGTGGAAAAATATCAAATAAGCAAATAAATATATGACAAATAATATAAACGATACTAATAGGCAATTTAGAACAACAGGTGGTCTCGTTATGCGTCAGCCATAAACTGATAAAACTTGCTAGCTTGACCAGGTAGAGTCAGATTACTGTTGGACAAGCACGCTAGTAATTGGCTTTAGCCGTAACTACATTTGTCAAATGTTTAGTTTCCCAACAATTGTTTTTATATTATATACAACACGTTGCTTTCTCACAACGTTCTCGAGGAGATGTCACAGTGATCTTATTTTACTTCTACTTTCATGTAAACGTCAAACGATCGCTTCTCCCCAGCGTTTTTAACGTTTAATGACAATTTCAATTGCAAAGAATAAGGCCTAAATTTAGACGGAGTTTTCTACAAAATAGCATAACCTCTCAAAGGAAGCCACGGAAGGCGTCGCATCGAGAGATGTCGCGACAAACAACATACCCCTTAGATACAGAAGGCTGCACCAGCAGCACACCTACCGTATTCAATATGTAGAACCTTCAATAGAATTCAGTCCGGGTTAACTCGATTAGAATAAATCTTAAGCAATGAGAATACCGCGACGACGATACATGTGAATGCAGTGCCGCCCAGGATCAAGACAGCCTACTGTAGATACAGGCCTTCTCACTAATTGGAAAATCCCGTTGAAACGTCACATTTCAAGGCTAACTAAATAACAAAGCTTGCATGTATCAACTACCAGTGCAGCTATAAGAGCATGTTCTGGAAACAAGGATGGGCATGCAGTTTGTTTCCGGGCAGGATTCTGTGAAAGGATCACCCTCAGCAGTGATTTGTTGTGTTTTTGTACCGTGAATTTGTTTGATTTCTCTGTGTGGATCACGGATTGATTATAAAGCCTGGTACAATATGAATGTGACTTTTCAAAGGTATTTCCCCCTGAGTCCGAAGATCTGTATCTAAAGTAGGCTGTGACTAAGAACACCTCATGACATTTCCAAATCTACCACACGCATGGACTAAGGAAAACCTACTTGAGAGAAGCGACACGTCAGTCATAGTGGCTGAACACTGGACCTCTATCGTATGACGTGGTGTTAAGGAATCTTACCTGGAAAGTAAGTCGGATCTCTTTCTGTCCGTCCGTCTGTGATTTCGCTGTAATCCCAGTCTAAGCAAGCCAACTCAATGTCGACTAGGCTGCAGTCTCCACTATAACAACAGTTTCTGAACCACGCACAATATAAGGTAGGTAGTCCGCATAGGAGAAAAGGACTTGTTGGGCCAACCATGCATGAGAGGCTGAGTTGCAGACCCCATACAATGAATATGATGTATTTCCGATTTGACCTAACCAGGTGGTGGGTGGATGGCAGCGAAGGCGGAACCATAAAGGAGAGGCTGGTTTCCCACCCTTCATATCCATGATCTGTTTTAAGAGCTCCTGGGCGGCGATATCCTCGGCAAGTCGGCCACATACTCAATAGGGCCAAACGGCGACGGTTTAGCATGGTAACTGTGGTTTCAAGGCTTTCGTCGTTTGAGGCAAAGTTATTTCCCGATGGATCGCAAGAATATACCACTGACTGCGAATGTTGAAGGCTTCAATGCATTTCTGATCGCTCTGTAAAGTAGTTCAAGTTTCGGAACGGTACAGCACAACGAGGCTTCGTTTAATGAGTTCTACAACACCTCATTCCGGACGAGTCTCTTTAAAATGTGACTACACAAATCTGTGGACAGTTTTCATGGTCAACGTTAAACTTACCGCATGTACGAGAGATTATTTCTCCATCGTGCTATTTGTAATTTCTTACATTTGGAATTGCATCCTATATATATATCGGTACTTTTCGATTGTATCCTACATTTTTGTTCGTGCCGACAGTTTTTACACTAATTTAGAAATGCATCCTATATTTTTGTAACTGCTGCTCGTTCATTCACATTACTTTTAGATTACATGTGAGTATAATTACGACGTGTATTTATATTGCCGTACAGCTACAATATTACTTCATTAGCGTTACCATATATATATATATTAACATTAGCAAATTTACATGCATCACTCTGCGTCTTTCATTAGATGTATAGCCAATTCAAGCCAACTCTCCCACCCCATTTCAGACCCCGTAACTCAGCTTGATTTAAACACGACGTAAGACAGCGCACGTGAGAGTTCCAGATAAGTCTGTAAGGCGCGTGATATGAATGTATGCGTGGTCCAGGAGTCATGCCAGAAGTTTTTAACCTGCCAACTCTATAACTTTTGCCCTGAATAAAAATAAATCTCTGATTCTTGAATGTAAAGTATGCACGCTGGAGAGGGCATTCTGGTATGTCGTATATGGGTGAGGATATTTGCAATTATGCAAGCATTGTACATAATGACGAATGATCAAAAATGGCAATGTGCAATCCCGTCTGGAATTGACAAACTGTTTAGTTGTTGTAAGGAATTGTGGAATGCAACCATATCACATAACGAACCCTTCTGTACTTAGTATTGGAGATATGTGACTGAGAGTTGAGGAAGACAAGGCAACGAGGAAGGGACTTATTCATGCCACTTTACAAGAAAACTAAGGCGATGTACGATGAACTCTCTTACCAGATCATCTCCGACGGCAACGGCTATTGCTGGGCCACCTTTGCCTACTGATTTGAAATGCCCTATTGTCATTTTGTCAGTTCTTACCTCTCGGGGTGAAACTCTTTTGGTCAGTAACTTATTCTCACCGCGGACCACTCCGCCGAGCTTAAAATGTGTACCCAACTCGGATTCAGTAACGAAAAGCCATCTAGGAAGGGAACCGGCTACCGCATTAAACAAAATTAGAGACCTATTAAGATAATGTCTCTAATAATTTGCCGCCAATCACTGCGTGATTGATGTCTCTATTAAATGATCGATCGTTTTCTGACCGTTACATGCAACTTGTCAAATTATGGACGTTATTTCCTCTATTTCTTGCCTCAACTGATATTCTGTATCTTTATTTACTTGTGGATATCATTCTGTTAATATCATTCTTGTTGCCTCTTTTGTGCTGAGATTGCCAACTTGTTACGTTTGCTTGCACATATGCATGTGTGTACGTTACGTACCTACGTATGAAATTATGTGTGTGCGCGTGTATGTATGTTTGTGTGCATGTATGTATGTGTGTGCATGTATGTATGTGTGTGCGTGCTTGTATGTATGTTTGTGTGCGTGTATGTATGTTTGTGTGCGTGCTTGTATATTTGTGTGCGTGTGTGTACGTTTGTGTGTGCGTGCATTTGAATATGCGTATGTATGTGTGTGTGTGTGTGTGTGTGTGTGGGTGGGTGCCTTTGCATGCCTGCCTGCCGCTGTCTGTCTGTCTGCCTGCATGTGTGTGTGTGTGTCTGCCTGTGTGTATCTGTCTGTGCATGGTAACAAAAGTGTGTCGAAGACAACAGTGAAGAGCTGGACAACAATGTTTAATGAAGGACGTAAGTTAACGAACGTACTTCCGAGACCAGGTCAGGCTCATGTTGTTGGGTTAACTCCCATCCTTCTTTAAACATCGTTGTCCAGTTCTTCATTGTTGTCTTCGACACACTTTTGGCACTATACAATGCCTACATTCTGCAATGAATATCAACTGGTGGACATCCTTCAGCTATTAGAAACTGAATCACCGCTCGCTGATCAACTCTAGGCGGATTCCGTATCACACTCGCCATGTTTTCAACAGTCAGCTGAGGAAACTGTGAGTCGGAGGATAATGAAATTTTGCAAACTCCACGATTGGTATGTGCTGCTTACACCAGCAGTGACGTCAACATGCGCATCGTACGTATGTTCACCTGTTGCAGTTTAGTTCGGTTTCATTCAAACACTAGTTGTGTGTGTATATATATACTGTGTGTGTGTGTGTGCGTGCGTGCGTGTGTGTGTGCGTGCGTGCGTGTGTGGTGGGGGTGGGGGTGTGGGTGTGTGCAATGAGTAAAAAGTATACAGATATATAAGATACAAAGAGAAAGAGAGAGTTAGATAAAGTAACCACATTTACCTATTTCTTGCACTCAGCAACTCCTTAAATCTCCAAGAACCTTTGGCATCACTGCTGGGGTGGTTGGCTGCAATACAGACTACATTTTGCCTAACTGTTAACCACCCTAAATCCAGTATTATCTATGTCGAATGTAATCACTATTGTATTGTAACACTGCTTAATTTGTATCACTTTCTTATTGTATCACCACTTGTACCACAGTCTAATTGTATCACTGCCCACTTGTATCATTGTATATTTGTATCATAGTCAAATAATATATTGTACCACTAATTGTATCAGTGTATAATGTATCACTATCTAATTGTATCACTATCTAATTGTATCACTATCTAATTGCATCACGATCTAATTGTATCAATATCTAATTGTATCAATATCTAATTGTGTCACTATCTAATTCTATCACTATTTCATTGTATCACTAAGTGTATCTATCACTATTTATTTGTATCACTATCTAATTGTATCACTTTCTAATTGTGTCGCTATCTAATTGTGTCCCTATCTAATTGTATCATTCTCGCCTTGTATCACTGTATATGTGTATCACTGTCTAATTGTGTCATTGTCTGATTTTATCACTATCTAATTGTATCATTTTCCATTGTATCCCTGTTTATATGTATCATAGTCAAATAGTATCTTTGTCTACTTGCATTACTGTCTAATTGTATCACTGCTTAATTGTATCATTTTCTTATTGTATCACTCTCCACTTGTACCACTATCTACAGTAAATGTACCACTGTTTAATTATATCACTGTCTACTTGTATCACTGCCATGAATTCTATTACCTGTCCGTCCATTTTGTTTTAATGCCATGTCCAAATAAACTTGAATAGCTAAAACAGGCTGTTTCGCATTGCTATTTCATCAACTGCTTTCCCTTTCTTACTTACTCTTTGTATTTCGACGTACCTGAGTCCACATAATTCTGCAGTTAATTGATTGCATTACTTACTGGTTGTGTTTCCATTACCACGCACAGGACTCGTGTTTGTAAGATATTTTTTTGGGGTATTTTGCAGAACACTCCTCTCTCATTAAATTTTTAAAAAATACAAACAACAACAAACGAACAAACATCCAGCACATGCTTATTCAGGACGCCGAGCGCTCCAATCTGACTTGCTGTAAATGATGCATGACTTACAATGGGGGGGGGGTGGATTGAGAGTAGGAGGGGGAGGCATTCGTCATCTATAACAGCTGAGACATCGTACAATAAAGTTTATTACACGGCATCCCCGCCGGCAGTAACGTCTATGGTGCTACCTTTGTCATATCCTCTCTAAAAGCCAGCTTACTTCTGTCTATTGCAGGCCTGCTTTGCACGAGCATCCATCGTATCACGTTTCCTAGTTACTCCCGCGGATGAATATTTAATAGCTTATAATACGTGAAGAAGAAGTAAGTATGTGCGGGTTATCGTGGGCCGAGGTAGGGCGAAGTCCATGCTCATCTTACTTATCAACAGTTATCTCTAGAAGATGGAGATCACATATAAAGTGAAGAGCCTGACTTTCAGATGTAACCATCACGGCGTAGACTCAGAGGCGGCCGTCTGAATATCAGCAATAGAGCAATAAAGAAAGGATGATCTAAAACAGTCCATCGCTGACATTTTAATAAAAGCTATTATTTTTTAGAGGATAATGTGTTGAAATATATACTGGACTTGTTCAAACGTTATTTTTTCTGTAGTATAGAAGTAAAGAAGGGGCAATAATCGTTAATGCAAGAATTGCGTAACCACTCGAAAAGTACATTTCATTTAGTTAGTTAGTTGGCCATCGCAAACGATGATGGCGACATCAGACGGTTTTGTGTTAATATAACTTTCGCTGTATTTATATTATAGTGAGGAAGAAACTGCGTCGGTCATCAATCTCACTCTTATGTTTCAAAGCTGCCTTGGACCAGTAGCAAGATATAACTTTCGACGACTGGCGGTAACTCAGGATGCATACACTCTGGTCTCACCTCCCTTGACACTTGAAACTTGCAGGATTCGATCGTTTCCGTTCATCGCTTGAGAGACGAGTGTGGTGCCTTTCTACAACATCCCTCATGGTATGAGCGATGTTTCATAGAGATGTTACTAGTCCAGCAGGTACCAATTTTCCTCAACTCGATGTGTTAGTCCATTAATACTGACCCGTGGGTAAATTTCACAGCCACACCAAAATCGAAACCTTCAATATGTATCACTTGTATCACTGCTCCCTTGTATCACTGCCCCGTTTTATCCGGGTCTAACTGTAGCACTGTCGAGTTATATCAGTCTAATTGTGTCACGGTCTAACTGTAGCACTGTCGAGTTATATCAGTCTAATTGTGTCACGGTCTAACTGTAGCACTGTCGAGTTATATCAGTCTAATTGTGTCACGGTCTAACTGTAGCACTATCAGTCTAATTGTGTCACGGTCTAAATGTAGCACTGTCGAGTTATATCAGTCTAATTGTGTCACGGTCTAACTGTAGCACTGTCGAGTTATATCAGTCTAATTGTGTCACGGTCTAACTGTAGCACTGTCGAGTTATATCAGTCTAATTGTGTCATGGTCTAACTGTAGCACTGTTGAGTTATATCAGTCTAATTGTATCACGGCCTAACTGTAGCACTGTCGAGTTATATCAGTCTAATTGTATCACGGCCTAACTGTAGCACTGTCGAGTTATATCAGTCTAATTGTGTCACGGCCTAACTGTAGCACTGTCGAGTTATATCAGTCTAATTGTGTCACGGTCTAACTGTAGCACTGTCGAGTTATATCAGTCTAATTGTGTCATGGTCTAACTGTAGCACTGTCGAGTTATATCAATCTAATTGTGTCACGGCCTAACTGAAGCACTGTCGAGTTATATCAGTCTAATTGTGTCACGGCCTAACTGTAGCACTGTCGAGTTAAATCAGTCTAATTGTGTCACGGCCTAACTGTAGCACTGTCGAGTTATATCAGTCGAATTGTGTCACGGCCTAACCTGTAGCCTGTCGAGTTATATCAGTCTAATTGTGTCACGGCCTAACTGTAGCACTGTCGAGTTATATCAGTCTAATTGTGTCACGACCTAACTGTAGCACTGTCGAGTTATATCAGTCTAATTGTGTCACGGTCTAACTGTAGCACTATCGAGTTATATCAGTCTAATTGTGTCATGGCCTAACTGTGATACAAATAAAAACAGCAAAAAAAGTCATCGTAAATCTGGATTAGATACACACTATCCAGATGTATCTTTTGCGCCTGGCTGCAATGAGAGAGATGCGTCATATGGCTCTTGTCAATTGAGGGGGTCCCAAAACGAATATCTGATCATCAAACTTAGTATCTTCTTGAAGCCACACTCCCTGCTGAAGTCGGATGTGTTTGACCGAAAGGTGCAAATATAGCATTCAAGCTGTTCACTATGACAGAACGCATTACGTTCTCTGAACTACATTCTGCTACTTGCAAAGCCCTTTTCAGGGCTTGGTAGCGGGTGATTGAGACCGAACGAAACCAAATCAAACCGCTATATGGTATCATACTACTTCTTTCTTTCTTTCTTTTCTTTTCGTTTATTTTCGTTTATCCTTTTATTCCTTTCACTGTCAGGTTATGACGAGATCTCTAGAACGAGCCCGTCTGTGAGCCTCATACACAGTAGCATTTACTGCCTCAGATATTTCTGTAATCCACCTTTATATTTGTGTAAGCCACCTTTATATTTCTGTAAGCCATCTTTTTCGTGGTCTGCCATTGAATCCGTTATATCTAAATAGCATTGTTTGTTGGGAGGTGCTGTGTTGAGGTAGTTTTGTTACGTGGCCAAACCATTTTAGTTGTAGTATTGTTCCCACTAATCATCTGATGTCATCGTTTCTGATTATCTCTCTGCGTGTTATAACTACTATTTTCGCAGGCATTTTATTTTTGCTGTTACAATATGTCGTTTTTCATTTGATGCTAGTCTCCAGTTTTAACATTGATAGCATAGTGTCGGGACCAAAATCGTGCTGTATGAAGCTCTTTTGTAGTTATGGTCACGTGCTTGCAATTAAGTATTAGAGTTAATTGTCAAATTATCTTATTTTCCTTATAGCATTGTTGTTTAATTTCTTCTTTAATTCTTCCGTCTGCTGATAACGGGCTCCCTATGTATGTGACATCTTCCACCTGTTTGATTTGCTGTTTTACAATGGTGATATTGATGTCTCCGGCAATTTTAGATATTTTCAGGGCTCGGTTTTTTTTAACATTGATTTTCATGCAGTATTATTTAAATATTGTATTTAGTTTATCAATATATTGTTGCAATTCTAGTTCAGAAGTTGCTTTGACTGCTTGATCGTCATAATTTTTTAATGGAATCTAACTATCAAGTCCCAAACATGTTTATTTAGCCATGAAAACTTACAACTCCTATATCTGGCAAAGGAGGCTTCCACTACGAACCAGAAAGTCGTTTTTGGTATCTTATTGACTTCAATGTCACCATCCATAACGTGCTAAGTCCGGCCGGCTACTACTAGCCCCCTGGAACAACATGTATCTTGTTTTCGCTTGTTATCCTGGTTGTGCTTTTCAACAACATATTATGAAGCGGTTTCTTGACCGGGCCCTAGTATTTGCTTCGTACACGGGAAGCTTTACTGCTTCTTTATTTATGCTACCCATTTTTTTGCGTTGTCAGCCTTGGCTATGTATCCATTGCATCTGTATAGCATTGATTTCTGAGGGATACTATCTGGTGTTTGATGTATCCCGTGGTGGAACTACGTATTTTGCTGTCTCTTTATGAGGTCTAACACTGGCGTTGTACGTGTCTCCTAATATCATCGTTTCTGATTTTATCCATTCTTGCTTCTCCAAGCATTCTGCGCAGGCATTTCATCTCTGTTGTTAAGATGTTTCTTTTATCTTTGTTTGTTAATGCTAAATTGTGACAATGATAGCTCGACATGTGTTGTACAGCGTTGTGTGTTTTTGTCATCCATTGTCACGTGCTTACATAATAATATCGAAGACATTTGCCCAATGATTTGACCTAGTTATTACATTTGTGCTGCCTTTTCGATCTGCTGAAATTATGTTACACAGGTACGTGGAATTTTTCACACTTTTCACTTGTTGGTTTTGTATAAATATTGTTGTTTCTATTGTAATTCTTACAATAGTCATAACTTCGTTTTGTCTATGTTGATTTTCATATTGTAATCCGCACACACCTTATTATGATTGTTGATATGTTCCTGTTTTTTTGAAGCTGCTATCAGTATTTGGTTAGCAACAATGAGAAGTTCATTTAGGAATTACAGAGGTTGCTTCGCTATTTTACACATTGCGTTTATATATGTGATTAACAATAAAGGAGATAGTACACAACTCTGCCGTACGCCGGTTCTAATATGTCATTTTTGTTAGGAATATCCTGCGCTTGTTTATAGTGTACATTGACTATTTACATAAATAGTTTTAAACAGGTTGGTCAAATGTTTATTTACCCCATATCGTTCTAAATTATCCACAGTTGATATCTATTAACTCGATCGAAGGCCTTGTGTACAGATACCCTAAAAAGCCAGAAAAATACTGTGAAATTAATGATTTAAGAGCAGTACTCTGCCAAATATGCCAGCAGTCCGCACCAAAAAGAATAGTGGTACAGTGGGTTCCATCCCACTGTAACATCCAAGGCAACGAGGAGGCAGACAGACTGGTAAAAGAAGGTGCAAGACTACCACAACCAGATTCTAGTGTGACCTACCAAGAATCCAAAAGGTTTATTAGGGTCAGATACATGGCCAAATGGGAAACAGAGCATACGGTCTACACAATAAACGATACCTATTACCAGTTGAACAGAAGAGAGCAGGTCATGGTCTTCAGACTCCACACAGGCCACAAAAGACTGAGGTACCATCTAATCAATAAACTGAAGATAGGTGGCACTGACGAATGCACCTGTGGTACAGGGAAAATGACCGCTGAACATCTGCTCCAAAATTGCCCGACATACGAGGACCAGAGAAAGCACATGTGGCCATCGCCAGTGCCAACACTAGACAAGCTCTATGGCAGTGTCGACAGCCTCAGGACGACAGCTGCTTTCTTCCAACAAATACAAGTTGACGTCTGACAGCGTACGAAGAAGAAGAAGAAGAAGAAGAAGAAGAAGAAGAAGAAGAAGAAGAAGATCGAAGTCCTTCTCTTTGTCTACTAAAGGAACGTGTAGTGTCTTATTGTACTGGATTGTCTTCTCCACTAGTTGTCTAAGTGCAAAGATTGTAACTGCACAGTTCCTATTTTTCCTAAATCACATCTGTGCTTCGCCAAGCTGGGGTTATATGATTGGACAAATCATTCATTAAATTAATTTGAGACAAAAACGGAGACAGAAAAGATTTAATTTTAGTAGCACGTCTTTTAATTGTTTAAGTTGCATTCAACGTATAATATAGTTAGGGCTTCTTTCTAACTAAACGTTTAGTGTTTCAGAATAAAGATAGCCAGGAGAGAACGAAGGAAAGAAGAGACCGGAGAGAACGCAGGAAAGAAGAGTTTTCGGATTTGGCTTGTCTTGGTTTGTTCTCAATCTCCCGCTACCAAACCCTAAACGGGGCTTAAGTAGCAGAATGTAGTCCAGAGAACGGAATGCGTTGTGTCGTAGTTTACAGCTTGACTGCGATATTTGCACCTTTCGGTCCAACACATCCGACTTCATCAAGCATTTTTTGAGTACCGGGTTAGCATTCACTCTTTGATCCCTTCTCCTTAGCCAGTCTGCCCTATGCAGCCTGTTATCCAGGATCACCACGTGGAGATGTAGAAGGGTCTTGTCAGCTCTGATTCGCTGGCCCTGGCGCTAGCAGTCAGCTATGGGTCGCTGACCACTGCAGTTCATGCGCTCATATTCTGATTTCAGCTCACATTGTACAGCTGTTCGTCAGGTTGTGTGTGTCGTTTAAAAATAGAAATACAGGAGTACAGGATATTACATTGACGTGATGGCAGAAATTGAGAAAGTAGTCTGACCGATTCAAAGGATTCAGTTAGCGGTCACATACAGACTTCTGCATTAGTACAATTTTTAGTTATTAGTTGCAAGCGACAATGGCCACACCAACAGACAGTTTTGTCTTGATAATGTAACTTGCGCTGTATTTGGATTATAGTGAGGGAGTAACTGCGCTGGTCATCGACCTCACTCTCTGGTAGTGATCTACCTTGGACTAGTCACGACTTAAGTTGAGACGACTGGAGGCAACCCAGAATGCAGGCACTCTGGTCCCACCTCATGTGAGATCAGGGGTCACTTTGAAAACCGTGGGACTCGATCGCCCACCGTTTCTGTTCATCGCTGTGGGAGGCGAGTGCCTGAACTCTCGACCACAGCTATCAGAGAAGACTGCAGAGTATGTACACAACCAGTGTTACATTTCAATCGTGTAGTTTCGTAAAAAAGTGACCAGCGGACGATTGGGATGCCCATGCCACTCGAAGTCACCACTGCACAGTCATGCTGGAGCTGCAGGGGTCTGAGCTGATGGATCTGGGTTTATCATTGGACAGCTATTTCCTGGTCAGACGGCCAGTACTGATCAGTGACGATGATTTCACTAGTTCCGGTCGGTTGCAAACCACCCCGTCTGCCCCCACCCTATGTTGTTTACTTGGAAATTTGCTGCCCCTTGAGATGTGTATTATTGACGATGCTGAATTATTTTGATAGACTTCATATATTTCCCATGAAAACGGGTTGTGTAGAAATTAGCACAATATTCTGGAACCGACCGTATTAGGCGAAACCTTTTTGACATTAGTATTACAGTAGTGCAACATTTAGCGAGAGACCATCCTTTACTAGTAAACATTTCATGGCCACTCCAATGCGCATCGTGTGGAACACGTCATAAAGAAACCATGGATATATCCCATGTCTGTGGATATGACCTGAGGCTTGTTTATTCTGTGAAATAACAAGAGTTGCCATTTCTGTGTATTATATCCCGCGATTAGATTAGCCAATAGCTTACATCTGGGGGCCATGCTCCCGCTTGAAGACGTCATTCCGTTTTATTATTTCGTTTTCTGCTGCTAGTTGTGCTCAGTTTTTGTGTTGACATAAGGGTGTGACATTTCATTTTGCTCCTACTAGGATTCAGATGTTCCTTCCGTGACGGCTGCTTGAACGACAGGCTGATTCCTAAAGGATGTCAATGGCATTCGCACAAAGCCATGTGGCTGTTGGTTTTAATTGACATAATACATACCAATTGTGTTACTCTTGTATTTACATGTAATTTGCATCATACACATAAACGAATGGGACTCTTGTCCTTAATATGCATCATGCACATACAAGAATGCGGATGTTGTCCTTACATGTAATTGTCATAAAGCACATACAAGAATTCGACTCTTGTCCTTAATTTCCATCATGCACATTAATAATGCGACTCTTGTCCTTAATTTCCATCATGCACATTAATAATGCGACTCTTGTCCTTAATTTCCATCATGCACATTAATAATGCGACTCTTGTCCTTAATTTCCATCATGCACATTAATAATGCGACTCTTGTCCTTAATTTCCATCATGCACATTAATTATGCGACTCTTGTCCTTAATTTCCATCATGCACATTAATAATGCGACTCTTGTCCTTAATTTCCATCATGCACATTAATAATGCGACTCTTGTCCTTAATTTCCATCATGCACATTAATAATGCGACTCTTGTCCTTAATTTCATCATGCACATTAATAATGCGACTCTTGTCTTTAATTTCCATCATGCACATTAATAATGCGACTCTTGTCTTTAATTTCCATCATGCACATTAATAATGCGACTCTTGTCCTTAATTTCCATCATGCACATTAATAATGCGACTCTTGTCCTTAATTCCCATCATGCACATTAATAATGCGACTCTTGTCCTTAATTTCCATCATGCACATTAATAATGCGACTCTTGTCTTTAATTTCCATCATGCACATTAATAATGCGACTCTTGTCCTTAATTTCCATCATGCACATTAATAATGCGACTCTTGTCATTAATTTCCATCATGCACATTAATAAGGCGACTCTTGTCCTTAATTTCCAGCATGCACATTAATAATGCGACTCTTGTCCTTAATTTCCATCATGCACATTAATAATGCGACTCTTGTCCTTAATTTCCATCATGCACATTAATAATGCGACTCTTGTCCTTAATTTCCATCATGCACATTAATAATGCGACTCTTGTCCTTAATTTCCATCATGCACATTAATAATGCGACTCTTGTCCTTAATTTCCATCATGCACATTAATAATGCGACTCTTGTCCTTAATTTCCATCATGCACATTAATAATGCGACTCTTGTCCTTAATATGCATTATGCACATTAATAATGCGACTCTTGTCCTTAATTTCCATCATGCACATTAATAATGCGACTCTTGTTCTTAATTTCCATCATGCACATTAATAATGCGACTCTTGTCCTTAATTTCCATCATGCACATTAATAATGCGACTCTTGTCCTTAATTTCCATCATGCACATTAATAATGCGACTCTTGTCCTTAATTTCCATCATGCACATTAATAATGCGACTCTTGTCTTTAATTTCCATCATGCACATTAATAATGCGACTCTTGTCCTTAATTTCCATCATGCACATACAAGAATGCGATTCTTGTCCTTAATTTCCATCATGCACATACAAGAATGCGATTCTTGTCCTTAATTTCCATCACGCACATACAAGAATGCGATTCTTGTCTTTAATTACCATCATGCACATACAAGAATGCGATTCTTGTCCTTAATTTCCATCATGCACATTGATAATGCGACTCTTGTCCTTAATTTCCATCATGCACATACAATAGTGCGACCTAAGAAGAGGTCCAAGGGAATCAGCTGAGCTGACTTCAGGCTACATCTTAAATGTCGTATCGAGATTATGTGTGACTAATTGACTTTAGTGCTGCGCAATGTTGACAATTTGTGAAGTTAGTTGTAATCCACAATAATTGACAACAATTTTTGGCACTGGACCATCACAAAAGATGTCAAAGGAGCCAAATCTAGGAAGTTGTGTACATTGATCATGGATAATGACGAAACAAACAACATTTTCGGTAACAAAATTGTGGGTTAAGATTGCCATTCAAGGACTGCTAATAAACCACACTAATGTATATTACAAGAAATGTGCACTGACATAAAATTGCCAACTTAAACAAGGACAGAAGGCTGATTCGTTTATCTGATATAAACTATTTGTCAATTCAACCCTATGGATGAATACTATGGATGCATACCACAGTCGCTAATGTGTTGTTCGTCCATCACAAGTTATGAGGACCTTTACTTTTTCTCCCTAGCTAGTCCTTCCAGTCGAGTATTCTGTAAATCCGGGTTGTGGGTGGGTGCGGAGATGGCTGACGAGTCCGATCTGTGATCTGCATACTTGCAGGCAGTGAGGGCATGGAAAGTTCGCTTCGCGAGACGGTGATCATGATTGTCAGCAAATCCATGTATCTCATCCGCTTTATTGCTCAGCCAGAAGTCCCGCAACTGACGCAGCTTTTTGACTGCAGATTAGCTTGTCAGCGGACTTACGCTCGCCCGTCGTCACATTACTCGACTGTGTTAGTACTGGATAAATGAAAAGAGAATGACTTGCGCGATGAATTTGATTTTAGTGAGCAATGGTTGCGCAGTTCGTCGACCTCACTCATCTCGCCCGAGTCCAACTAACCAGTAGCAAGACAAGTCAGGACGACTGGATATGAACTCGGGTGCAGTGGATGACCACGACTGCTCAAGTGCCTCGCCGTGTTCTGTGCGGTCCACATCGCTCAGCACATTTCTTTTCGTGGTAGCCTGATCGCGAGTTTCCTGCTTAGCTGGCTGGGCTTGAGCAGGGCACAGCAAATTTAAAAAAGCTTTCCCTGTTCTTGGCTTCCTACGTTTTCTTTTACCACCTCTCCTGCCCCTTTTCTTTTCCGTACGTTTATTTGAGTCTCTCACTGACAATGACTCCGAAGTAGGCAAACGTCTTGTCACCTCCAGTGGTAACGAGTGACCCCTACACACCTCCGGTCTAAGTGTCCCTAATACATTCTATGTGACACCTGACACGGCGTGACATTGGGAAAGATTGAATACGCCAGAAATCGAAGAAGACGGGTAATAAATATTGAGTGTTTTGAAAAAAGTATTTTTTTTAAACCACCGTAATGAAGTACAATAAAGTTCATCCGGGTCATATTCGGGCTTAAAAGAATAGGCTCGCATAATCTTCAAAGCATAAAGTAAGATCTGGCTAAAGTGGGATGTGCCTAGGATTAGTAATCTCATTAAACCGTTGCTATTAATACCGTCAATGCAAATTCTCGGAATTAGGTTTCATATAGTAGGTACAGCTGTAGTGGTGCTCCTATGCTTCCTTTGCAGCGAAAAGACAATCAATAACTGAAATACCCAAAGGACAGATGGGTTGGTGAAGCAGTATGTCTTATCAAACTCATTAGCCACGGCTGGGTCCAGGAAGAAGATCGCGTCAATAACTGAAACCGGTAATAGTTGTAAGCTGCAACATAATGTGTTTGCAGTAAATATATAATTTAATATGCTTACAGTAATTACGCAACACAATGTTTACGACAATGACATCACACAATATGTATAAAGCAAGACAGCATATAATATGATTTCATCAAATACACCACATAATATGTTAACAGCAATGACATCACATTATACATACATATATATGTATATATATATATATATATATATATATATATATATATATATATATATATATATATATATATGTATATACATATATATATGTATATATATGTATATATATATATATATATATGTATATATATATGTATATATATATAAATATATATATATATATGTATATATATATATATATATATATATATATATATATATATATGTTTACGGTAATGACATAAAATTATATGTCTACAGTAATTCACGTTACATAATATTCGATATTGGCATTCTGTATAGCCTTTTCCCATCATGGCCAGGACAAGAAATCTACATCAGTCCAGAGAAGCTTGAGGTCGCTAGACACTCATGCTTTAGCAAGTTGTTCTGTATCTTCCAAAGTCAGGATTTGTTAAAGAGGTCTCAGCCATCTCAGAGCTGAGGTCACTGCCTTCATCTACATTCTCATAGTGGAGTTTGTTGCCCTGTATCTCCCACTAAACACCAACATAATCTCTCACTCTAACAGAGCAGCCCAACTTAATTTTCTCCTTCTTAGCATCGATTGTACCGCTCTCTGCTTTCCTGTTGTACCGCTCTCTGCTTTCCTGTTGTACCGCTCCCTGCTTTCCCTTATTAGTGTTAAGACGCCTCTGTGCCAATATGTCATTACATAACCAACGTAGTCTCCTCCTTTTCTCTTGACGTTTGCCTCAACTGTAGTCCTCTGTTAAATTGCTCTCTCTATCTGTGCATTCCATGGCATCTCTCTCTCTTTCTCTCTCTCTCTTTCTCTCTCTCTCTATCTCTCTCTCTCTCTCTCTCGATTCGTGTTCCTTAAAGTACTATTGTACTGTCTGCGATAACTCTCTTACGAGTATAGAATTTGCGTGTGCCACCTTATATATGAATATCATCACACGTACCTCATCTTCATAAATAATCGGGATATTTCCAATATAACCCAGAACCAATTGCATCCCTTCCTTCTAGATATATTCCAACCTTTTACACTGTATCTCTTGATAGTGTGAGGATGCCCCGATCGTAATCGATAACTAACAGAACTAAATGACGATAGAGAACGAAACGCAGCCGTTGTTTCAACGTTCCCAGCAGGTTTTGGGTCGACGTGCTGACTACATGACAATCTGAAATAAGCTGTTACTTGAAAGTTTTCAACCTGTCACGTGATAATGGGAAATGAAAGGTAATGCCCGGCAGGCCAGTCTTCATTAACGACACAACTCAGGCCGTCTTACTTTTCATATGGAATCCCCACTAAATTGTCAGGTTGCTTTGAAAGTCTGGATGTCTCCTTATTCTTCTTCTTTATCTCTCGCTACCAAGTCATGAAAAGGGTTTTGTAAGTAGCAGGATGCTGTCCGGAGAACGAAATTCGTTGTGTCGTCGTTCACAGCTTGCCTGCGATATTTGCATCTTTCTGTCCAACACATCCAACTTCAACAGGCCTCGTTGTCTTTGATGCAAGCAGTCAGCTATTGGTGGATGTTCTCCCTCTTATCCCTTCTTGATGTCTTTAACCATCTCATACTTATCTGTGTCAGTCCTGCATTTCAGGATTTCCTTTGCAGATGTTAGTGTTGGCACTGTGAATTGACTGTTGATCACTTTTAATGTGCAGAACAGCAAAGATGAGAGCAGAGAACCTTGGGACAATGCTGGAATAATTCTCTCAACATCCTCTATTCAATGACACTTTTCTCCCATAAACAGGACCGGATATAGGCCTGGGCTATACAAGCTGCAGCTTAGGGTATCATAATCGATGGGGACCTCCACAATTTGCAGAATTAGTTTTGGGGACTACAGCTTCTTTACCTCACTGAATTGGCATTCCTGTCTCAAATTCATCGCCATCAATCCACATGAAACCACCGTCCAGCCGTCCGAATACTAGTGGATGATTATTATGTAATAAATATATGCATTAATTTTAAAATAAATTAATTGAATTTTGACATTAAATGTCTTAGTCTTAGTCGACCTGTGTTTCTACAGGGGCGGATAACTCAGTGCAGGTCATAGCGCTTGCATGAGCTGATGTCTTCTTCTTCTTCTTCTGCGTACGCAGTCAGACAGTAACCATTATTTTTCCGAAAAAAGCGGCGGTCATCCTGAGGCTGTCGATACTGCCATAGAGCTTGTCTTGCAGTTCCACTGGTGATGGCCACATCTGCTCTCTCTGATCCTCGTATGTCGGGCAGTTCTGCAGCAGATGCTCACCGGTCATTTTAACGGTACCGCACGGGCATTCGTCGGTACCACTTATCTTCAATTTGTTGAATAGGTGGTACCTCAGTCTATTGTGGCCAGTGCGAAGTCTGAAGACAACGACCTGCTCTCTTCGGTTCAACTGGTAATAGGCATCGTTTTTGGTGTAACCAGTATGTTCGGTTTCCCATTTGGTCATGTATCTGGATTTGATAAGCCGTTTTGACTCTTAGTACATCATACTAGTATCTGTTTGTGGTAGTCTTGCACCTTCTTTTGCCAGTCTGTCTGCCTCTTCGTTGCCTTGGATGTTGCAGTGTGATGGGACCCACTGTACCACTACCCTTTTTGGTGCGGACTGCTGGCACAGTTTGCAGAGTGCTGCTCTTAAGTCATTAAGCTCAGTGTTTTTCTGGCTTTTTAGCGCTGTGACTACGGCGAGAGCATCTGTAAGCAGGACTATATGGCTTTCATTTTCATTGTGTGTCACCATTTCTTCCACTGCCGCCCTCAGTGCATCTGCCTCCACTCTGAAATTGCTTGTGTACTTACCAGTAGCGATTGACAGTGTTATTTGTCTGCCATTTGGTAGGTTCAGGAATGCTCCTGCCCCTCCGTTCTGTGTAGTGTTTGTATGAGCTGATGTAACCGGGTGGAGGATTTCTTTCTTAGCGGGCTAGGCTCGAACAGCTTATTACTCCATTTAGTTTAGTTTAGTCGAAGAATCAACGTCATTGCACATGGTTTAACCATGGATTTAAAGAAGGCTTTTCTTCATCATATTTTTGGAGAATCTCAGCACAATTTACAAACTCCGCAGTACCGGCGAGAATTCCATAACAGATCGGGCCATTGTTAACATAATTTTATATTTTTCCCGCCCAAAACAATTCAAAATGATTACTCATTTGTCGAGGAGGATGGTTAACCGATGTGTGAGGCCATCTTAATAGACTCAAACACTAGACCAAAGTAGACCCGCAGCCTGTTAGCCTGCTCTTAACAAACTACCCAACCTTGTCACACAGTTAGTCGCTTCTTACGACATACCCTCTGTGGGGCAGTGGTGCTATTCTTGTCTCTCTCATACACAAAACCCTCGGCAGACCAGACGGGAAACTTTGAATATCTTGCTATTAAATAATAAAAGGCATGCCAGTATATGTTGTCAAGGGCTGTCAGACCTTCTGGTGTGATTTGTTAACAGGGGGCCTAGAAGCCTTATATAGCTTAATCGGCTTAGGGCCTCAAAGTTCAAATCCGGCCCTGCGTTAAAATATTAATACTATACTCGTTTTACTTCACACCTTCACCCTGTCGCTACACTCCGCAGTATCCACTTCAAATAACCGTCCTTAACGTAAGCCAATCGCACGCACGCGCGCACACACGCACGTACACACTCGCACGCACACGCATGCACACATGAACTATTACCCCACCAAGCTTACACTTACAGCGCTCCCCTCACTGCTAGTTTGTTATCGCCCCTGGCGAGCCACGTCTCGTTTAACCCTGGAATGTGACTGGCGAATTAATTTCATGCTTCGCAAAATTCCAAGGTTCTACGGTAACGAAATTACCCGAGATTCAGTTTTCTTACTCAAATCACGAGGCTCTCCCCTCCACCCACAACCAGCGCCTTAAACCTGGAGAAGTTGTGCTATATAAGATATGAAGATTTCATGTTGGTCTCATTCTGGCGTGTCGAATCTATCTTGGCCTCGCCCCTAGAAACTTGGGCAATTTGCTACATATTCTATCTGTGAGCCCAGCTAGCTATCAAAATTAATATGCGTTCACAACAACCTGGATTATTATATATATTCCTGGAAACTGTTGTGTATAACATTGAACTGTTTCTTTGTTCTTCCTTCGGAGTTTTTTTTATTGTTTTCGGTTATAGAATAGTAAAGTAGTGTAGATGTGTAACTTAATGATATTGTGATAAGTATCTTGACGGTTTGTGTATGTTAGTTCTGGACCTCCAAACAGTTTCATTAATAAGTGAAATTATATTTCCTTAATTTTTGTCATTATGATCAAAGTCATAACTAGATACACCAATGTTCAGCCATTGGACACAGGACACAGATGACCTTAACCTTACGATGGTACCGTCGGGAGGGTCAGGCTGACTTTAAGTGGTAAACTGTTAACGTCTCTAAGTACAGCTGAAAGGGTTATGTTTTCAAGATTCAGCACGCTCCAGTTTACCCAAATAAAAAAGGGAAATACATAGTTCACACTTTTAGATTAAAAGAAGAGAAGGTAGCAAGGAAGTTAACGGTTCATCTCGCTTCACAAATTTTGAAACCTGCTACTACAATAAAGTCTTCAACATTTGTTGTACCTGACTGTTGGCGTTAGGGGCGTGGATGCCTTGACGCCTTAATATGTAACATGTGGATGCGTTATGGAGATCCTGGATGCTGTGACGCATTAATATGTAACATGTGGATGAGTTATACAGATCCTAGATACCGTAACGCCTTAATATGTAACATGTGGATGAGTTATGGAGATCCTGGATGCCGAGACGCCTTAAAATGTAACATGAGCTATGAACACTTAATCCACGATGGCAGTGTCTGCTATGAGGTTGCCTTTGTTTTTAAAATTGTGTACATAAACGGGTGCCGTGTAAAATCGTGGGTGTCATGTGACCATGCTTGACCCAATAGAAACAAGACATGCATTAAACATTAAGTAGAACAGGAAGCAGTTAGTGACAGTAAAAACCAAAACAAATTTGACACCTTCAGTCGGGAACAGCGGCAGATGAGTCAACTTTTGGACTCAGAACATTTCTGCATTAGGTCATGATTTTAAAATTGTTTTTTCCAACTCAGCGATAACATAAACTGTACTTTAGACACAGAGACATGGTCAAATAAAGATAGCGACTACAATAGCAATACAGTAATTATCAATTCAACAAGTATTACTATTAATGAATACTTACATTACAGCGGCTGTCATTAATATTTCTACGAGTACAGTTATAACATGAATATTGACACGCTTACAACTATAACATTAATACTGCCACCAGCACAACTATAACATTAATACTGCCACCAGCACAACTATAACATTAATACTGCCACCAGCACAACTATATCATTAATACTGCCACCAGCACAACTATATCATTAATACTGCCACCAGCACAACTATAACATTAATACTGCCACCAGCACAACTATATCATTAATACTGCCACAATCACACAACTATAACATTAATACTGCCACAATCACAACTATATCATTAATACTGCCACCAGCACAACTATATCATTAATACTGCCACAAGCACAACTATATCATTAATATTGCCACAATCACACAACTATATCATTAATACTGCCACAATCACACAACTATAACATTAATACTGCCACAATCACAACTATATCATTAATACTGCTACCAGCACAACTATATCATTAATACTGCCACCAGCACAACTATATCATTAATATTGCCACAATCACACAACTATATCATTAATATTGCCACAATCACACAACTATATCATTAATACTGCCACAATCACAACTATAACATTAATACTGCCACCAGCACAACTATATCATTAATACTGCCACCAGCACAACTATATCATTAATACTGCCACAAGCACAACTATATCATTAATATTGCCACAATCACACAACTATATCATTAATACTGCCACAATCACACAACTATATCATTAATACTGCCACCAGCACAACTATATCATTAATACTGCCACCAGCACAACTATATCATTAATACTGCCACCAGCACAACTATATCATTAATACTGCCACAAGCACAACTATATCATTAATATTGCCACAATCACACAACTATATCATTAATACTGCCACAATCACACAACTATAACATTAATACTGCCACCAGCACAACTATATCATTAATACTGCCACAAGCACAACTATATCATTAATATTGCCACAATCACACAACTATATCATTAATACTGCCACAATCACACAACTATAACATTAATACTGCCACAATCACACAACTATAACATTAATACTGCCACAAGCACACAACTATAACATTAATACTGCCACAATCACACAACTATAACATTAATATTGCCACCAGCACAACTATAACATTTATATTGTCACAAGCACAGATTTAACATCAACATTGCTACGACTACAACTAAAACATTAATATTGTCACAAGCACACAACTTAACATTAATATTGTCACACACACAACTATAACATTAATATTGCCACAAACACACAACTATAACATTAATATTGCCACGGGCGCAACTATAACATTAACATGACAGCAACGAAAACCACAACTGATAATATTATTTCTCTTTAGTTATCAATAATCTTACAACTGCTGTTGCTAGTTACAACTATTATAGTCACATCTCAATATTAGCATTACTGACAACGAAAGGGAGTAATTACAACGTTTAGCATTACTTAGAGTAAGTTTCAACCCGTTTCTCCGTACATATACTCGTTTTCCATCGGTGAGCTGCATGTCGGAATTCAGCCTACATGGAATGTGCGAAAGCTGCATGTCTGTTGCATTGTGAAGCAGCATAACTGATGGCAGTGTAACACGTTTGGATTACTTGAACACATTACATATGGTTGAGTTCTGGAAAATTATTTTCTGCCGTGGTGCCTAATGTATAATATGTGGATGAGTTAGTAGAATCCCTTATTAGATAAGGGAATTTCTAATGAGTTAGGAAAACCACGTATGAGTTGGGAAAATCCGTTATATCGTGGCGCCTGAATATATTAGATATGGATGACTTAGGAAGGTCCCTAACACCGTGGCACCTTTATATTTTTACATCTGAATGATTTAAGGATACTTAACTTAACTTAACGTCTTTATACTGGTTTAGAAGACCCTGTAGAGTCTGTATACAACCCACGATACAGGGACAGTATCGCCTTAATATGTAACATGTGGATGAGTTATGGAGATCATGGGTGCCGTGGGGCCTTAATATGTAACATGTGGAGGAGTTATGGAGATCATGGATGCCGTGGGGCCTTAATATGTAACATGTGGATGAGTTATGGAGATCATGGATGCCGTGGGGCCTTAATATGTAACATGTGGATGAGTTATGGAAATCATGGATGCCGGGGGGGCCTTAATATTTAACATGTGGATGAGTTATGGAGATCATGGATGCCGTGGGGCCTTAATATGTAACATGTGGATGGGTTATGGAAATCATGGATGCCGTGGGGCCTTAATATTTAACATGTGGATGAGTTATGGAGATCATGGATGCCGTGGGGCCTTAATATGTAACATGAAGATGAGTTATGGATGCCGTGGGGCCTTAATATGTAACATGTGGATGAGTTATGGAGATCATGGATGCCCTGGGGCCTTAATATGTAACATGTGGATGAGTTATGGAGATCATGGATGTCGTGGGCCCTTAATATGTAACATGTGGAGGAGTTATGGAGATCCTGGGTGCTGTGGCGCTTTAATATATACAATGTGGATAACTTGTGGAGATCCTAGATGCCGTGAAGCTGTAATATATAAAATGTGGATGAGTTATGGATATCGTGGATGTCGTGACGCCTCAATATGTAACATGTAAATGCCCTATGAAGATCACTGGAACTGTACCAGCACAATGAAGAAGTACAATCCTACCTTGATCCTTCAAAAGGAATGAAAGAAGAGAAATGGAATGCGTGGTTTCTAACTTTGTCTCAGAGTGACTGAGTAGCTGAGTGCACGCATCTCACGGCAAAAGTACCGGGTTTGACCGGCGTTAACTACACACTCCAGTCAACCCAGCTGTAAATAGGTACTCTTAACTTACTGTTAGCAAATGAAAGGCAGCGAGGAATGGACCTGGTCACTATACCTCACAAACGTATGAGAGCTATTTCAATGAAATCAATCAAACGTGCCTCCCTGACAATTTTTGTCTCAAAGAAAGATGTTGCCATCAACGAGGGTTACTGTAGCATAATATTCCTCCTTTAGTGCTGCTGCAGTCCTACACTGTGCTTGATGACTTAGTGAGCCTGGTGCAGGTCGGTAAGGCAGGCAAAGGTCGGGTCGTTAGTGAACGCTCTGACATGCCAGAGAATGTAGGATGTCTGGAATATGCTGTTGTGTGAGGTATTTAAGAATAGGTTAAGTGTAGCTGTACTTTTGTGGTAATGGTGATGGAGGTGCTGGTAATATTGGAGGTAGGGATGGTAGTAGTATTAGTAGTAGTAGTAGTAATTTTATAGTAGTAGTAATTGTAACACGTGTAGTAGTAGTAGTGGGAGTGGTAGTAATAGTAGTAGTGGTAGTAATAGTGGTGGTGGTAGTAGCAGTGACGGAAGTAGTAGTGGTGGTGGTAGTAGTAGTGGTGGTAGTAGTAGTGGTGGTGGTGGTGGTAGTGGTAGTAGTGTTAATAGTGGTGGTAGTAGTGGTAGTTGTAGTAGCAATAGTATTAATGGCAGTGCTTTTGTAGTTGCAGTATTTATGGATGTAGTTTTTTTAGTTGTAGTATTACTGACAATAGATGTTGCAGTTTATTAATGACAGTGGCTTTTGTAGTTGTAGTATTACTGACAATAGATGTTGCAGTTTATAAATGACAGTGGCTTTTGTAGTTGTAGTATTACTGACAATAGATGTTGCAGTTTATAAATGACAGTGGCTTTTGTAGTTGTAGTATTACTGACAATAGATGTTGCAGTTTATAAATGACAGTTGCTTTTGTAGTTGTAGTACTACTGACAATAGATGTTGCAGTTTATAAATGACAGTGGCTTTTGTAGTTGTAGTATTACTGACAATAGATGTTGCAGTTTATTAATGGCAGTGGCTTTTTGTAGTATTAATGGTAGTGGCTGTTATAGTATTAATGGCAGTTGCTGTTGTAGTTGTAGTACTTGTATCATTCGTGTTTATTTTATATTATATTATATATATTATATATATTATATTTATTATATTATTTATAATTTTATTCTAAAACGATGTAAGTTATATAACCTGTATTTCATATGGTATAACCAGATAACTGTAGTGTGAGAATTTTGTATAATATGTGAATATGGTATTATCAAATTAGAACCAACATAAAAATGATATGAGAATTTTGTATTCTAGAAAACGCAATATTAACATGGATGTAAACAGTACGTGAAATGGCATACCGAGATAAGATTGGCTATTCAGTGAAACTCATGTATTTTAAACATCGCGACGATGCGGATATTTATCATGTGAGACATACGAATATTAAAAGATACCGTGGCAAGACAGTCATTTATCATGCCAGGTTCCTGTATTTTAAAACACGTGACAAGACGGACATTTTATCATGCCAGACTCGTGTATTTTCTATGTACTGTAGCAGTATAATTCCACATTTGGAAATAATGTAAAATGGTTCTTAGAATGGACTTCATGACCCACTGTTCGCCCTATATATGTGCTCTGTCCCTTTTGTTGCTGAAAGGGCTGACGAACTCTATAGCTTCCGTAGCGGCTGCAAAATTTTCCCTAGACTTTAGCAGGTGCCCATTTACAGTTGGGTCGACTGGAAGTAGCGGTCATACCTTGAAAACTCACACACAGGTCGGTTTGTCAAATTGCGTACGACGTGACCTCACAATCCAAAAGTCACCCAAGTTCCCAAATGTGATTTTCGGTTCCCAAATGTGATTATCTGAAAGGCTCTATGTTTGACAGACACAGGATTAGTACTGAGGACACCCTAAGAGCGTGCCTTAAGAGGCAACAAACCGTGCGGTCTAAATCTTTTAGACAAAAAGTATTTCATCCGTATGGCATTGCACACTGAACAATTCATACAAACCAAACATGCTGAGCATAGAGCAGGCTTCTTGGTTTGCAAGAAAATACCAGGTAGACACATTGTAGATAAATGCCACGATGGATATAATGTTATTCGGACTTAATGTGCGATGTATTAGATGTAGGGGGGTAAGGTAATCAGTCAGTTCTCCTCCCTTTCTTCGCTAACATATAAATCGGGTACCCATTTACAGGCGGAAAGATCAGAACGAACGAGGTTGAAACCAAAACCAGTCCTTTTGTTTTGAGAGAAAAGTCTTGTAAACTCGAGTACTTTCTTGATACAATACCTCAATGTGCTAATTATTTTTTCTTTAATAGTCGAAAAGAAACTGATAACAGTTTTATATCATTCATTTGAGAATTCTCACATTCTCCAGTTCTAATCTAAACACGTTAAGAAATCTCACATTCTCCAGTTCTAATCTAAACACGTTAATAAATCTCACATTCTCGAGTTCTAATCTAAACACGTTAAGAAATCTCACATTCTCCAGTTCTAATCTAAACACGTTAAGAAATCTCACATTCTCCAGTTCTAATCTAAACACGTTAAGAAATCTCACATTCTCGAGTTCTAATCTAAACACGTTAAGAAATCTCACATTCTCCAGTTCTAATCTAAACACGTTAAGAAATCTCACATTCTCCAGTTCTAATCTAAACACGTTAAGAAATCTCACATTCTCGAGTTCTAATCTAAACACGTTAAGAAATCTCACATTCTCCAGTTCTAATCTAAACACGTTAAGAAATCTCACATTCTCCAGTTCTAATCTAAACACGTTAAGAAATCTCACATTCTCGAGTTCTAATCTAAACACGTTAAGAAATCTCACATTCTCCAGTTCTAATCTAAACACGTTAAGAAATCTCACATTCTCCAGTTCTAATCTAAACACGTTAAGAAATCTCACATTCTCGAGTTCTAATCTAAACACGTTAAGAAATCTCACATTCTCCAGTTCTAATCTAAACACGTTAAGAAATCTCACATTCTCGAGTTCTAATCTAAACACGTTAAGAAATCTCACATTCTCCAGTTCTAATCTAAACACGTTAAGAAATCTCACATTCTCGAGTTCTAATCTAAACACGTTAAGAAATCTCACATTCTCCAGTTCTAATCTAAACACGTTAAGAAATCTCACATTCTCCTGTACTTGGCTCAAAATCTTTATGAAATCTCACATTCTCCTGTACTTGGCTCAAAATCTTTATGAAATCTCACATTCTCCTGTACTTACTCCTAATCTTTATGAAATCTCACATTCTCCTGTACTTACTTCTAATCTTTAAAAAATCTCACATTCTCCATTTCTTACTTCAACACGCTAAGAAAAATGACATTCTCCAATTCTTATCTCAGAATCTGTGAAATCTGGCATTCTCTAGTTCTTTTCTCAAGGTTGTAAGAAGTCCCACATTTCCTAGTTCTTATTACAAGGCACTAACATAGTAATTGTCTCCAGTCCTTATTTCAGGGCTATGAGAAATCAAATATTCTCCTTTATCTATGTGTAGGTGAAAAGAAATTTCGCATTCTCCAGTTCTCATACATTCGTGGCTTTAAGAAATCAATCATGTTAAAGTTCTAGCCTCAAGGTCATAAGAAATCAATCAAGCTACAGTTCTCAAATCTTCAAAGCCACAAAACATCTCGCATTCAGCAGTTCTTATTCCAAGGCCAACTTTAATTATTTCTTCAAGGTCATAAGCAATCTGTCATTCAACTGTTCTCATTTCATCAAGACGACAGGAAATCGCTTCTCGGCCATCTTGAAGCAAAATTGTATCAATCATTCAAAGCTTTTTTTGTAGACACACAAAATCAACTATTTCAATCTAATATTCTCGCATCATGAAAAGTGAAAACATGCCCCAGAAATACACTGCGGAGAATAAATGACAATGAAGTACATGTTATTAGTAACTCTTATGACGGCATCAAAAGCTATTAAGAAGGATTTATAGCTTCTTCTTCGTCTTCTTCTTAGTTTCGCTTATCACATTTTGCCTTTCAGATTCAGATTTTGAAGAGATCTAGAACCTAGCCATACTGTGTACCCCATGCACAGCGGTATTCAACCATCTCAGATATTTTCCGTGAGCCACTTTTTTCGTGGTCTGTTTTTTTTTTAACGTTGAATTGGTGTTCGTTTATCACATGTGATGAAGACCACTCTCTTTGTTCAGTTATATGGACAGTCTTTTCTCTTGCTGTGTCCGCTGAAATTGGTGACTGCGTCTTTTGTCAACCCCACTCTCTAGTCCTGAGTTACCCTTGTCCAGATATTCATCGAGACGACTGGAGATAGCACATGATGCAGATTTTTCCTCAGGGTTTACTCCCAAAGTCTTTCTTGTTGTGTGTCGTGCCTTTTCCTATAATCACAAGATATCGTAGGGACATAACTCAGAGTGTTAGAGAGTTTAATATCTCTCTCTCCCCCGGCTGTGTTCAGTTCATTATAGTCGTGTCTAAATTTCACACACCACAATAGACACTGTTTGCAGCTAGGGCGAAGGGTGCCAATATCGCGAAATTCAACGCGTGAACTAGACCGGGAAATACGACACGTGTTTAAGCGTAGTGCTATTCATTTAGCCGATGTCTAGACTAGGATAATTGGACGTAAGAAAGCACACCAAAAAACACAAAAACGAATTAACCAGTCCAAATGGAAAACAACAACATGTTTCCGTGAACACAAGTGTAAGTCGTCGACTATTGTGAATTACAGGCAAATCCGTGGTCTGGCCGCATCCATAATGAACTAAAACAGCAGCGCAATGTAAAACCCGCAGCCGGTTACGGCGCCATCTTTGTTGCTAAACAAACCTTGAGTATGCTGTACCTAAATAGCATTGCTTGTTGGGGAACGCTGTGTGATGTAGCTATTAATATAAAAGTGCTTCTTGCATTTAAATCAGGTTATGGATATATCAGGAGTATTGTTTTTATGTGATTATAAGAAAGTACTGCATTGTCTGTAGTACAAAGACTTCCTTATCGTTGTGAGCGCGTTTTCTTAGAAAACGAAGTTGATGATCTGCTTCTTCTGAAAACATTGAAATTACGTAAGAAGCTGCGCCCTAACCAACTGTGATGATTCTTGGCGTGATTGTCGGTCAGCTGTTTAAACAAAATACATTTTAGACAATACTAAATGGCATTTGAAAGATCCACACTGATTTGACATTGTAAGGAGTAGGATCTGCAGTTGCAAATTTGGAGTCAACATCAGCGGAGATAACCACAACGATATTGTGAGCAAGGTAAGAATCTGCATTATCTCCACACGCCTTTCTTCGTGAAGCAAGTTTTTGTGTTTCAACTTTTGCATATGTTTGTTTTACTTTCGGCTAATTTCAAATTAACGTTTTTTTTTATTTCTAATATCCAACAACGATATTTGTCTACAAAACAGAAGGTGATCTTCGATATGCATTTCAAATTTATTTGGAAAATAATTAGAACTGAGCTTCAGTTTACTATATTACTTTGACCGATTAGTGTAATGCTTCTCACAAACAAAGGTAGATGCTCACCTCCCACGAACCCCACTCGAGCCTGTTGTAAACGGGTATCTGACAAACGCGTAGGGAAGTAACGGGTAGCGAGGAAGTGGATTGACAATATAATCTCCTACAATCTTTGGCTTAGGAATTCTCTAAAATCTTCATTCCACGACAGTAGTATAACTACTATATAACAAACCTTTACCGAAGTGTCACTTCATTCCACGACAGTATTATAACTACTATAGGACAAATCTTTACCGAAGTCGCTTACTTCATTTACTGTCAGTAGTATAACTACTATATGACAAATCTTTACCAAAGTCGCTCACTTCATTCATTGTCAGTAGTATAACTACTATATGATAAGCCTTTACCGAAGTCTCTGACAACTTACTTCACACCAGGAAGAACCCAACATAACATTGTGTTGCTCATACCAATGAAATAGTCACATATTTGTGTTTTACTTGTAAGACATGTTTACATATGTTCTTTGTTGTATTACAACATATATTGTAAGTTGTTTGCTGATCTTGTTTCATTTTGCATACAACAACCCGTTAGCTGAAGATCGGTTGAGTACAATTTCCGCATGTGCACAATAAATACATCAATCACATTAACCTAACTTTGTCAACATACAGAGAAAGAAAAAACGTGCTGCATCATAATGTTATTGCTTTTCACATGCACAGAATTTCAATCCAGGTCCGATGTGATAATGAGGCATTTTTATTTGAGTTTTAAAATATCACTTTCAGTTAAATGAAGACATAATAAACATTTCATATGCCGATTGCGTAGGAAGACGGTAAATAAAAAGATATTAGATGTTAGGAGAAAAGAAACAAAGCGTATGCGTGGATAATTTAGCAGAAAATCAAACAAACAACTGTTTAATTTCTACAACTCGACCGATCTCATAATAAGCAATAGATCGCTCAATGCTAGGGTAAACATAACTGATTAGCAAACATAATGACGTCACATTTAAAAGAGTTGAGAGAAAAGACAGGTAATCAGAAATAGTTTAGTCGTAGGTAAGACATATGTTACGTAATTTTTATTCCACATTACATCTCGGTGGGAAAATAAATGAACATACCTTATATTGGACTATAGATTCTTGAACAAAGAATCAAAGGAAGAAATAGTTACCAATCTCCAGCAATCTCTAGGGGATTGTCACCGTTTCCAGTGTTAGTTACTGACTCAATTCTATTTGAGTATATCCCCTATACTAGCCATCCCTCGGGGTCAGATAAACCCTAAAGAATGTCAGTAGGGTGAATGGAGGGGCTTAAGTCTCAGAGGATCCAGAACTACAACAACAGATTAGGCACAGACCGGTAAGATAAACATTGTTAAGTATTACGCGGCCGGTACAAGTTTGATTTTTCTTCCGATTTGACATTCTTTGGGCGAAGGTGCGGTTCGGTTAGCCGCAGGCAGTCCTTGATTATATATAAGAGTACGTCAACCGTGACAAAACAATCGTCATCTACGCATGTTGTTGTTGTTTAATGCCAACAATGATTAAGTTTAGTCTTTTGTGCGCCATGTAAACGTCATTAGGTGGCGAGTTGTAGTAGCTTTCATCACATCCCAAGCGCGCTGGTGAAGGTGGGCAGCGTTCTCCAGGCGGTTGTGCTATGCTTGGCTTCATCTGCGTGGCGCTCACTACTACGGGAATCACGTCGATCGACAACTCGCTATCAAGACTGCTTTGAACACGTGTTTCCAGGAAACGCTACCTGAAAGAGAGATAGTGGTCTTAGTCAGTATAGTGTACCTACCGCTGACGCGACGTCCTGGTCAGTATGTTGTGCTTGGCCAGTCTAGCCTCTCAGATCCCCGTGATCTAGGAATATACCTTGGAATTGCGATAACAATAATTTCGCCATGAATTGTCTAGCTTGAATCATAGGACTATCTAGCGTAGCAAGTTTAACAAAATGGAAGTGAAGTGCGTGGTCAGTTGGGACATTCTCGATGGAGTTCTCAGAAGGTGATCAACTGTCTCTTGCCAAGTGACTTTTCTGTCTAACGTCTGTTCTACACCAACCAGTTGACAGCTGACAGTAGCGAGCCACTGGCCAGACTCTTGAAATAAAACACAAGTATTTTTAGCTTGGATCAGCTCAGACAAATTATAAATGGTATAAAACAAATACTTTTTGATGGTAAATAAAACTTGCTATACTCCAAAATCAGGCATTAATGAATAGAAACAGAGCACAACAAAGACATACAATAGTGGACCGATAGGAATTATGTGCTATGAATTCGATGGTTCTGTCATCTCTCTAGAACCTGATCAACTACCACTTCAGGTTTACAGCACAAAAAGTTCTGGGTACAAGGCATGAGGATAAATGGCAAGAGAACCACAAAACACAGGATTACTCCACAAAATGATTTGGTTCCAGGCCAAATATGAGAAACCAAGCCACAATACAGGCTTACAGCACAAAAATATCTGGCTTCAGAGCCTGAAAATAGATGACAAATGAGAAATCATACAACAATATAGGTTTACAGCAACCAACGTAAAGGGCAGCCCCTCCATCATGCATTGACACAACATGTTGTTTGTCTACATACCCCATTACAAGACAACAAAGGAAGAAAACCAGACAGACCTCAAAGATAAGAAATTATCACGGTTTACTGACTTTGAATTTTGGAACAAGGAAAATATTGAAGAAGGAAAAGGAGAATTGAGCTCGTGGAAGAAATTGAAAAATCCAAATTGAAAATGCCCTCACAGAAACTAAGAGAAAAGGGCGGTGGATCATGAATCTTTGGGGGTGGAATATGGGTAATATATTTCTTTGCAGCGCAGTTCCCACTGCCGACTAAGCCAATGAGAAATGGGATTTGTTGTTTACTGACGTCATCGCGACAACGACAAGAGATTGAAATGTGTCTCCGAACGTATGATGGTATTGGACATCTTAGAGAAGGGCATGTTAGTCAACATCATCATTGTTTATGTCCCGAATCAGGCGGGTAGAGCAGATATCAAACCCAGTTGATCTGCTGGTAAAGACTGGGCGATTATCATAACGAAATTATCCTGCTTGGAGATTTCAATGTCAGAGTTGGAAAAGATCGTTCTAGATAAGACGGAGTGATTGGCAAATGCGGTGAAGTTTTAATATACAACGGAAGGCGATTTTAGATATTCTGCATGCGAGCTTATCCTAGTCGCCACAAACACAGTTTTATCACACGCACATGTATTCATTTGTGCACTTGGTGTGAACCGACACAAAATTAGATAGATCATTGATTCTGCCATCGTGAAGAAAACTTCATTTCAGTATGTGGGAGATGTTGGAGCCCTGAGAGAACCGCAAATTGAAAGCGAACACTACCTCGTGACAATAATGAGAACAACAGAAAGAATAGCCACGCCAAAACAACATCTAAAATCAATTAGGAAACCAACACCATAGAAAAAAGTCATACAAGCTGAGGGATCCATGTTAGGACCACATACGAGCAAGTCGGAAGTGCAGAAGAACCATCTGAGGATCTCGAAACTCTCTGATTAAAAAGACTATAGTCAATACAGACATAGCATATAGTCAATACAGAAGCAGCAGAACTTTGTGGTAGAGTCAGAATCAAGAACGATAAAAAGAAGATACAGTGGTGGACAGAAGATGTCAAAATGATAATAATAGAAAAGAAAAAGGCATAGGAATAATACTTGGAATTCAATAATGCAGTAGGCAAAAATAGAGAACTACAAATAATAGTAACACTCAGATCTGAAGCTTAGCAAATTGTGTAAAAAACAAAACAAATGTTATGGAAAGAATTGTGGAAAAGACTAGAAAAGAATGCTATGTGCAGAGGACGACCACCTACCCGGTAACACAGGCTCTAATACAGAGAAGTAAATCAATGGAGGAATAGAATATCACAAGAGCTGAAGGTATCACTAGAGAAAGAAAAGATTGACAAAGCAACTAGGCATGATGGTATAACACCAGAAATGGTCAAGTACATGGGGACTGCAGGGGAACTGTTATTCCTGGCGGTTCTCCTGGCAGCCTAAAGCCACATATCTATACTAAAAACTGAGATATATCTATCGTTATAACAAAATGTTCCTGGACATAGTGGGCTACTAGGTAACGAGATGACCGACAGACTGGCAAAACAGGAGCCTCGAAACAACAATTGGATAGACACTGCAGTAACCACACAGTAAAACGATTTATTCATAATACTCGGGAAATCTGAATGAACAGGTGGGCGACGAGAACAACAGGTCGCAGTGTATTTAACGAAATGTCACAGCCAAAAAGTACCGATGATATAAATAAACTACATAGAAGAGATCAAATTGGGGTGGGGCGAAGTGGGGGACATATCACCAAACCTCTTCATACTACTCAAGGATGTGTTTAGAAGGGACCAAAATGTACTCAGTGGGGTACTGGAAGATGAGACCAGTCTGTCTATCGGAGCTGGCGTTTGTAGATAATGTAGCTTTGATTACTAAATGTGAGTCATATATAAAGACCAACCTTTAAATCTGGGAAGAAGAGATGAGGAAGAGAGGGATAATCATTAGCAGTTCACAAGCAAAACCATGGTGGTATAGGGAGATGAGACTAGATCATATTCTGTTTCTGGTTGAACAGCCGCTGGATAAGGTCAAGTGGTGAAATTCCTTGGAGTTGTAATAATCCAGAAGGTAGGTATTAAAGAAGAGTTGACTACGTGATGGACAGCAACTGGTAAACTTGTTCATGCCATAAATAAGGATTTCACAGCAAGTGAGAAGTAAGGTAGAAAACTAAGATTGTTAAATACCACTCTACCTACGTACGAGTTTGGTTTACGAATGTGAGTCATTGGAAATAACAACACAGAAATGCCAACTGCAAGCGTCATCCAAGAACAGTGATCCAAGTAACAAGAAGAGACAGACAAGAACCGTAATCCTCCACGATATCGAACCCCTACTCCCGAAAACTCGAGTGTAGTCATCAAATCTGGTGGTTTGGCTTGTCTGCAGAAGGAACGCAGATATGATACAACGGTATTCATGGGAAACAAATAACAAGGGTCCGGACCTGACGACGACTCACAATCTGCTCAGATGAAAGCAAAGACATTCTGTAAGGAGCAGTCGACTGGAACCATACCAAGAGGAAAACAACGGATAGAATAGTCTGGCATACTTTACACCCCGGGGTAGGTAGATCATTGACTAAGTAAGTATGTAAGTAAGTATGTAAGTCAGTCAGTCGACCAGTATCTGTCTTTGATTAAATGTCCTTCTATTGACAGAGTTAAAAGTGAACCAGGAACAGTAAATATAAAACCGAATGGAGAAGGAGTCATAGATCGTATAAACTACACTGAAAGATGAGTTGAACACAATAAAGATAGCGTTTATCAGTGCTTAGTCAAGATCGATGGAACCGTTTAGTTGTGTGTAGATTTGGTAAAGCTAGTCCAATGGGAGACATTATCTTCAAAGGCTGCGTAGAAATGATAAATACGTACCCATGTCATGCATTACTGCCATTCTTTCCATGACAGTCAGATATGCTTTTAGATCAGAATAGCCAGGAAGGCGACGACACTAGTGTTTAAGCCCAGTGTCTATGCCGTGGGATGTCAACACTCTAATCCCTCTGTCAATCGGACGATTCATTGTGTAGACAAGTGCTCTTCAACCTGGGCGATACCGCCCCTTAGTGGGCAACTTGAGCTTTCAGGTGAGCGGTAGCAGATAAAAACACAACCTGAGGAAACTACGACAGAATGCAGCAAACCAACAAAAGTGCAAAGTGTTTTTCCGTGGCAGCATACCGTCTGTGAAACATGGACAGTTACCCAAACTTCGAGTCTTTCAAACTATAGTTCGAGTCTTTCAAGTTATAGTTAGGTCCTCAGAATACAATGGGCCGAAAAAAAGAAGAAAGCAGACATTCGATCTAAGTTGGGCAAAGAGGAGAACTGGTTCATAAATTTAATCATTAACACATTCTTTGGCCACATCAAACGGCACAGCGGTCGTAAGAGAACGGTAATTGGTGGTATGGAGCCTGGCAGGAGAGACAGAGGCAAACCAAGAAGGCGATGACATCAAGAATGCTTGGTCATGACTCTGAAGCAGGCTGGAGAATGCTTGGTCATGACTCTGAAGCAGGCTGGAGAATGCTTGGTCATGACTCTGAAGCAGGCTGGAGAATGCTTGGTCATGACTCTGAAGCAGGCTGGAGAATGCTTGGTCATGACTCTGAAGCAGGCTGGAGAATGCTTGGTCATAACTCTGAAGCAGGCTGGAGAATGCTTGGTCATGACTCTGAAGCAGGCTGGAGAATGCTTGGTCATGACTCTGAAGCAGGCTGGAGAATGCTTGGTCATGACTCTGTAGCAGGCTGGAGAATGCTTGGTCATGACTCTGAAGCAGGCTGAAGAATGCTTGGTCATGACTCTGAAGCAGGCTGGAGAATGCTTGGTCATGACTCTGAAGCAGGCTGGAGATTTTGCAAGGGAATGAGTTTCTTTTAGACGGACTGTGATGGGAACGACGGTATGCAAAGGACTCACTACATGATAAGTAAAAACATAAGCAAAATATACAATCAGTGGGGGATCGGGACATTCTCTTCTATTTCGATTTTAGTGGGCGGTAAGAAATATATATCCGCTAGAAAGTTATAAAAGTGGGCTTCGTGTAATAAAAGTGTGGGCGGTAAGAAATATATATCCGCTAGAAAGTTATAAAAGTGGGCATCGTGTATTTAAAGGTTGAAAAACACTGGAGTAGACGCATTATTGTGTGAACGTGCTTCAGTTGGTTGAGATAAACAAAAGAGAAGTATAAAAGAGCATTGAAAGAATAAATCATTGAGATAGAGCGAAACGTGATTATTATCTGTTTACAATCAATGCTCCCTGGCACGAACTCTTAGAAAGAAAGCGAACAAATATGACGTTCTGTTTTGGAATGTCAACACATTGTTCGACAATTTATACGTGTCTTAGTCTTATTCTTAGTAGACATGTAAACCTACAAGGCCGGTAGTCTTTGTGCAGGATCCGTATCTTGTGCGTTGGAGGTAGCTGGTAGATTTATTTCTCTGCTTAGCTGGGCTCCAGCAGAGCTGCGTTTTTTAAATATTAGACTCATTGTTCTACACTTTGGACACTGTTTTACAATTTGGACACATTGTTCTACATTTTAGAAACATTCTTGTACAATTAAGACACATTCTTCTACAATTTCAACATATTGTTCTACAATTTGAACACATTGTTCTACAATTTGAACACATTGTTCCACAATTTTCACACATTGTTCTACAATTTGAACACATTGTTCCACAATTTGGACACATTCTTCTACAATTTCAACATATTGTTCTTGTTCTTCTTCGTTCATTCTCAATCTCCCACTACCAAACCCTGAAAGGGCTTAACTAGTAGAATGTAGTCCAGAGAACGGAATGAGTTATGTCGTAGTTTACAGCTTGGCTGCGATATTTGCACCTTTCGGTCCAACATATCCGACTTCAGCAAGCATTTTTTAGTACCGGGTTAACATTCCATCTTCGATCCCTTCTCCTTAGCCAGTCTGCCCTGCTACAGCCTGTTATCCAGGATCACCGCGTGGAGGTGTAGAAAAGTCTTGGCAGCTATGATTCGCTGGCCCTGACGCTAGGAGTCAGCTACGGATCGCTAACCACTGCAGCTCATGTGCTGCTCAGCATCTTGATCCCAACATATTGTTCTACAATTTGGAAACATTGTTCTACAATTTGAACACATTGTTTCACAATTTGGACGCATTCTTCTACAATTTGGACACATTGTTCCACAATTTGGACACATTCTTCTACAATTTGAATTCATTGTGCCACAATTTGGACACATTGTTCCACAATTTGGAAACATTCTTCTACAATTTTAACACATTGTTCCATAATTTGGACACATTCTTCTACAATTTGAATACATTGTGCCACAATTTGAACACATTGTTCCACAATTTGGATGCATTCTTCTACAATTTCGACACATTGTTCCACAATTTAGACACATTCTTCTACAATTTGGACACATTGTTCCACAATTTGGATACATTATTCTACAATTTCAGCATATTGTTCTACAATTTGGACACATTGTTCCACAATTTGGATGCATTGTTCTACAATTTCGACACATTGTTCCCCAATTTAGACACATTCTTCTACAATTTGGACACATTGTTCCACAATTTGGATACATTATTCTACAATTTCAGCATATTGTTCTACAATTTATGAAGCCCATGGTGGAAAGCCTAAGCAAGGCAATAATGCAAGCCGCCACTGAAATCATCCCAAGAGGAGCTAGGAAAAACTATAAGCCCTACTGGAATGATGAGTTCCAGAAAGCGGAAGATGCAGTAACAAATGCTAGGAACATGGCAGAGCGAGAACAATCAAAGCCGCCACGGCGAAATACAAATACACTCTCAAGCAAACAGCAAGAGAAAGCTGGAAAAACAAAACGGAAAGCATAAACCTGGACAAAGACGGGAACAAGCTATGGAAGCTAGTCAGAGCCATGAACGACGAAACCCCGTCAAACAAACAAATTACCATCAAGCAGGGCGAAAACTTGCTCACATGTAAGAAAGCCGCAAACGCTTTTGTCGATCACTATGCCAGAGCAAACCACATCGAGGTCCCTGCAGATAAGCATAAAGACATTACCGAAGAGCTAAAGGGGCACGACAACATCAATACGGCACCTGAAGAGCACATGATGGCCAAAATAACAATGAGCGAAATGGAAGAGGCTATGAGAACATTAAAGAAAAGGAAATCTCCCGGAAAAGACGGGATAAGAAATGAAATGCTGATGGGGCTGGGCCAAACAGCGAAGAGGAAACTGCTATCGGTCCTGAACCAAAGCTGGAAAAGGGGAATTGTACCCCAGGCATGGAAAGACGCAATACTGGTACCAGTACCAAAAACAGGAAAGGACAAAGAAGCTGCAGTCAAGGTGTAGTCAAGGAAGTAAGGGAGATTTGAGTGAGGAAACAGCTCACATGGCAGAGAGCTTTGGAGAGAAGTATGGACATATAGGTGAGGGGTCAGTTTTGGTAGTAGGAGATTCAATGGTGAGAGAGGTTGGCAGACATTTGTCTAAACAACACAACATGTTTGAAAGAATGGATATTGGGGGAGCAAAAATAGAGGACATAGAGGGGAGAATAAAGAGGTTAGATGACAAAGGAAACAGTCATGTGGTAGTATTGGCAGGTACAAATAATGTAAAGAGAGATAATTATGGATAAATATAAAAGTCTTATGGGAACACTTAAGGAAAAAAAGTTTAGAAAGGTCACAATGATGGGCATTTTAGACAGAGCAGATGGGTCAGACTATCTAGATAGCAAAATAATAGGTATCAACCTTAGGTTACAGGTGATGTGTGCGGACATGGGAATGGAATTTATTGATGTTAAAGTAGACAAAAGTAAAATGTTAGATAGGGGAGGTTTACATCTAAATGAGATAGGACAGCATGTTGTAGCAAAGTATATGTTCTATCATTGTGTTAGAAATTTAAACTAGTTAGGCCTATGAAGTATGAGACTAAAGATAGACCTACAATAGGGTGCTATAGAGGATGTAGTCAAAGGGGTAATTTGGTGTCAGGGAAGTGTGAAATACATAGTAGAAAAGCAAACACTAAAATGATAAAGCAGAAGCAAAAAGAGGAAAACCAACAACATTACAAACTAAAATGTTTTTATGCAAATGTGAGAAGCATAGTAAATAAAAGAGAAGAATTGGAACTGTATGTAGAAGAAGAAAAACCAGATATAATAGGGTTAACAGAATCATGGACATATGAGGAGATTGCAGATAGTGAACTTGAAATTGAGGGATATACAATGTTAAGGAAAGATAGGATAATTGGAGACAAGACTAAGGGAGGTGGCGTTTTATTATACTGTATAAATTCTGTTAATATAACGATCAAAGATTATTTATCATGTGGTAACAAAAATGAAAGTGTATGGGGAGAAATAGAAAGTGGGGGTGAAAAAACAGTGATTGGAGTGTGCTATAGATGTCCATCAAGTCAAAAAGAGGAAGATGAAGAGCTGATTAGTAGCATAGCAAAGGCAAGTAAAGGGAAATTATTATTAATGGGAGATTTCAACTATCCAGAAATAAAATGGGATATGGCAGAAGCACTTGTAGAGTCAAAACCTTTTGTTACGTGCATAACTGACAATTTTTTAATTCAACATGTAGAAGCAGCCACCAGAGGCAAAAACATACTTGACCTAGTTTTTACCACAGAGGAAAATATGATTGAAAACGTTACCGTTGGGGAACTGTTTGGCTCAAGTGACCATCAAATCATCCGTTGGGATCTTATTGCAGGGAAAGAAGTAAACATAAACACGCGAACATACGACTACTCTAAGACAGATGTTAAGAGGATGAAAGAGGCAGCGAACCACATAATCTGGAAAGATATTATTGTAGGAACAGATGTTGAACAGGAGTGGGAAAGTTTTAAAACAGTTCTAGAAACGCTAAAAGAGGAATGTGTTCCATGTAGGGAGGTAAACCCCAAGCGTAAAAAGTGGATAACTAGATTTGTAGTGAAATGTAGAAGAGCAAAAAATAAAGCATGGCAAAAATATATAGAGGCAGGTAAATCAAAAGAAACATATGTAAAATATTTGGACAAGCAGAACATATCTCAGAAAGCGAATAAAACAGCAAAAATAGACTTTGAAAAAAAACTTGCTCAGAGGATCAAGACTGACAGTAAAAGCTTCTTTTCTTATGTTAGAAATAAACAAAGAACGAAAGACAAAGTAGGCCCTCTCATAGACAGTACAGGGAAAATAATAAGTGAGAATAGGGAGGCTGCTAATCTGCTTAATCAGTACTTTGGCACAGTCTTCACAAAGGAGGACTGCTCCGAGATCCCAGAGCCTATAGATATTTTTTCAAAGAGACATGGATACAGCGGGATTAAGATCAATCTGTATTACAGAGGAAATGGTTTTTAAAAAATTGGAGGGGTTGAAAGTGAATAAATGTCCAGGTCAAGATGGTATTCACCCAAAATTGCTGTATGAAATTAGAAACCAACTAGCAAAACCATTGGCTATATTATGTTCTCAATCACTTACAAAAGGGATTGTTCCACGGGATTGGAAAGATGCAGGAGTGATCCCCTTATTCAAAAAAGGCAAAAAATCAGATCCGGCAAATTATAGACCGGTGAGTTTAACGAGCATAGTCTGTAAATTGTTAGAGTCAATAATCAAAGAAAACATTGTAATGCATTTAGAAAAATTTAATCTAATTAGAAATAGTCAGCATGGGTTTACTAGAGGGAGATCATGCTTAACAAATCTATTAGAATTCATGGAGGAGGTTACTAAAATCATAGATAAAGGGGAGCCAGTGGATGTTATTTATCTAGACTTTGCAAAGGCCTTTGATAGAGTACCTCATCAAAGATTATTTAGAAAGTTAAAATCACATGGAATAGGTGGCGAAGTTGCCAAATGGATTGAAAATTGGTTAACAGGAAGAAGGCAGAGGGTGGGCATAAATAAGGAGTACTCTGAGTGGAGTGAAGTGAAAAGTGGTGTGCCACAGGGCTCGGTTTTGGGACCAATTTTGTTCTTGATATATATAAATGATTTGGACATTGATATGAGATCCATGATTGCAAAATTTGCTGATGACACAAAACTATGCAGTAGTGTCTCATCTAAAGCGGAAGTGGATATATTGATGTCGGATTTAGATAAAATTCGAGAATGGTCTGTAAGCTGGCAAATGGAGTTTAATGTAGATAAATGTACAGTCATCCACATGGGTAGATCCAATATGGAACATAAATACAGAATGGGAGAAAACAATATTAGAAAGATAGATAAGGAAAGGGACCTAGGGGTTATAATAGATCATACAGGAAAGGTGAGTGAGCAAGTTAAGGTAGCAGTGAAAAAGGCAAATGCAATGTTAGGTATGATAAAAAGAAATATTAAACATAGGAGCAAGGAAGTGATCGTCAAACTGTATAAAGCTTTAGTTAGACCTAGATTGGAGTACTGTGTACAGGTGTGGAGTCCTTATCATAGAGGGGACATAAACATGCTAGAAAGAATACAAAAAAGAGCGACAAAGATGATAGTTGGATTCCAGAATTACAGTTATGAGGAACGACTCAGAAAAACAGGCCTACAGTGTCTCGAAGAGAGAAGAATTCGTGGTGACTTAATACAGGTTTATAAGATGATCAGAGGAATCGATAAATTAGACTATAACAAGTTTTTTAAAATACAGCCACCTACAATAACACGAGGGCATAGCTACAAGCTGATTAAAGAGAGGTCCAGGTTAGATATTAGGAAATATTTTTTTAGTCAGAGAGTGGTGTCTGCTTGGAATGCATTTCCAGGGGAGGTGGTGGAGGCAGGGACAGTTAATGCGTTTAAGAATAAACTGGATGCGCATAGATTTTAGAGCAAGGTGATGTAAATGTAACTGGTTGTATACAGACTCTGCAGGGTCTTCTAAACCAGTATAAAGACGTTAAGTTAAGTTAAGTTAAGATCCAAATGGATACAGGCCCATCAGCCTACTGAGCTGTGTCGGCAAGCTGATGGAACGTATGATAAACACCAGACTGATGTGGCATCTGGAAGAAAAACGAATACTAATTCCACAGCAAGCCGGCTTTAGACAGCATAGATCAACTGAGGACCAGGTCATCCTCATAGCCCAGGAAATAGAAGATGCCTACCAGGCACAGAAACACACAGTAGCTGTTTGGGTGGATCTGGAAAAGGCATTTGACAAAGTCTGGAAAGACGGACTTAGAGTCAAGCTAAAAAGAAGTGATGTTTGTGGGAAAATGTACCTCAAACAAAGAACGGCCAGAGTCCAAGTGCAAGGGCAGATGAGCAAAAAAGGTGACACTCGAGCAGGGAGTACCCCAAGGGGGAGTACTGTCACCCACACTCTTCCTGGTATATATAAACGACATTACAGAGAATATACCAAGGAGAGTCCATAGCTCAATGTTTGCAGACGATCTGGCTATGTGGACCTTTGAAAAGAATCTCATTATAGCAAGAAATCGGATGCAGCAGGCCCTAACATCGCTGGAAGAGTGGGCGAACTCATGGCTGGTCAACATAAACGAGGAAAAAACCACATGCACAATATTCTCGCTTTCAATAAAACCCCAAAATACCAAATTAAGTCTAAATGGCAAATTCCTGCAGCCAAACGACAATCCAACCTATCTGGGAGTCACATTTGATCGGCGCATGAAATGGAAAAGTCAGATCGAGAGAAACCGAATGAGAGCCAGAGAAAGAATGGCAATCATGAGGAAACTTGCTGGCACAAGCTGGGGAGCAGACGAAGGCATACTAAAGAAACTGTACACTGGAAGAGTGAGACCAGTTCTCGAGTATGGCATTGCGGCATGGACAACAGAAGCAAAGGCGAACTTCGATAAAGTTAGCAAACTTCAAAACCAAGCCATGAGAGTTATAACAGGAGGCATGAAGTCAACGCCAATTGTAGAACTTGAAAATATTACACAACTGCAATCCATGACCGAAAGAAGAGACTGCAGAGCCCAGCTGCAGTCAGAGAAACTCCGAAGACTGACTGACCATCCAATGCACCAGAGACTAAACAATTTGTGAAATGGGAAACTAAAGCGGAGAAACTTTGCAGAAATAGCCAAAGCAAAGATGCACGAAGATCCCATAAACGCACTAACAACACCAAAACCCATCACTACTGTACGAAAACCTACCTGGAGGCAGGATATATTTCCAGAGGTGGTAGAAAATATACCAGGTATTGGAAATAAAAACTGCCAGACTGAAAAAGAAAGGAGAGATACTACCCTAAGCTTCATATCTTAAAGCTACCCAAGCATGGACTAGACCCATGCATACACCGACGGTTCTGTAACAAACACTACACAGAACGGAGGGGCAGGAGCATTCCTGAACCTACCAAATGGCAGACAAATAACACTGTCATTCGCTACTGCAAGCAATTTCAGAGCGGAGGCAGAGGCACTGAGGGCGGCAGTGGAAGAAATGGTGAAAACACAATGAAAATGAAAGCCATATAGTCCTGCTTACAGATGATCTCGCCGTAGTCACAGCGCTAAAAAGCCAGAAAAACACTGAGCTTAATGACTTAAGAGCAGCACTCTGCAAACTGTGCCAGCAGTCCGCACCAAAAAGGGTAGTGGTACAGTGGGTCCCATCACACTGCAACATCCAAGGCAACGAGGAGGCAGACAGACTGGCAAAAGAAGGTGCAAGACTACCACAAACAGATACTAGTATGACGTACGAAGAGTCAACACGGCTTATCAAAGCCAGATACATGACCAAATAGGAACCCGAACATACTGGCTATACCAAAAACGCTGCCTATTACCAGTTGAACCGAAGAGAGCAGGTCGATGTCTTCAGACTTCGCAATGGCCACAATAGACTGAGGTACCACCTATTCAACCAATTGAAGACAGGTGGTACCGACGAATGCCCGCGCGGTACTGGTAAAATGACCGCTGAACATCTGCTGCAGAACTGCCCGACATACGAGGATCAGAGAGAGCAGATGTGGCCATCACCAGTGGAACTGCAAGACAAGCTCTATGGCAGTGGCGACAGCCTCAGGATGATCGCCGCTTTTTTCGAAAAAATAATGGTTACTGTCTGACTGCGATGAACAAGAAGAAGAAAGAAGAAGTTCTACAATTTGGACACATTCTTCTACAATTTGAACACATTGTTCCACAATTTGAATGCATTCTTCTACAATTTCGACACATTGTTCCGCAATTTAGACACATTCTTCTACAATTTTGACACATTGTTCCACAATTTGGACACATTATTCTACAATTTCAGCATATTGTTCTACAATTTGGACACATTCTTCTACAATTTGAACACATTGTTCCATAATTTGGACACATTCTTCTACAATTTGGACACATTCTTCTACAATTTGGACACATTGTTCCACAATTTGGATACATTCTTCTACAACTTGAACACATTGTTCCACAACTTGGACATATTGTTCTACAATTTGGACACCTTCTTCTACAATTTCATCATATTGTACTACAATTTGGACAAATTTTTCCACAATTTCAATATATTGTTCTACAAATTGAATATATTGTTCAACAATTTGAACATATTGTTCTGCAATTAGAATACATTGTTCAATGTATACAGGCCTATCAGTCTGCTGAGCTGTGTAGGAAAACTGATGGAGTGTATGATAAACACCAGACTGATGTGGCATCTGGAAGAAAAATACTAATTCCACAGCAAGCAGGCTTTAGACAGCACAGATACACTGACGATTAGATCACTCTCATAGCACAGGAAATAGAGGATGCTTACCAGGAGAAAAAACGCACAGTAGCGGTTTGGGTGGATTTAGAAAAGGCATTTGACAAGGTCTGGAAAGAGGGATTTAAAGTGAAGCTACAAAGAAGTGAAGTTTGTGGGAAAATTTACAGATGGATCAGCCACTACCTCAAAAACAGAACAGCCAGAGTTCAAGTACAAGGGCAGATGAGCAAAAAGGTGCCACTTGAGCAAGGAGTACCCCAAGGAGGAGTACTGTCACCCACATTCTTCCTGGTGTATATAAATAACATCGCAGAGAATATACCAAGAAGAGTCCACAGCTCCATGTTTGCAGACAATCTGGCTATGTGAACCTCTGAAAAGAATCTCAACATAGCAAGTAATCGGATGCAGCAGGCCCTAACATCGCTGGAGGAGTGGGCGAACTCATGGCTGGTCAAAATAAATGAGGAAAAAACATGTACGATATTCTCGCTTTCAAACAAACCCCAAAACACCAAAATAAGTCTTAACGGCAAATATCTGCGGCAAAACGACAACCAGAACTTCGTGGGAGTCACATTTGATCGGCGAATGACATGGAAAAGTCAGATCGAGAGAAACCGAATGAGAGCCAAAGAAAGCATGGCCATCATGAGGAAACTTGCTGGCACAAACTTCGGAGCAGACGAAAGTATACTAAAGAAACTGTACACTGGAAGAGTGAGACCAGTTCTCGTGAATGGCATTGCGGTATGGACAACAGCAGCAAAGGCGAACTTTGACAAAATTAGCAAACTCCAAAACCAAGCCATGAGAGTTATAACAGGAGGCATGAAGTCAACGCCAATTGTAGAACTGGAATAGATTACAAATCTGCAATCTATGACCGACAGAAGAGACTGCTAAGCCCAGCAGCAAGCAGAAAAACTCAGAAGACTGGCTGACCATCCAATGTATAAGAGACTAAATAATTTTGGAAATGGGAAACTAAAGCGGAGAAACTTTGCAGAAATAGCCAAAGCAAAGATGAACGAAGACCATATGAACGCATTAACAACACCAAAGCCCATCCCTACTGTACGCAAACCTACCTGAAGGCAGCATATATTTCCAGAGGTGGTAGAAAATATACCAGGGATTTTAAACAAGAACAGCCAGGCTGAAAAAGAAAGAAGAGACATAACCCTGAAGTACATAACGAAAAACTACCCAAGCATGGACTGGACCCATGCATACACCGACGGCTCTGTAACAAACACAACACAGAGCGGAGGGGCAGGGGTATTCCTGAGCCTACCAAATGGTAGAAAAACAACACTATCAGTGGTAACTGGAAAATACTCAAGCAATTTCAGAGCGGAGGCAGAGGCACTGAGGGCTGCAGTAGAAGAAATGGTGACATGCAAAAGAAATGAAAGCCATATAGTCCTGCTTACAGATGCCCTGTCCGTAGTCACAGCACTAAAAAGCCAGAAAAATACTGAACTTAATGATTTAAGAGCAGCACTCTGTCAACTATGCCAGCAGTCCGCACCAAAAAGAGTAGTGGTACAGTGGGTTTCATCCCATTGTAACATCCAAGGCAGACAGACTGGCAAAAGAAGGTGCAAGACTACCACAACCAGATACTAGTGTGACATACGAAGAGTCAAAAAGGCTTATTAGAGCTAGATACATGACCAAATGGGAAACAGAACATACTGGCTACACACAAAAAACGATGCCTATTACCAGTTGAACAGAAGAGAGCAGGTTGTGGTCTTCAGACTTCGCACTGGCCACAATAGACTGAGGTACCACCTATTCAATAAATTGAAGATAGGTGGCACTGACGAATGCACGTGCGGTACTTGGAAAATGACCGCTGAACATCTGCTGCAAAACTGCCCGACATACGAGGATCAGAGAAAGCAGATGTGTCCATTACCAGTGGCAACACTAGACAAGCTCTATGGCAGTGTCGACAGCCTCAGGATGACCGCTGCTTTTTTCGAACAAATTAAAGGTTGACGTCTGACAGCGTTCGTCGAAGAAGAAGAAGACGAAGAAGAATAAGAAGAAGAATACATTGTTCCACAATTTGAACATATTGTTCTACAATTTGAATACATTGTTCCACAATTTTGAACATATTGTTCTACAATTTGAATACATTGTTCTACAATTTGAATACATTGTTCTACAATTTAGAGACATTCATCTCACTTTGGACAGATTGATCTTCAATTTTGACACATTCTCCTTCAATTTAAATTATGTCCTATAAATTTGTGCACAGTGTATTCTACAACCGACAAAGTTTTCTATACGTTACACGGTGTTCTAGACCTATAACTGAATGGTATACACGTAAGACACATCGTTCTACAAATATGACACATCGTTCCATACATAAGACACATTGTTCCCCACATTGTTCGCTACATCGTTCCGCACATATGACACATCGTTCCGCACATATGACACATTGTTCCCCACATCGTTCCGCACATATGACACATTGTTCCCCACATCGTTCCGCACATATGACACATTGTTCCCCACATCGTTCCGCACATATGACACATTGTTCCCCACATCGTTCCGCACATATGGCACATTGTTCCCCACATCGTTCCGCACATATGACACATTGTTCCCCACATCGTTCCGCGCATATGACACATTGTTCCCCACATCGTTCCGCACATATGACACATTGTTCCCCACATCGTTGCACACATAAGACACATTGTTCCCCACATCGTTCCGCACATATGACACATTGTTCCCCACATAGTTCCACACATACGACACATTGTTCCCCACATCGTTCCGCACATATGACACATTGTTCCCCACATCGTTCCGCACATATGACACATTGTTCCCCACATCGTTCCGCACATATGACACATTGTTCCCCACATCGTTCCGCACATATGACACATTGTTCCCCACATATGACACATTGTTCCCCACATCGTTCCGCAAATATGACACATTGTTCCCCACATCGTTCCGCACATATGACACATCGTTCGACATATAGGACACATCGTTCTCCACATTGTTCCATACATAGGGCACATCGTTCCACACATCGGACACGCCATTCTACACATCGTTCCACACGTAGGACACATCGTTTCACACATGGGACACATCGTTCCACACATAGGACACATCGTTTCATCCATAGGACACATCGCTCCACACATAGGACACATCGTTTCACCCATAGGACACATCGCTCCACATATAGGACACATCGTTCACACATCGGACACGCCATTCTACACAACGTTCCACACGTAGGACACATCGTTTCACACTTTGTTCTACACATTAGACATATTATTCTACACATTATACATTCTTATGTACATTAGAGACACTCTTCTGTACATTAAACATATTGTTCTACACATTAGAATTTGTTATTTACATTAGAGACACTCGTCTGTACATTAAACATATTGTTCTACTCACTAGACACGTTGTTATGTAGGTTAGACGTATTGTTCTACACATCAGACACAACATTTTACACAACTGGCATAAAGTTCTAAATATCTGACATATTATTCTGTACGTTAGACATAATGTTCTACACATTTGACATATTATTCTAAACGTTAGATATATTGTTCTTTATATTAGAAACTATTGATTTATACAACATACATATTGTTCTGCACATCAATTTACATTGTTCAGTTTACTCTCTACCCGTCTTCGCGTGCCGAATATTGTTGCCACATTCCTGTTTTTAACATTCCACACCAGGTTAGCATGCCCTACTGCAGGTCAGCTCCACACAGAAACCCATTTAGTACTGACTTCAACTGGTCCCACACTATCACAAATGAGTCATACTCTCCCGTTGACCAACGAGTTAGTGCGGCCATTCCTTTGACGCCCCCCACCCCGCCTTTCCCTCCCCTCCCTCGTGGTTTTGGCTTTTTTTCTTCAAATCTTGAGATCTTGCATTTTTGGTTCAGACCTTGGAATCTTGTCTTTTTCATTCCAACATTAGCATTTTTTGCATTTTCATTCCAACATTAGCATCTTAGCTTTTCTCTGTGAACATTCGGATTTGGTTTTTTGTTGTTTGAAACTTGGGGATCCCGGTTTTTTTGCCGAATGACCTTGCCTTTTTTTTTTCTTTGTGTTTCTCTTTTAGACTTTGAACTTGTCAAACAAACAATCAATTTGTGATTACATTTAAGCCCGCTGCACAGACCAACAGAACATTCGTCACGTTTTGTTGATCAATTTCCAGACGTCGCAAATATTGTATTTGTGTTCATCGTCATCGCGCGTACAGAACAGGTCAATCACATGTTTGTCAACACATTCGATACAAGTATTTACACTCACACACACACGCACGCACGCTCGCACTTTCGCTCGCTCGCTCGCTCGCTCACTCACTCACACGTATGTCTCTACATACGTGTGAGTGAGTGAGCGAGCGAGCGAAAGTGCGAGTAGAAGACGGGTGATTAAAAAAAAAAGAAGACAACGTTTAATTTGTAATTTCAATTGCGCTCATTATCAGACACAAACATACACGTGCAAACAGTTTGTGAGAGAGAAAGAAGGAGAGAGAGAGAGAGAGAGAGAGAGAGAGAGAGAGAGAGTAAGTTCTTCTTCTGAATTCAGACATATACGAGGTAGCTTCAAAAAGTTCCCGGAATTAGTGGATTATATAGAAATAAGTTACAATAGAATTATCTACACTACATTTCTTTCAAAGTAGTTCTTTTGGGCATTTACACACTTTTTGCATCGTGCAAGCAGCTGCTGGAACATTTGTGGAACCCATTCTTTGACACCTCTCAGCTGTCTTGTCGCATTGGTGATAACCTTCTCTTATCATTGAATCCCTGTCTTTCAGTGCCGATTTCAGTCGAGGGAACAAGAAAAATCCAGCCTATGCCAGGTCTGGAGAATATGGAGGATGTTCCAATGTAATCACATTGTGCTTTGTGAGGTACTGCTTCACAAAAAGGGATCGATGTGCTGGCGCATTGTCATGCAGCATAACCCAACTGTTTTGCTTGTCTTAGACGATGGAGGATTTGCGCGTACATTTCATTGTTAACGGTTCGGCCTTCAAGAATTCAATCATGGTGGACAATACTCTGGGAATTTACCAAATATTCCGACATAACTTTTCCCTTGCTCTTGTCAAACCGAAATTTTTGTGTCCGGAAGATGTGGAAGATTTCCATTCAGATAACTAACGTTTTGTCTGAGGATTGTGCCACTCAAATACTTGCGATTTCTGCAATGAAGTATCACCATATGCTTTTTTATATAATGTTTGTGTCTCTGAGAGTGACTTCTCAAGCAAAACACATAATTTGACATGTGTAAGTTGTTCAATCAAAAACATTTTCAACTCCGACGATGGAACGAGCACAGCACACAGACACAATTCTGTAACTTCTGTTCGAGAGTATATGCGAAGGTCACATTTACCATGTCCATTCGTCAAGGTCACTACCAACTTCTAAATATATATTCTCCATAACATCATTTTTAATTCAAACACGAGTCGACTATTCCGGGAAATCTTTGAAGCTACCTCGTTTTCCAAGGTTTGCTCAATTACAAAAAGGAAGAGAGACCGATATGTAATAATTATTTCGTTCAAACCTGATGCACTCGTCAGTATTCGCAGCGTTTAAAACAGCACAAAGATGAAGATCTCGAGCGTACTCCCGGGCACAGCTCTCAGCAGAACACACAATGTTGGTCCGACAGTGGATCACATCCTACTGTACTATTGAAAATCAATGAAGACGCAGACAAACTAATAAAATGTGGAGGAATATCTCCCCAAACAGATCTGAGCATCACATATAATGAGGCCAAGGCCATAATTGAACACAACCTCAGGGGAAAATGGGCCATCATCTCGACTTAAGAAAGGAAGACAGTTATTTCAATTTAACTAAAGAAGAGCAAGTCATCATCTTCAGACTGAGAACTGGGCATAAAAGAATCAAGGGTCATCTTTACAACAGAATAAGGATTGCGACAGATTACGTGTCCATATGAGGAGCATACCATGACCGTGGAGTACATCCTACAAAGATGCACGATTTGACGCAGGAAGAGTGAGAACAATACTGACCTAGCGAGACAAAAGCTGTATGGAGATAAAACAGCCTTATAAACGACGGTGTCCTTTGCAAGAGAAACCGAGGGTTTAATAAAAAGATGAACGAATGAAGAAATATCTTATTTTATTCTCGTTGCTGTCAGACGAGGGATTTATAAGGCTGGCGAATAAATGCGTCTTTCCCTTACGGTCGCCGCACAGTGTGTTGACTAAGTTTCTTTTTCTCAGTATTGGAAAAAATATCTAGGCCTTACCAAGAATTAGAACCTATATCAACTGCACTTGGTGACCTGTATGCTGAACGCACTGTCACCACCCCGATGTATATTATCTTGCTAATGTAAGTACAATGTTGGCTCTTTGCCTAATTCTATCTTAAGTCCTCGTTAGTTTCCCTGTTGTCACATTGTGTTGGTCTTGATATCGTCATTGATAAGAGAGAGTTCTTCATATATGGTATTTGCTATGAACTTCCCCCAATTGCGTCCATATCATGAGATCTTGATGAGACTATGTTGCCTGACATCAGAACGGTTCAATTTCTTGCTACAGAATCCTAAAAGGCATTAGAGACTTTTGATTGTACCTGTGATCTGTATGCAGGCGTAGGCAATCATGGTTCTCTGTTTGTAGTTTATTCCTAGTGCTGATTATTACTTCTGTTGCCAACTTTCTCCAAATATTGAACTTTTCTGTATCTTTTGTCTTTGGTGTTATGTTTTGATTCTGGATTTTCTTTTTTAAATAGGGGAAATTGAATTAAAAGAATACAATACTGAAAAAAAGAAAGATGCAACGAATGTATAATCCATCAGTTTTCTGATTACTCGTACACTAAAAACAAATAAATATGAATGGTGTTGTGTACATGGATAGAACACAATACATATACAAGAAACGTACACACACGATAAGATTGGGAGTTTTTATCCGATTTTTCGAAACATTCACTACGTCACATCGAGTATTATGAATGGTAACTCCGTGACCCATTTTGCTTGGCAGGACGTCACATGCGCATGTGTAAATAGAACGATGACGTGTTAGAGAGCAGGGTGGAAGTGTAATTGCGATGTGACGGAGGGGAGAGCTTTCAAAACATAACATCATCATCATGTAGCAAGTTCTTTGCAATACGTCGCTCTCATCACAGCCGGTCTGAAAAAAAACACTCGACCTCTTGTCAAATCTCCATCCTACTCCAGAAGCAGGCCCGAACACTCCTTGACATCTTGGTGCCATAGCCTTCTAGTTCAGCTTCTGCCTCTCTGTCATAGTTTCCTCGGGTTGCGTAGCCTCTGGTGTTCTGTCATAGTTTCCTCAGGTTGCGTAGCCTCTGGTGTTCTGTCATAGTTTCCTCAGATTGTGCAGCCTCTGGTGTTCTGTCATAGTTTCCTCAGGTTGCGTAGCCTCTGGTGTTCTGTCATAGTTTCCTCAGATTGTGCAGCCTCTGGTGTTCTGTCATAGTTTCCTCAAGCTGTACAGCATCTGGTGTTCTGTCATAGTTTCCTCAGATTGTGCAGCCTCTGGTGTTCTGTCATAGTTTCCTCAGATTGTGCAGCCTCTGGTGTTCTGTCCTAGTTTCCTCAGGCTGCATTTAACAAATAGCTACGCTCATATCCTGCGCAACGCCTGATACCACAACACGTGTATAATGCTATAAGCATCGCGCCTATAACTGGCTTGCCAATAAACCTAGATTTAATCATCAAACAGTAAATGACTCAGTCAACTGTACTGAACCTACCACAGTTGCACATACTCAATGCATCGAACGTTCTGGGAAAATCCGCAAAGAAGAAAAACAAGCGAAAAAATGGACACACTCAGGCGTATGCTTGATTCGTACATGTGCGAGGTCACGTGGCATCGAAGCAGCAAAGTCAGTGGTTTGAGCCTTTTCACCTGCATTCTTTCCGGCAACTCTGGCCACCTCAATAATTAAAAATTTCGTTTTTGTTGGTCCAATTATTTTAATCTACCTGTCATAAAACTTCCTTCTTCTCCTTTTCATTGTCCTACATTCTTTGCGAAGATGATCGCAAAACTGAATATCACCACTGTCTTTATACAACTATCTTTATATAAGACTTTACTTAGCTATTTAAAATGAAATGATATCGACCTGTCCTCCCTTTAACCCGAAATGTAATGTCCCGCTAGTCATCCGCTGTCAAATATGTATGACTGGAACCCGGGGAACTCTGTTTGGGGTGAATTAACACGTAAGTGCCAATGAAAGTAGCTATTGAAAACTAAACGTAATGACTTTGGTCCATTCATGAATAACGTTCGTGAGTTTGGATTGGCAGCAGATACAATCTTGGCGAAAAACTGCCGAAATGAGTCGTTTTCCGATTTAAATATACGTATCGCTTATTTCATGCTCTGGACACTATCTCTACACACAAGAAAACCATATATATATTGACAAACAAACAGAAAAGTTACAAGCTTTGAAAGTCAACTACCATAGCAATATATAAAGTTCCGCAAATTTTCGCAAAAAAAAAAAAAATTTAGCCCGCTCTAGTATTTCTGTTTGGGAAAAATATACATTTGGTAAATATTATCTTATATTCTTGTCACAAAATTATATTATCCTTAATCACACTTTTAAACTTCGATCACTTCGCAGACATTTTGAAATCAGAGCTTTGTTGTTGCGTGCGGTCCACCTGTTTGATATCCTTGCATTTGTTGGACAAATCAAGGGGAGACTACAAGAAATATAACGAGTTTTCATGATCAAGGGGAGACTACAGGATAAATACAATTTATCGGTGAAGCGCAGACTCGAACATCTGCCTGCCTGCCTGCCTGTCTGTCTGCCTGACTGTCTGCATGTCTGTCTGTCTTCAGCCACTTGTGTCGTTAGACGTCGTGGGGTGGTGTGACCTCCTTTGTTTCATATTTTTTGGTAGGTGAAAATCCGCTGGTGATTTACCAGGTCATTAACCAGTATCTGTTGCCAACCGTTGGGTTGTAGCCCCTGGAATATACGATCGCCTATTTTTTGGGACTGGTGGTGATGGAAGCGTAAATTAGAACAAGGGTAGACCCACATTCTGTCATCCACCATCCATGCCACCCCGCTAACTACATAGCCAAGACCTGATGCTATGTAGCCACACAGTCTCCCTTTTATACTCTATGGGTGAGAATCCCTAGAATAATTTGAGAAGATTTTTAACTTGGATTTTGCCCGAGCAGGTGCCGTTAGTCCTACTCTTTTTGATTTCCAATTGTCAAAAGATTTTTAACGTACGCGCCTCTGTACACGGGTGTCTGATCTCATTACTCAGAGATCTTAGGAATTTTTACCGAATGAACCAGGTGAAAAAAATCATGGCCTCCACCGTAACTTAAACCCGTGATTCCCAGCACCCGAGGCGAACACCGTACCTCGAGACCACTGGGGCCCCAAAATATATCTATAGATAAAGCAAAACTGCGTCATTATGACATGGACAATTTTAGAAATACATATAAATCCTGCCGCAAGAGTCAGTGACTCTCACGTTTATGATTAAGAGTAGGAAGGTGATAACTGTGGCAACAATAAAAAAAATACAAAGATAATTGAAAATGAGTTTGCGTAATGGTAAAATTTAGCATGCGCAGGGAATCTGAAAAAAACCCAGCAGCCAACATATGCGGCAGTAATTAGATCTTCGTCATGAAAATTGATTTCGGAAGCCAAGTGGAATAGACTGGAAATTAATAAAGTAAGCGGCAAATGTAGGCGACGCAGCACAAAGACAACTTGTGTGTCAAAGGGAAATAAATCAGCTCCTCGGCTAATTTAAACAGACGTGACTCATCCAGGATTTGTGTCCCTGTACAGTTTCAGCTGCTGTTTATTCTATTTTGGAGATGCTGTTCTGTGCATAGTATAACTTTCATATATCGTATACACGTATTGGAGAGATGTGTTTGTGCATAGTACAACTTTCATCTATCGTGTACTCATATTGGAGAGCTGTTTTTGTGCATACTACAACTTTTATCTAACGTGTACAAATACTGGAGAGATGAAATGTTGTGCTTGTGGTCAGCATATTAACTAGTACAACTTCCATCTATCGTGTACACATATTTGATTGATTCTATTTTGTACATGTGCTCAGTACAGGACAGGAATCGTGGTACTTTCTTGGGTCTTACCGAAAATCGAATTCTGTTAATTCCACCAACTTCATCTAACCATCCTCTCCCTTCACACACACCCCCCCCCCCCCCCCCTCTGTTTCTCGTCGAACAAATTTCATCCCTTCTCGTTTCCTTTTCCGACTTTAACATTTTATTTAATCTGCCAAAAATCGAATTTAGTAAATCAACAACCATTTAAGATCTTTGATTACTAGAGCAAAGTGAGTACTTTGAAACTTGTATTTACTCGGCACTCTTATTGGAAAAAAACAAACTATTTTGTGTGTGTGTCTAACAGATGAACTTAGGAAACTTTTATTTACTCGGTACTCTTATTGGAGACAAACTATTTTGTGTGTGTCTAACACAGTGCTCTTCAACCTGGGAAATATTAGCTTCCATTTTGGCAGAAGCAGAATAATTACAATGTGTATTAAAATGTATTATTATTATTATTATTATTATTATTATTATTATTATTATCATGGCAATGCACAGGCGACATAACCTGAGAAAACTGTGGCAGAAAATCAACAAACCAACAAAAGTGACATCTTTTTAGAACCAGTGTTTTTTTCGTGGCAGCAAACAGCTGCGAACCATGGACAGTAACCCATAACCTCAAGGAAGATAATGGAGTCCTTGAAGTCGAAATGTAATAGAAAGATTATCAGAATACTATGGACCAAATTTAAAAGTTAAAAAAAAAGAAGAATACAGACATTCGACAAGAGTTGGGCAAAGAGGAGAATTGGCTCATAAATTCCATAATGAACAAAAAATTGAAATACTTTGACCACATCAAAAGACACAACGGTCTTGATAAAACGGTAATGAAAGGTATGGTACCGGGAAAGAGAAGCAGAGACAGACCAAGAAGAAGAGTGGACCAAGATGTCAAGGGCAGCTCGGGCATGACTTTGGAGCAGGCTGGAGATTTGACAGAAGATCGAGTTTCTTTTAGCGAGCTCTCACGGTAGCGACGTTCTGCAACGGCCATGACACATGATCATGATAATGTATTAAAAGCATCCAAAATATACGAACTCGGTGGACTATCGCGAAATTGTTCTAACTTGAGATTTTAGTGGGCGGTAAGGATAATTGATTCTCATGAAAGTTCTAAAAGTTGGCGCCAGATATAAAAGGTTGACGATCCCTGGTCTAACAGCTCAACTGGGGAAACTTTCATTTACTCTGTATTCGTATCTGAGAGATGCTATTTTATTATTCAAGTCAATCACCAGCATGACTCGGCGGCAATAATACATATTAAGCATAACGAACACCTATATATACTTGAAATACTTGGAATCCTGGTATTCAAACAGGCATGCTGTTTCTGTCTGTTGCCAGATAGTCAAAGGTTATCCGTAGCAGGTATGTTCAACTTCCTGAGACTTATTAGGCCTGGGAGAAGTTAGAAATATTTTTTTTAGTTTTTTAATTATAATGTTTTTTAAATTTTTCCGGGCAGCGACCGAAAGGCCTACTCTGTTCGTTTATTTCTGACAATGAATATTTAACGTGCTCGACACTGAACACGGTGGCCCGATCTCACTATCCAGAAATCAGTGAAAGTTTTTACCAGAAGATCCACGTGAGAATAACCCAGTCACCACCGTGATTCGAACCCACGACCTCCTGCACTCAAGGTGGGCACCTTACATTGAGGCGACTGAGTCCCCATCCTATATATATTTATATATATAATATTCTAAATAATAGTATGGCTAATGCGGATTCGAGTGGGCCGTCCCATTTAATAATCTTACTTGAAGTCAAAAGAATAAGTTTACTGTAGCCTTTTATTTAGGGGTTTCAATGTCCTGTGGGTGCTGGTGTATTAGCGGTTAGTCTGGAGATACGGGTTCGAGCCCCGGTTAAGATTTTATTTTCAGTCCAAACTGAAGATGAAATAAAAACATATCACACTGCACGGAGACTGCAGCGACACGATCACTTAACTCCGCCTGCCTAATTGATGTATGTTATATGTTGTTGTTTTATGTTGCTTTGTGCTATGTTGTTGTTCTATATTGTTGTTCCATGTTGTTTTTTATATGTTGTTGTTATATGTTGTTTTTTAAATGATGTGTGTTATATGTTCTTAGTTCTTTGTCGACCTGTGCTTCTACAGCGGCAGATGCCCATGTGCAGGTCCCACTTAGTCGACCTGTGCTTCTACAGTGGCAGATGCCCATGTGCAGGTCCCACTTAGTCGACCGGTCCTTCTACAGTGGCAGATGCCCATGTGCAGGTCCCACTTAGTCGACCGGTCCTTCTACAGTGGCAGATGCCCATGTGCAGGTCCCACTTGGTCGACTGGTCCTTCTGCAGTGGCAGATGCCCATGTGCAGGTCCCACTTAGTCGACCGGTCCTTCTACAGTGGCAGATGCCCATGTGCAGGTCCCACTTAGTCGACCGGTCCTTCTACAGTGGCAGATGCCAATGTGCAGGTCCCACCTAGTCGACCGGTCCACCTACAGTGGCAGATGCCCATGTGCAGGTTCCATCTCTGGTATGAACTGAGTATAGCCGGGAGAAGGATTTCCTGCTTAGCGTGCTAGGCTTGAGCAGCTTAATACTCCGCTGCGTTAGGTGGTTAACCGGTGTGCGAGTTCATCTTAATAGACTCAAACACTAGAGCGAAGTACACCCTCAGCCTGTTATTCGCCATCTATGCTGCTCTAAAATAAAACATCTATCGATGGCCAATGTTATGCCATGTCACATAGTTGGTTGCCTCTTACGACATGCTCTCTGTGAGGCAGTGGTGATATTCTTGTCCTTGTCATTCACAAAGACCCCGGCAGACCACTCGGTGTTAATATGCTGTTGTTATATATTGTTTGTAATATGTTGGTTATTATATGTTGTTTATTGTATGTTGTTGTTATACGTTGTTTGCTAAATGGAGTTGTTATATTTAGTAATTACATATTGTTTGTTACATGTTGTTTGTCCTATGTTGTTGTTATATCTTGCTGTCAAATGTTGTTGGTATGTGCTTTTTATATGTTGTTGTAAAAATGTGTTTATTTATTGTTTGTTATATGTTGTTGTTATATTTTGTTTGTATATATTGTTGATAAATATTGTTTTTAAATGTTGTTGTTATGTGTTGTTATATTTTGCTGTTATAGTTATATGTTGTTTGTAAAAACGTTGTTTGTTATAAACTTTAGGTGATATGGTGATTATTCTATATTGTTGTTCTATATTGTTGTTCTATGTTGTTGTTTTATGTTGTTTGTTATAGACTGTTTATGATATTTTGTTTGTTAATTTGTCATTTGTTGCAAGTTGTTTGTAAGGATTTAATCTCCGCATAAATATTACCGCGGCGTAATCCCTTATGCGCACTTAATCGTCATGAAAAAGTAAGCCAGATCGAGTTGTATTTAGATGTCACCCTGGTGTCCAAATATAAAATACATTTATTGTCTCAGTTTGAATTTGACTGATGAAAGAATACTGATCGTTTGTTGTATTTTCGACTACCTATTTGTGTCAGAAGACGTTTCCAACCCTGTCCGTAATCAAAACTGAACAGGAGATAACGATGCTGAGCAGTGCATAGACTACTGTAATCAGCGACCCATAGCTGACTACTGGAAGTTTCAGGGCCAGCAACCCATAGCTGACTACTGGTAGTTTCAGGGCCAGCGACCCATAGGTGACTACTAGTAGTTTCAGAGCCAGCGACCCATAGCTGACTACTAGAAGTTTCAGGGCCAGCGACCCATAGCTGACTACTAGTAGTTTCAGGGCCAGCGACCCATAGCTGACTACTAGTAGTTTCAGGGCCAGCGACCCATAGCTGACTACTAGTAGCGTCAGAGCCAGCGACCCATAGCTGACTACTAGTAGCGTCAGAGCCAGCGACCCATAGCTGACTACAAGTAGCGTCAGGGCCAGCGACCCATAGCTGACTGCTAGTAGCGTCAGGGCCAGCGACCCATAGCTGACTGCTAGTAGCGTCAGGGCTAGCGACCCATAGCTGACTGCTAGTAGCGTCAGGGCCAGCAACCCATAGCTGACTGCTAGTAGCGTCAGGGCCAGCGACCCATAGCTGACTGCTAGTAGCGTCAGGGCCAGCGACCCATAGCTGATTGCTAGTAGCGTCAGGGCCAGCGAACCTGAGCTGCCAAGAACCTTCTACACCTCCACGGGGTGATCCTGAATAACAGGGCTGCAACAGAGCAGACTGGCTAGAGAGAAGGGATCGAAAAGGGAAGGCTAACCTGGTACTCAAAAGTGCCTGTTGAAGTCGGATGGGTGCAAATATCGTATTCAAGGTGTAAACTACGACACAACGTGTTCCGTTCTCCGAGCAACATCCTCTACTTGCAAAGCCCTTTTCATGACTTGGTAGTTGGAGATTGCGAACGAACAAAGAATAAGAAGAAGAAGTAGAAAGAGGAAAAGTAACAGAAAAGGGAGAAGGAGAAGAATAAAACCAAAAACGGCCATCAAACGCATGTCATTGCTGCGTTTCGCCTTTCACAAACAATGCAGTAACCATGGTTACCATCTATTCTAGCAAAGAAACAGCTACACATTTCGCATTAACTTAATTTGAGTGAAATATCGCTTTCTTAAAAGATCCCGCGTTCTTATTTTTCTACTTCTTCTGCGTTCCTGCTCAATCTCCCGCTACCAAGCTCTGAAAACAGGGATTTGTAAGTAGCATGATGTAGTCCGGAGAACGGAATGCATTGTGTCGCTAGTTTGCAGCTTGGCTGCGATATTTGCACCTTTCGGTCCGACGCATCCGTCTTCGGCAGATTCAGACGTTCTATTAATTAACATTTTTATTTACTGCGCGGTCTGGTTATTCTAAGTAACTATACAATTTTCAGGTGCTTGCGTCATAATGCATCCCAAAACAGAGTTCCCCGGGTTCCCATCATAACGATTTTGACATCTTATGACTGTGGCGGGACATTACATTTCGATCTAATCTAATGACTGTGGCAGGACATATTTCGATCTAATCTTATGACTGTGGCGGGACATTACATTTCGATCTAATCTTATGACTGTGGCGGGACATTACATTTCGATCTAATCTTATGACTGTGGCGGGACATTACATTTCGATCTAATCTTATGACTGTGGCGGAACATTACATTTCGATCTAATCTTATGACTGTGGCGGGACATTACATTTCGATCTAATCTTATGACTGTGGCGGGACATTACATTTCGATCTAATCTTATGACTGTGGCGGAACATTACATTTCGATCTAATCTTATGACTGTGGCGGGACATTACATTTCGATCTAATCTTATGACTGTGGCGGGACATTACATTTCGATCTAATCTTATGACTGTGGCGGGACATTACATTTCGATCTAATCTTATGACTGTGGCGGGACATTACATTTCGATCTAATTTTATTTTAAATGAATACGTAAAAACTTTGACAAAGATAGATGTGTAGAAAAGATATTCAGTTTTGGAGACAGATTGAAATAATTGAACGACCAAACACCATTTTAGTTATTGAGGTGACCAGAATTGCACAATTTTGGTAAGAATGGCGGTGTAATTGTCCAAACCAATTACTTTGATGCGTAGACGTCATATGAGCTCGCACATCAAGTAAGAATCAAGCATACGAAGATCATACGGGGCTCTCTCTCTTCTTTTCACGCATTTGACACTGTCAAACAATTACACTCTTGCACAACTTTCACACGCGCCTTCAGGGTGAGGCCCTTCCATTGCAGTTTGTATAGGCTGGCTTCTGAGAGCGCATAAACCTAGCATAGGTACATACAGACGCACACATGCATCCAAATATTGGTTTATGCGTTTAAATATCGTCCAATTAACTACGGTATGGGGTGGAATAGGCGCGTCTCCGCCAGTAGAATCTAGTGAGGCAACATGTAAAATAACAAAAATTTAAAAAATCAAGCATATGTCTGTCTTTGCCATTTTGGCGCCTGTTTCTCTTCGTTGACGTTTTCCAAGAACATTCACAACATTGAGTATGTGCATCTGTGGTAGGTCAACAAAGTTGACTGAGTCACTTGATGATTAAATCTAGGTTCACTGTCAATCCCGTTATAGGCGCCATGTTTGACACTACCCACAGTTAAAAAAACGGACTATTCTGTAACGTCACACCCCCCCCCCACCCCCCCCCCCCGCTCTTCCCCAAAACCGGTGCTTAAATATATTTTTTTTGTTTGGGGTGAATTTAGACGCATGTACCTATTTTCATTTTATAATATCAAATTTAAAAACATACACCAAAAATTATATAAATAATGGTATTTATTTCTAGTTTCTACTGACTGAACGGACCGGGAAAATGGACGTCCGAAGTTTGGGAAACAATGCACTAGATTGTTTGGGATTTTAGTGCCTGCTGGTCTTGTTACAGATATTACCCACGTGATAAACAATACAAAGGTGTCCTCAGTGTTGCACGAGAATCAATCGTGTGTGTTACCATTTCACACGCAAAACAGAAAGACCCCGTGAGACAAGAATAAAACCCCTGTAACTGTCAAACATGTATTTAAAAGTGGCTAACAGAGATTTATTCTTGGGACTAGGAGCCTCATCATTAAACTTAATTGCTACGTAAACGAAAACTGTAAGTACGGCAGGTTGGTGATGTAGTACAGGCTTCCTGTAAACAGGTTATCTACATTGATCGATTGCTCTGTGTTTCTTTAATGCAGCAAAATAGAGACAGGAAGACAAAAAAAAGTAGACCAAAAAACAAAAAAAAACAAAAAAAAGTTAAAATCTCGCACGATATGAAGAGGACGTAAACCGAACTTGCAACCAATCAACGCCTCACGTTTTCTGATTGACAAACACACAGGTCTAACCGCGAGTGCCGCCTCGCTCCGTTCAGTCGCCGGTCCTACTGCCCACCAAGAGGATTTTATAACTGCTCTGTGCATATGTTTTTTGTGTGATTTACTGTGGTGTATCTAGTGACAATTTGTTCATATTTGTCAACGGTTATTTCGAATCTGTAACTGGCTGCGTTGACAGTTTTTAAATGTTTATGATTCCACAGCTTGAGAAATATGGAGTTTTTCGAAGTTTCAGGTTGGACAGTGCTTACCTTCAATTTGTTTATTATAGTGGCTGGCGTTTAGAGTATGCGAGGGAGAGAAAAGAGACAAAGAAAAGATTGAGAGAACGAGTGAGGGATAAAAGAGAAAATATAGAGAGATAGAGAGGAGAGAAAAAAGAGAGGACAGACGAGAGAGAGAAAAGAGTGAAAGAGAAGAGCGAGAGAAAAGTGAAAGATAGTGAGGGAGGAGAGCGAGAGAAAAGAGAGAAGATGGAGAACAGAGAGAGAAGAGAGAACGAAGGACAGAAAGACACAATACATGTGAAAGAGTTGAGAGAGAGATACTGAGAGGAAAGAGCTAGAAGAGAATGATAGTGAGAGACAAGAGAAAGAAAAAAGAGAGATAGTGAGAGAGCAAAAAAGGAAAAACATTAAAGAGAGAAAGAAGTGAGAAGAGAAAAGGAAAAAAGAACAGAGAGAGAAGAGATGGAGAAGAGAGAAATATAATGAGAGACAAGAGAGAAGGGAGAGAGAAAGATGTTGAGAAAAGAGAGTGAGGAAAATAGTGAAAGGGAGGGTTAGAGAAATACAATGAGCTAGTCTTATATAACCGATAGAGAAAGACAGCGAGAGAGAGAGAGAGAGGAAAATAGAGAGAGAGAAGAACTATAGGCATCAATGTGGCTACTAAATGAGGCCATATAGATGTGAGAACCTTTAGGTCACAGTATCCTGCTGTGGGTATAGGTGCGGGGACCGGTGCAAAGTTAACACGGTCTATAGTGAAGGTGTACGAGGCAGGACTGAGAATAGCGAGATCTGTGGACCGTCTCAGCTATGTGGCGGCGCCTTCTCTGACATCGTCCGCGTCGGCTGGCATTCAATAATTAATGCAGGTCTAGTACGGGCCAGATAAATCCAACTGTTCAAATACCTAATTATCGAATGGAGGTTTTGAGTTGTTGTGAGCCTGGTCTGAGTTAGACATTTCATTGCACATCATACAATCAACATCTCTGCCGCAATATCCTAGGAGAGACTTTGCCGGAGACACTAAGGAGAAATATGTCTCTATGGTTGTCACATTATTGGTTGTCATACTTTTTAAATATAAATATAATCACGAATATCTCTGTCATTTTATATAGCTGTCTAGTGTCAGGCTACCCAGATATAATCTTCAAGAATAACAGTTTCCCCACAGTTCCCATGTACTTGATCATTTCTGACGTTAAACCATCTTGTTGAGCTGTTTGTCAACCATTATTTCTCCAGTGCTTCCCGCAGCTCCCAAACGGGATGGTTTCCTTGTCATTGCTTTCTTCCAATTGGAGCACCGGGTACCTGAAACTCGGTAATCCGCCGCACCGAATGAGCTTTGTGAAATATACTTTCCTTCCCTTGGATTTTAAGCTCATTGTTTGACTGTTACAAATTTGAGTGAACATTCTATGTCTTAAGGGTCATGATTATCGGTGGTAAAGTCTTTCCCCAAAGTCCTTCTCAGGTTTTTGTTTTGCTTTTAGCACTTTGTTCTTGGTTTCCGTTCTGTGTTACATATTCTTTACATTCTTGTCGTTTTATTGCTGCGTAAATAGCTACGAAGTATTGTTTTAATGTTTATTTCTGTTCCCTTAGTACCATTTCAACTTTTTTGCCCATAATGTTGTCCTGTATATCACGTGTGACTCTGACCGCCACGTGTTTCTGCTGCCGCTGTCTTGGGTTTTAACCAGAAATCTTCTAGATTTGTTAGTTGTTCCTGCACACGTCCACAGCTGTCAATGAAAGCGCCTGCTATCTCGTCCCGGCTAGTCGATCTCTAAACTTGTCATCTTCTTTCTACTCCTCTAATGTTCGTTTTCTTACTTGATTGCTGACGTTGTTTTGGTTGGGCTACTCTTTCAGCTGTTTTGTTTATTGTCAGATCCTCTTCAGACTCTGACTATTGTCAGGTCCTCTTCATGCTCTGACATCTCTCAGATACGTAAATTAATCTTTCTTCACAATGACATTATCAATCATGACTTCCTATTTCTTGTCGGTTCACATCGAGTGAATGTGTGTATGCGCATATGAGAGAACTTTGTATTTGTAATGACCAGGTTTTTGCTCTTTGTAGAATCCCAGGCGTCGAGTTGCATTGTCATTGATAACATCTTCACCGAATCTCCCATTTGTTCCGTCCAATGTGGAATGATCATTCCTTACTCTGGCATCAAAATTCCGCTTAGGATAATTCTGTCGTGACAATGTTCCAGTCTTTTCAAGCAGCGACATTCTTCTCTGACTTCTGCTCTATCCCCTGTTTCGATGACTTCAAACAGCGCAGAGACTTCTTCTCTGACATCTGCTGTCCCGTTCATTCGATGCAAAATAAATGAGGTTTACTATCCTGCATTCATCTTTGATATCCAGCACCGCAGTGTGTTCAAAGATCAATTTCCATTCCTCGCTGTTTAAAAAACAAATTCCTTGCCACAATGCAGCCTCTCTCTCTCTCTCTCTCTTTCTCTCTCTCTCTTTCTCTGTCTCTCTTTCTCTCTCTCTCTCTCTCTCTCTCTCTTTATATATATATAAAATCTATATTCCCTCTCCTTTTTCTTCTCTGAAATTTGCAAAAGTGGGAACTCCCGCTATAGATAAACATGGTATCCTCAAAACCAATCATCCCCTCTCCATTTTACTAGTTTCTGTGAGAGCTAGGTTTTACAATATTGTTTTCGTCTTTTCATCCTTGAATTCATTTAATGTCATTCGACAGTTCTAATGTTCCATGTTCAAAACAATCATATCCAATAAATCGTGCCATGTCGTTGTCTTTGGTTCCATCCAATTTTCTGTCTCTATAAACTTGTAATTAGGTGTCTAGACCAACAAGTGATTGGCCTGTCGTGTTTTGTCAAAATGGAGACGCTGCATCCTTTTAGCCGTCCGTGCAGACCACTTTTTTCTGATTCACGGCTCTTTATTGGACATTGACAGCTGAACATTCCTTGTATATGGAGGCCATTCTGCTATCCGGCCCAGAACTTTCACGAGTGGTATGATGTAGACAATTCCCCAAGGTATTATATATATGTGTGTGCGTGCGTGCGTGTCTGTGGACTGTAAAAAAACAGAATACAAACGGAAAAGATAAACACACTTAAACACACACGCACACGTCCAATGCTACAAACACACAGTGAAACAGAGATATTTAGAGACAAAGAACGGGAGCCTTGTTCGATCCCACTGTCACAAAGTTCAACCAGCCGAATCGTGCTTCCACTCTCTTTGTTAGTTTTTTTTGGTTTTTTTTTACCTGCCGCATGTTTTGTGGGATTTTCATGGCAACATTACGTAACATTGATGTTTGCATACATGCACATACACGTCCGTGCGCCCACACACACACACAAACACACCTAAACTCACAACATAAATACACAAAACACACACACCTAAAATAAAATGTCAGCGAGTGTTTTAAGAATATTTGAAAAACATCCCACCGATGCCGGTAGCAGATGTCCAAAGAGGAAGTCGATGTAACGCGTTCACATATAGCAGACGCCTTAACCCTCAGCCTTGAACTTTGTCTGCTTTACTGAACTGTACATTTCATATTCACAATTTGAATATCTTGTACCGCAACACCTGTGCCGGCTTGGGTAGCCTGATTATCGGAGCTGCACCCACTTACAGTTCCTGTCAGACTGGGGTGGATTTAAATTTGAAATAAACAAAGATGTAAACACGTTTCCTCCCACTCCCTATACCACCTCATTCCCTCTCTCCTCCATGTCGTGCAACACGTCCGTACTCTGGTCACACATTCTCTTCTCAGACCGTGTTGAACTCCAGAAGGTTAGCTTCACATGAACTTGACATGCCTTCGACCTTTCTTTCTTCCTGGCTCGTTTTTTATGTAAGCGTTGCGAGCTGTATCAATGGCCTCGTCAGTGCTACGTGAAGCTATAATTTAGTCTCCATCTGTGCTACACTTGTAATGTCTTCATTTATGCTACACTTTGTAATGTCCTCGTTTAGGCTACACTTGTAATGTCCTCGTTTATGCTACACTTTTAATGTCCTCGTTTATGCTACACTTGTAATGTCCTCGTTTATGCTACACTTGTAATGTCCTCATTTATGATTTACAATTTGTTGCTTCGAATGCCCGCAATGAGTAAGTTTACTCTTTTGTGTGCCCTAATAAAGACGTTAAGTGACGGGTTGCATTAGCTTTCCTCAACATCCCGAGAATGCTGATAAAGGTGGACCGGGGTACTCCCGGCGGTTGGCCTATGCTTGGTTTTATCTGTTTGTCGCTCACTACTAAGGGGATAATTTTCGATCCATCACCCCGCTAAGCCAGGTTGCGATGAAAACAACCCGTTTCCAGTGTTGCCTACTGGGAAGCTGAGGTTAAGGGTCTGGCCAGTACACGTTGCCTGACCCTGACTAACATGTCAGATCAGTATGTTGTGCCTGACCCTGACTAACATGTCAGATCAGTATGTTGTGCCTGACCCTCACTAACATGTCAGATCAGTATGTTGTGCCTGACCCTGACTAACATGTCAGATCAGTATGTTGTGCCTGACCCTGACTAACATGTCAGATCAGTATGTTGTGCCTGACCCTGACTAACATGTCAGATCAGTATGTTGTGCCTGACCCTCACTAACATGTCAGATCAGTATGTTGTGCCTGACCCTGACTAACATGTCAGATCAGTATGTTGTGCCTGACCCTCACTAACATGTCAGATCAGTATGTTGTGCCTGACCCTGACTAACATGTCAGATCAGTATGTTGTGCCTGACCCTGACTAACATGTCAGATCAGCATGTTGTGCCTGACCCTAACATGTCAGATCAGTATGTTGTGCCTGACCCTGACTAACATGTCAGATCAGTATGTTGTGCCTGACCCTGACTAACATGTCAGATCAGTATGTCGTGTCTTCCTCCCTATGAGTTACTATTTCGTCCTAATCTGTGCTAGCTTGTTAAGATGCTTCGAAGAAAATGCCTGTCAAACCTTTGTCAAAATCTAACCCATGTGTAACAATTATTAAAAAATCAAAACTTTTTAAATGTGACATCTTTGGGATTGTTGTTTTTGTTGTTGTTGTTGTCGTCTAATGCCCACAATTTATTTATATTGTTTTTTCTTTTTTTTTTCTCTTTGCATTCGCCTAATTTCTCTATTCCTCAAGGCGTCTCAGTTCTCCTATGATTGGGACCAATACAATTCGTTTTATTGCCAACGTTTCGTAAATCGGTTGTTAAGCAGATACAATTTTTTCAAATACAATCAAGCTCATACGCGGATACGGTCAGGCCATGTAACTATTTTCAAATTCCTCTTCAAACGGAAAGCTACACGCTCCAGCGTCAAACGTTAAGTTGTTCTGGTCACTCACTGACACTCGACATGCAGTCCTGGCGCGGTAGTAGCTCTAGTCAGCACGTGAACTACATTTAGAGTTGCGTTAGAACTAAATTAGCAGGTGTCAAAATAGCTTTTACGATTGAACTGTTTTATTTGTGGCTGTCTGTTGGGAAGGATTATATCGCCTGCAATCCTCTTTTTACGCTTTGGTATTTTAAACATGGTCATTTTAAGATTAAAACTAAAATCTGTGAGCCGAGAACATGCAGTCGATCGTCGACTTTACACGTCTCATCAAAAGTTTCAAATAATATGTCACCTCATGGGAAACACTCTTTCAGAATCGTTCCGCCTGACGCGCATAAGATTCTCAGTTCGCCGAGCGAAATTTCATCGATAAGCGTGAGTGGAAGTGAGCTGCCCGGAATAATAGAGCACATTACGACTACACTGTCGCCCCATGTGTGACAGAGTGTTGTGCTAATACATCTGTTGATAGTGCCATGCGATGCGGCAACTATTCTGTAAATGTCTTATCACACATAACAGACTTACTGTAAATATCTTGTCACAATAAACATACCCACATATAAATGATTCGTCACACTTAACAGACGAACATATACACACATGACATCATCATGCACATCATTTTTTTGGGTCCATGGTATTTTAAGAACTTTTCTAAAATACTTTAGCTCGAAGGATTTCATTATCTCCATCCATGTTTCACAGCCGTATGGTGCCACGGGAAAAACATAGGTTCTCAAAATGTTCACTTTTTGTTGAATTGCTGGTATTCTGCAATCATTTCCCCAGTTTGTGTAGTCTCTGCATTACCATTACCAATCGTATTGTGATAGATTTGGAGCAGTTACAATGGCTATCAATTCTGGAGCCCAGATAATGGAAGTTATCTGTTCCATTTCCACACTCCCGAGCTTGAATTTATGTTAACTTCTAGTTTTGTCGGTGGTCATTATCTTGGTCTTGGTTAGGTTTGCAAATATATTTTTGTCTTTGCTGCATCTGCTTACGGCTGCTATCAGCTGCTCTAACACCTCCTGCACTGTTTGATAATATCACATTATCGTCTACTTATCTCAGCTCTGGGATCTTGTATCGCCGATTGTAAAGTCATCGAAACTTTCGATATTCGCATCCTCTCTAACGTTCCGTATAATGTATCAATGTTAAATAGACATGGAGAAAGAACACATCCCTCTTTCTCTCTTTCTCTCTGTCTCTCTCCCTTCTATTTCTCTCTCTCTCTCTCTAGATATATATATATATATATATATATATATATATATATATATATATATATATATATATATTATCACGTCATATGCCCATTTGTGCTAACAATCGACTGTTAATGTCTTATGGCATGATGGCATGAAAGCTAAATGTCTTTCTTATGACATGTGATGATGAGAAACTCAACTATGCTTCTTCTAAGTGACAACGCATTGGATGGCGGGTAACGCAGCTTTGTAGATCGAGTATCCACCACATAAGTGGGTAACTATTTGCGGATAAGTACAGGAGGGCACTCACTTGTCCTGTCCACCAGAAATGGCTGACAAAAATGGACGGTCACAAACCACTCATTTGAATGGGGAGGACAAGAAGAAACCACCAGATTAAATTCCACAGAAAGGTCTATGATAAATCACACAATCACCACAGACGGGACCTCGGATGAACCAGGTGTCCTTTCCCACAAGAGAGGAACACGGAAACTCGGTTCGTAATCAAGCGAGATTCTTGTTTCAGAAATAGCGACGTGGAACATTCGTACAAGGGTGGAGGAGGAACATTCGTACAAGGATGGAGGTGGAACATTCGTACAAGGGTGGAGGAGGAACATTCGTACAAGGGTGGAGGTGGAACATTCGTACAAGGGTGGAGGAGGAACATTCGTACAAGGGTGGAGGTGGAACATTCGTACACGGATGGAGGTGGAACATTCGTACAAGGATGGAGGTGGAACATTCGTTCAAGGACGAAGGTTGAACATTCGTACAAGAATGGAGGTGGAACATTCGTACAAGGATGAAGGTTGAACATTCGTACAAGGATGGAGGTGGAACATTCGTACAAGGATGGAGGTGGAACATTCGTACAAGGATGGAGGTGGAACATTTGTACAAGGATGGAGGTGGAACATTCGTACAATGATGACGACGGGACAGTTGGAGAGCATCAACAATGAGAAGAGAAGGCTACAAGTCAATGTACTTGGATTGAGTGAGACATGTTGTAGAGAAGATGAATATCAGAGTGAGGAATACAATGAGATTGTTGTTGCTGTTTGCGAATGCCCACAATGAGTAGGTTACTCTTTTGTGCTTAATGAAAAAGGCGTTAAGTGGCGAGTTGCAGTAGCTTTCCTCACATCCCGAGCGCGTTGATCAAGGGGGTGCTATGTCTGTTTTCATCTGCGTGTCACTCACTACTACGGGAATCAAGTCGATCTTTCATCTCGTTAGCCAGGCTACCATGAAAACAGACTGTTTCCAAGGATGGCTGCTAGGAAGCCGAGGTGAGGATCTTGGCCAGTATGTTTTGCCTAACCCTGACTAACATGTCTGATCAGTATATTTTGCCTGACCAGACGTTAGTCTTCCTCTCCAATATCATATGATACAATCAGGAAGTCTCATGGTACAAAAAGGAGTAGACGGCATATTAGATAATCAGTCAAAATATGCATTGAGGGAGATGACCATACACAATCAAAGATTGATGACATTGAGAGTGGTTTCTTATCCAGTGCGCAGTCATTATATATATATATATATATATATATATATATATTTTGGCAATATCAGCACACGGCGAAGAGAAGATAGAAGAGATGTTTAGTACTCTACAGCAAAAATAGAGGGTAACAAAGGCTATAGATAGTGTTATGATAGGAGATTGAAATGTGGTTGTTGGCATGGGCTCTGAGTGGGACATAGTTCGGAAGAATGGGCTGGGTACTAGAACTGAAAGAGGACGAAGTCTAGGGAACTTTTTCCAACATGAAAACTACATAATAACAGACGCCTGGAATCAAGTCTCGAGTAGAAGGAACTGCACATGGAAATATCATGGGAACCTGGAAATATATCAAACAGATTACATCATGGTGAAAACCAAATTAGATGTATAAACCAAATAAACCCCTGGTGCGGAAGTTTAGGCTGATCACAATTTTCTAATTATGAAATGCAAATTTTAATGGAAGAAACCAAGTCTTTCACACAAAAAAACCAGCAAAATGAAATTTAAGTGTTTTGAATGAGTTGGAGAAAAGAGTTAACTTTCAAAACTCAATTAATGATTCTTTAGGGGGGAAAACATGTTACTGACATGTCTAAATCAGCAGTGGTAGAATATACAAGAGGTCGTAAACGAGGCAGCAAAGACAACATTGAGTAACACGAAATGAGAAACCATGGGTAACATCTGAAATGTTAAATAAAATAAAGGAAAGACAGTAATACAGAGCATGATATTGCTACGTATAAGCGTATCAAGAATGAATTAGATCGATAATACTGGCACGAGAAAAATTATGGATAGGCCAATGCCAGTAAATTGAAGATCTGGAGAGAAATGGGAAATTCGATCAAGTATGTAAGAAAGTCAAACAATCCTTTCGTAAACATAAATGCTTACAATCGTGGATGATTAATCATAGAACTGTGCAACCAATAACAGACCCAGAGAAGAAAACAGTGAGATGGAGAGAATCTGTTGAGGGACTGATAGTGGGGGTTTGTATCATAATGACACCATTAAATAGCATGCCACTGATAGAAGAAAGATTACCAGTAGCAAAAGAAGAATTTAATAAAGCACTTTCTTTAATCTCGAACAACAAAACACGAGGTATAGTAGCGGGAGAAACTTTACTTACAGTTTCCTTTTTTAACATGTTAATGACATTTACAGTGGAATATGGCCAAAAGATCACACAACCCTAAAATTAATTTCTTTGCCCAAAAAAATCAAACGCAGTAGAATGCAATCAATTCCGAACGATGTTCACATGCATCTAAAATTCTTTTAAAGATAATTAAGAAGAGAATGAATGGCATGCTAGACAATGGGCTGCAATATGAACAGTTTGGATTTCGAAGGTGCCGAGGTACACTGGATGCCATCGGATTAACGCGGCTTCTCACAAAAAGAAGGATCGAACAAGGACGATCATTATTTATCTGCTTCATTGACTATGAGAAAGCCTTTGACCGAGTCCCCTGGAGCAAACTTATTCAGATGCTGCAGAAAATAGGTATAGAAAGAGTACTCTTTATGTTAATCCAGAACCTGTATGCAAATTAAGAGGCCATTATTTCAATTCACAGATTCAGTTTCAATAATGCGGAGGTACGCCAGAGTTGCTTACTTTCACAGAGTCTCTATAGTGCATTTTCTTAAATGATGGTTAAAACTCTGTTCGAAGTTGTAACATTGGTGTTAAAAGTCAATAGTTTGAAAAATAATGCCATTAAATTCGCTGATGATCAAACCATAATAGCTGGATCAGCAGCAACGTTGCAAATGCTGATTGAAATGAATGAATGGTACAGCCAAAGCGTTTGGTATGGAAATAAGCACATTGAAGATAACGATTTTCGTAAAATGCAAGCGACACAAGCAAATAAATATAATCATTAATGACGAAATAATTCAAGAAGTACAGAAGTTTACGTATTTAGGGCAAACTATAACAGATTATGCCCACAATGAGACATCAATTAAGACCAAGATTGTAATATCAAAGACAGTTTCAGATAAAAACAGAAATTGCTAACCTCAAAGAATATCAGGATAGACATGAAGAAATGAATAATCGCTATTCACATATGGCCAATTGCATTGTATGGGGTTGAAACATGGACTCTAGCAAAGAAGGATGCAACAAAGCTTGGAATCGTTTGAAATGTGATGCTACAGTAGAATGGAAATAGTGAGTTGGACAGAAAGAAGATCCAATGACAATGTACTCACTGAAGTATGTGCACAAAGACAAATATTAATCCTCTGACTGCCAGACACAACAACATCTACTAATCATCTGACTGCCAGACACAACGACATCTAATAATCATCTGACTGCCAGACGTAACGACATCTAATAATCATCTGACTGCCAGACACAACGACATCTAATAATCATCTGACTGCCAGACGTAACGACATCTAATAATCATCTGACTGCCAGACGTAACGCCATCTAATAATCATCTGACTGCCAGACACAACGACATCTAATAATCATCTGACTGCCAGACGTAACGACATCTAATAATCATCTGACTGCCAGACGTAACGACATCTAATAATCATCTGACTGCCAGACGCAACGACATCTACTAATCCTCTGACTGCCAGACGTAACGACATCTACTAATCCTCTGACTGCCAGACGTAACGACATCTACTAATCATCTGACTGCCAGACACAACGACATCTACTAATCCTCTGACTGCCAGACGTAACGACATCTACTAATTCTCTGACTGCCAGACACAACGACATCTACTAATCCTCTGACTGCCAGACGTAACGACATCTACTAATCCTCGTCAACCACACGAGTATGGGAGAAGTAATGGACGGTTTATAACACGTTTCATGCTCTTTAGGATTGAAAATAGAGTTTATCGATGCTGAACATTTCTTTCTTTCTCAAAAAACTAGTAACAATAAACAAAGCGGAAGCCAGAAAGAGATTTCCTGCATGATAATCATGGTTTGTAAGCTAACCATCATGTGCGTAGTGTCCTACCTAATTTTGACCCACAAATTAAGGTGCGCTGCTGGATAAGCATGATATTTTCCACATTTAATCTTTTCTTCGATTGTTTCATTTTGTTTAAATAAATCTGAATATCTCGGTAACAAAGATGAGGAGTCAAATAATGCGTGAAACAGCTCATACGAACAATGTTGGAAAAAATGAAAAGTTTATAGTACGGTGCACAATAAGCATGCTTTTTTTCTGTCACGTAATTTCAATGTTATAAAGTCCAGTAGAAAAAGGCCAACTAAATCGCTGTTTGGTTTTATAAAAAGTTCATTGAACGTCACCATCTATAGAAATTCTGGAAAAGTGAGAGCGATCAAATGTTTGACTTTTCATCATTGTGTGAAGAGTAAACGAAGATAGTAAACAAACATTTAAAATTCAATGTAGAAGCACTTCAATTATAATTTGGATGAATGAGAGGAAGAAAAGAGAAGGAGACATTTGGAAGAGATTGAAAGTTATAAGAAGTTGTGCAGAATATATGAGTTAGAGCACGTGAGTAAGATAGATTGATGGTGTAGATAACGAGTGATAGAGAGAGAGAGAGAGAGGGAGTGAGAGAGAGAGAGAGAAAGAGAATGAGGAAATAGAAAGACAGAGAATTTGACACGTAGAGCAAGTTTTTATAAAAATTGAACAAAGAAAACGTGAAAATAAGCTGCATATGGAAAATGAAATAACGAACGTCTGAAAAAAATCGTAAAACAGCTCATTAACGTTGTTCTAAAGGGGACACAACTTGTTCAATCCATATTTGAAGGAGAGTAGGACAGGAAGGCGGATTTTAATGGGAAGGAAAGTATCCCGAGTTGGACAATGTCACCCAGAGGGAAAGCAAAGTGGGATGGGTCCCCAGAAACATTTCTATTTCTTCAGTCGCTCTTTATAGTCCCATATATTTCCCTCATAAGCAGTGGCGGTCCGTTTCAGACTTGTTAAGTCTAGATGCTGTTGTACGTCGTTGTTACAGCAACATCCGGATTCTCGCCCTTCAGCATAATGTCTTTAATGGGTTGAAACGCATTTGTTAGTTGTTGTTTAGTTCCATACACATTGTTCATTAGAGGAAGAAGCTTTCGTGTAACCTCGTTGAGCGTCGAGCAGTCAGAAATGATGATCAACAATTGTGTACGGATGTGTACACAGTTGGCACCCAGGAGCGTGCTATGGTTAGAATCTGTTCGGTGCTTGTTAAGTGGGATGTATTGGGTCGGAAAATGGTGCTCTGATCGTTCCTTAAGTTAATTTATACTGTTTTTAAATTGAGGCTTGTAAACCCTATTTTTCTCATGGCCAATGTGTTCAAAACATTTTCTTTGTTTTCTGTTCTATGGAATGTTTGGCTGTTTGTTCATTTAGTTACTAGTATGTCTGCCTTATCATTGCTAGGTGTGATTTGAGTGTCCAAGGAATGCTGTAACAAATTGTTTATGTGCAAGGATTTCCTGAAATGGATTTATATCATTATGAGGAAGTGGTCACTAGGGAGAAAGTAATTTCACAGATTGTGGCATCACGGTTAAACCTATTGGCATACTTTTAGATTCCCTGTAGCCAAATGCCAATTTGTGTACAACACAATGAAATGCAATCTGTAATCCTGCAATTCAATCGGAGATAGCAAGTGTCTGATGCTATCATCATCATCATCATGTACTATAGCATGTCCTTTGCAGAACGTCGCTCTCATGACAGCCTGTCTGTAGGAAACTCTTTTTTCGCCAGTCTTCCGGCCTGCCCAATTGTCAAATTCAGCGTCTCCTTGATGTCATGAGTCCATCGTGTTCTCGGTCGACCGCTGTTTCTCTTTCCAGTAACCATCCCTTTGATAATCGCTTTATCCAGTCCGTTGGATCATTTGACGTGGCCAAAAAACCTCAGTTTTCGGGTCATTTATGAGCCAATTCTTCTCTACATTCAGGTCTTGCCGGATCGATTTCTTTCTTTCTTTCTTTGTCCACGGGATTTTCAGGACTCTTCTGTAGCATTGTGTTTCAAAAGCACCGATCTTCGCTCTTATTGCTTTTGTAATCATCCATGTTCACATCCATAGGTTGCCACAGGAAAAATGCATGTTCTTAGAATCTTTAGTTTTAGTTTTATTGTGGTCTGCATACTCGTTATCTTCTGCATTGCCATAGTCAGCCGTCTTCTTACTTCTTTTGTAGTCTCCATTATTGTTCAGTATTGATCCAAGATATTCAAAATGTGCAACATTTTCAATCTCTTCGCCAGCTGTTTCGATTTTAGGTTGGAGTTTTGTCTTGTCGATTGTCATTATCTTTGTTTTCTTTGTATTCAGGTAGAGATTCTGGGCTTTACTATGTTTCTGGACTGATGTATATATTTGTGCTAGACCCTTGGCGCTATTGGAGAGCAATACTGTGTCGTCGGTATATCGTATTTCCGGTATCACTTTTCCTCCTATTGTGAAAATATCGATGTCTGTAGAAATTGGCTCTGCCGTTACATTCCTGATAATGTTTTCTGCATATTTGCTGAACAGGTATGGTGATAGAATACAGCCCTGTCTTGTGTATTTCAAACCAATCTGAGATTCCACCATGTATTCTGACAGAACGGGCCATTTCAGTGGCGGGGTGTGTGGCGGGTTGTCGCTGTTGTCAGGACGGGCCATTTCAGTGGCGGGTTGTCGCTGTTGTCAGAACGGGCCATTTCAGTGGCGGAGTGTCGCTGTTGTCAGGACGAGCCATTTCAGTGGTGGGGTGTCGCTGTTGTCAGGACGGGCCATTTCAGTGGCGGTTGTCGCTGTTGTCAGGACAGGCCATTTCAGTGGCGGGTTGTCGCTGTTGTCAGGACGGGCCATTTCAGTGGCGGGGTGTGTGGCTGGGTGTCGCTGTAGTCAAGAGGTTAAGGCACTCGCCTCTTAAGGTGATGAACGGTGGGCGATCGAAACCCGCAAGTTTCATATGACCCCTGGTCTCACGGAGGTAAGACCAGTGTACCTGCATCCCGAGTTACCTCCAGTCGTCTCGACCAATAGTCTTGCCACTGATCCAAGGTACCTCGGGATAAGAGTGAAATTGATGACCAACACATATTCTTCCTCACTGTAATCCTCATACAGCCCACATCACATTATTAAGACAAGAGTGAGATTGATGACCAACACATATTCTTCCTCATCATAATCCTCATACAGCCCACATCACATTATTAAGGCACGAGTGAGATTGATGACCAACACATATTCTTCCTCATCATAATCCTCATACAGCCCACATCACATTATTAAGGCACGAGTGAGATTGATGACCAACACATATTCTTCCTCATCATAATCCTCATACAGCCCACATCACATTATTAAGGCACGAGTGAGATTGATGACCAACACATATTCTTCCTCATCATAATCCTCATACAGCCCACATCACATTATTAAGGCACGAGTGAGATTGATGACCAACACATATTCTTCCTCATCATAATCCTCATACAGCCCACATCACATTATTAAGGCACGAGTGAGATTGATGACCAACACATATTCTTCCTCACCATAATCCTCATACAGCCCACATCACATAATCTTCCTCACTATAATCCTCATACAGCCCACATCACATAATCTTCCTCACTATAATCCTCATACAGCCCACATCACATAATCTTCCTCACTATAATCCTCATACAGCCCACATCACATAATCTTCCTCACTATAATCCTCATACAGCCCACATCACATAATCTTCCTCACTATAATCCTCATACAGCCCACATCACATAATCTTCCTCACTATAATCCTCATACAGCCCACATCACATTATTAAGACAAAACCGTTTGATGTTGTGACCATCATCGCTTCGCGATGGGCAATAACTTTTTTTTTTTAACTGTAATTGTCAGCACACGTACGAGTGGGCAGTCGACCACTTTAGAGCTATTTATGACTGTCAGCACACGCTTGAGTGGACGGTCGACCATTTCTTTTGTATATGTGAATGTCAGCACACATCCGAGTGGACGGTCGACCATTTCAATGATTTTTGGGACTGACAATGTGTGTGGGGGTGGGTGGGTCTTGGGTGGGTGGCATGATTAAATGAACACTCCAACAATTTCTAAATGAGGTTTGTTTTAGAGTGGTGTGCTCAGTAGAGTATTTGCGACTCTTGGGATTATTTCCGATGTATTTCCGTGTCCTATGATTTCTTCTGATTGTGAGCTCAATTTTATAGAACCGTCCCTGGTCGATGTGTCAATGGCACGGTAGGATTAAGGACACAAGATCGCTTAAGGCGAAAACTAATTTTACCCAATCATGCAGGTAGGAAGGAAATCCTCGAAGACAAGGATTCCGCTGGTATGCAATGCAATACAGAAAGAAACTGGCTTGCTGAATCGTCTGCATCTATCCAGTGTCATGTTCTATAATCATAACTGCTAAATAAATCCCTCAAGACTAATATAGCAGTTAGTCTTTCAAGATGATAACTTTTATGTTGTGATCCTTCCGTTTGACTTTCTTTGTGGGCTGTATAAAACGGTCGTACTTGACTGTTACCCGAATATTTTTAAAAAAATGAGGCCTCGTCTAATGCTGTCTCTAATATCTAATAACAATAGTAGCCGCTTGAAGACTGTCATTACACATTTCACTTATCAAACTTTATGTAAAATGCAGTTTAAAGTGTGAATCTTTGACGTTGCATTGAAATCTGTTTGTGTTAAATGAATAATATGTTGATACCATGACTACCAACAGAGCCAGGCACTGAACCCTCTCAGTGGCTGGAGATGAAATGGTTTGCGTTTTTGGCTTTAGTACAAAGAGGTCAACACGACCAAAAGCTTACCGTATCTGAAGATTAGACTAGAGATATGCAGACAACGATGAAAGCAATTATCTAAAGGGGCATCTGAAACAGCCTTGGAAACTAGGTCAAAATTGCTAATGTCGTTGCTTTCAACCTAATTTTTTTCGTTGCTCCATATTCTTAAGTTTCCTTTCACTAGGTTACCCTTAACATTTATAGCTTTAAGAAACGTTTTTTCATACAATTTCCAAGAAATATGAATGAGGACGTAGCGGCCGAAGTGAAATACACGTTTGATGTTCACTCACATTGTCCATAGTCACCTTCTCGGTAATTAACATTTTCATAATGGCTTTCTCTGTCATCAGCTTCTCTACTGTCCCGTCACTTATATTTATATGACGGTGTTAACCATATTGACTAGGAGAGAATCATCACCAATCACACAGACTGGCCTAGCACTATGGCTGAGGGTGTTCAGAGAAATGAGGCATCAAGAATAAATGTGGCTATCCAGAGACGTTCGCTCCGTAAGTCAGCTCTAATCAACTCTTCTCCAACCCCAGTGAAAGGGGGTGTACTATTTACTTGTACTACATGTAACAGACAATTCAGGGCTCCGATTGGCTAATTAGCAATCTTCGAACTCATGCGAGCAGGGAATGTTAACACAGTGTTCCTCATCGATGGACGAACAATAGCTCCTATAGCAGTTTCAGCTACATATTGGGGCTTCTAGCTTCAAGCGCAACCCTCATTAATCATCTTTAACGACAAGCTGGGACGGTTGCAGTGGTTCTTTCCCTTCTCCTGGAATCCACATTGGAATTTTGTAAATATAATGATTGGTATTTTTGGTTCCTAGTGAAACATACCGCCGCTACTACATCTGGTTCACAGGGAGCCTGTATCGGACCAATTGCACCTGCGTTTTCATTACAAAGATTTTAAATGATGATGCTGCAAGCCCTAAGCACAACCCTATTGAATTGTCTTTGAATTCATTTTGTGCTTGTCGTAAATTTCTTGAAGACCTATGCTCTGTAGGGAGCTTACTTACTGTCCGTGTCCGGCAACCTCACATAGTCTTCGCCCAAAATCCAGCAACTGTCAGTGCTCTTTCATTTGCCACTATCCGGTCTTCCACTGAACAGGATTCATGCATCCTAGGACAGGGAGCTGAGATGTTTTGATTGATCGGAAGGTCGCAGTCTTTCTATTCATGACACTGGCTCTACAAAAATGATAGTAAATAATCTTTACTAAAAATCACAGCTTCTTAAAACACTTGAGGGGTTGGCTATATGTCTTGGACAGCCCACAATAATTTAGGTAGCATATAAAGTCTTGTCTGGGGCCGCAGAAGAGGTTGTTTGGAGTTCCAAGAAAATATATTGCAAAATTTCTGATAGAGACCAGACCTTAGTTGATATAATTTGGGAAACATCCCCTGTGGTGACACATTTACCACAACGAGACGTTTAATACGAAACAGCGAACTGATAGTGATATCTTGTAAAGATATTTCCAATGGCCCCCTGTCCTCAATATGTTTTACTACCAGTCTCGCTCAATATAGTCTGACCTAAATTTTTCTCTTTTGATCATTGAAAGACAGCAGAAATCCTTGTCTGGCTTCAGGGAACTCTGCATACACATTATTGTATCCACAGACGTTAGAGTCAGCTGTAAATTGTATATAGTTATTAGTCTCATAATTTATATGCCTTTTTTCATTTTAATACGATATTTTCTTTTCTTCTTCTTCCACAAATCCTTCATGTTCTTGCTCTTTTTCTTCTTGTTTTCTTTTCTTTTCCTTTTTCTTTTTCTTCTTATTGTTCCTCTTTTTCTTCTTATTGTTCCTCTTTTTCTTCTTATTGTTCCTCTTTTTCTTCTTATTGTTCCTCTTTTTCTTCTTATTATTCCTCTTTTTCTTCTTGCTGCTTTCGTTTTCTTCTTGTTGCTCTTCTTCTTTTTCTTCTTCTTGTTCTTCTTCTTCTGTTTGTTTTTCTTTTTTTCTTTTTTTTCCTTCTCTTTAGTTCTTCATTTTCTTCTTGTACTTATTTTTCGTCTTGTTACTGTTCTTCTTTTTCTGCTCGTTTTTTATTTGAATTTTTCTATTTGTTCTTGTTCTTTTTGTCATTGTTGTTTTTCTTCTAGTTTAGAAAAATTATTTTCTTCTTTTTCTTTTTAAAAATCTTTTTGTTTTTGTTCTTATAATTATTTTCTTCTTGTTCTTCTTTCTCTTCGTATTGTTCTTCTTTTATTTTTCTTCTTTTTCAGGTTCTTGTCTTTTTTCTCTTCTTTTTGTTCTTCTTCTTTTTCTTCTTCTTTCTATTGTAATTATTATACATTCACACGCCAGCTTGATAATATCGAAAGAAAGTAGTAATTAATCAACCTATTGGTATATCCATCGATCTTTTCCATGAATGTTGCTGTGACAGGCTATATGTGCTGTCTTTGTTCACCGTATGTTGAATACGTTTGTCGCAGATGGTCGGCGGAGATTTTTATCAGTGCCACAGACATAATGATGGTTATTTCCTGCCCTTCCTTCGCTGAATAGATGGTATCTCAATCTGTTGTGGCCAGTGCGGAGTCTAAAGTTTACTACCTGCACACAGAGGCTGAGCTGGCAATATGCGTCATGTGGTTCTTGACCTGAGTTTTGTGCTTCCCATTTGTTCATATATATCTACACCTGGTAAACATCTTTACGTCTTCATAAGTTACACTTATATCAAGTTGAAGTAGCATTCCACCTTTTCTTGACAGTCTATTTGTCTCTTCATTGCCAAGAATGTTGCAATGCGATGGAATCCACTGAATCACAATTTTCTAGAACAGGTGACATGGTTTATAGAGTATCACTCTTAATTCCTTTAGATTTTTGTATTTCAGACTCCCCTGTGCGGCAACCATTGACAGTGCATCTGTTAAGAGAACCATTTGTCTCTCTGTGTTATCATCCCTCATTAGAATTTCTCTTACAGTTTTCAAGGCCTCTGTCTAGCAGCAAAAGCGGCTGATTAGCGCTATGGAATAGCTCTCGCTTTTTATGTCAAAGGTACGAGGTTCAGCGCCCGCTACCGTCAGCTGCAGATGATCCAGCTGTAAATGAATAGCTGGTTGACGGCTAGGGAAGGAAAAGGCAGCGAGGAAGGGAACTGGCCACACTACCTCACAAAACTGTGGCTTAGTACAACGAAGGGTTGTAGCACCATCACTGACAGCAGTGTCTGCTATGGAACCACCTTTACAAAATGACAATCAGAGTTTAGTGAAAGACACGGTATTACAAGAAGAAGATTCATTCATATATTTAAGAAGTATTATATAGACAATGTATTGAGATAGATATGGAATTCAGAATTGTGGAATTCACGACAGAAATTAAATCCGCTGCAATAAAACCGAACTTTAACTCCAATGTCGTCCATCCTATTTTTTGAGTATGTGGCGCAGGGAACAAAGAAAAATACAACTAAAAAGATCCATGCTTTCATCAATAGATGATTGCACCGAAATTAGGAAATAAAATAGTAAGATGTTGTTGTTGTTGAATGCCCGCAGTGAGTAGGACTCCTCTCTTGTGCGCTCTGAAAAAAACCTTTTGGTGGTGGGTTGTTCTTGCCTGCCTCACATCCCCAACCTGCTGATGAAGGTGGACCGGGGTTCTCCAGACGGCTGTGCTATGCCTGGCTTCATCTGCGTGTCGCTCACTACTACAAGGATTACTTCGATCCCTCACCTCGTTAGCCTGGCTGCCATGACATTCGTTTCCAGGGAGGATTACGTGGACGATCAGTATATTTTGCCTGACTCTGACTAACATGTCTGATCAGAATTTTTTGCCTGACTAGACGTTAGTTTTCCTTCCTAAAATAGTATGACAAGGTCACTAATATAGAACTGAGGGAAAATAACAGTAAGCCTAGACGGAGGGAAATGGCTTTGGTGATGGATATGATATAAATTACGGAATCCAACTGAAAGCATTACAAAGTAGTACCTGTTCTGGAATCCTCAGGGCAAAAGGAATAGGCGCAGACTTAAATACTCGTGGGTAAGGGAAGACGAGAAACAAATCTAAAAGCGACAGGAAAGTCGTGGGATGATATAGCTGGAAAAATATGTCTCATGACAGAAATAGTATTTGTTTATACCCTATGCTCCTCTGGAGGTCTGCGTAGTCTACGGATGAAACGTCCCCTTCACAGTCCCGACGCACTCGGTTCGAATCCCATCATGTCCAATTTGTATCTATGCGATTGCTGCTCCACGTACGGAAAGTAATGACAACCTAACGTACTGAATACTTGCCAAGAAACATATAACCAAATAAGTTAGCGGTTGTAACAAGCGATGTCATGTAAAAGACAAACTACTTACTTGTCTTTTTATTTGCTCTGCACGAAGTTGACGCGATTTTTTAAATTGATTTGATTGATTTCCTATGCTTTGAAGTTACTTGAAAATGTTTTGGTCGCCATTGATTCCCTCTTTGTGTGGCATGCAAAGAAAACATGTGTTTGTAATGTTGAATTATGTTGTTGTTTAATGCCCACAATGAATATGTTTATTCTTTTGTGGACCGTGAAAGGGCGACAAGTGGATGGTTGTAGTAGCTTCTCTTACATCCCGAGCGTGCTGATAAGGGAGACTAGGGTCCGGTAGGATATGTTGTACTATACTTGGCTTCATCAGCATAACTCTTACTAACCTCTTTACAAGAATAGGTCAAAACAGTGACTAGAATAAAACCCCCTTAATTGCAAAATGACCTACATGGCTGCTAGATGTGTTATTAAAAGTCAAGTAACTCATAGCATTAATGCCATAGGGGTGTGAGCTGTTAGCGATCTCACATTTCAAAGGCCCGGCTATATGAGGGCGGTGGTCATTTCCTCTCTCTCGCCACTTTCACGTCTCGGACTGAACCGGTACCCATTTAAGGCTGGGTCGACCCAGGAGCCGTTACGGTCAGAAAAAAACACATTTCCTCCTCATCTGGGGAATGAGCCCAAGACAACTCAGATGCGAAGCCAGCTCGATAACCACTGCGGTACGCGGTTTCTTAACGGTTATATAATTCAAACTCTTGTGGAACCACTAGAGATCTATCGCTGAATCTATAACGACATCTCGTGGAACTCATTGAGACACCTAGTGAGACTCATAGAGACATATCGCGCAAACCATAAGACATCTTACAGAACTCACAGAGACATGTCATACTTCTAAATACTACTTGCAGAATCTCCAGTGACTTATCGCATGATCCATGGAAACATCTGGCCGGCCCATATATTATATACCTCACGAGGAACCAGGAGTGACATCTCGCGGTGTCCATACACACCTCACGCGGAACCAATAGAGACATCTCACCGTGTCCATACACACATCACGCGGAACCAATAGAGACATCTCGCCGTGTCCATACACACCTCACGCGGAATCAATAGAGACATCTCGCCGTGTCCATACAGACATCTCTCGCAATCAGTAGAGGCCTCTCGCGGAACACCATTTGAGAATCCCTCGTCTAATCCGACATTAGTCAGCCTGCCATGACAAGAGCTCGTTTGTCTTAACTTAATCTTACTGTCATCTCGTACCAGAAGCTGTTTTGAAATCCTGGTATCTTCCTAAAATTGTTCGCAAGTAACTATGATGTCAAATTATCACTCGCTCTTCTCACTCACTCTGATGTCAAATTATCACTCGCTCTTCTCTTTTCCATTCACTCTGATATCAAATTATTGCTCACTTCTCTTTTCCATTCACTCTGATGTCAAAATATTATTCGCTCTTCTCTCACTCACCGACTATATTGCCACACTTTTGCTCCCTCCGACCGTTCACACCTAATATAGACATGAAAGGGCAGAGATAACCTACACATTTTCCAGGCGGTCCACGCAATCAAACAATGTGATAACTTGTTTAACAGAAGTGTTTGCCTTCATTAGACACGTTCAGCCCATCGAACCACAAGTACAGTCTGTTAGGTTATATCAGGGCGTTTCAAGTGAAAGCTCTGTCCACGACTCACAATAATAACTTGCTGTTCTGTCACACATCCCGCCACCAGGGGCTCTTACCATTAGATAGACCGACCAGCATCAACCCCATTCCGTGTTCACTTATCCGCTCATCGTCATCACGTAATCCTACCCACGTATCCTTACCTAACCTCTACAACCTTTCAACTTATGTTTTTCCAGCGGTGCTGGCTCTCGTTTTTAAAACATACACATTTCGTCCGGCATTAAGCAGCCATTTTTGCAGGAACTAGGCTGTGCGTCTTGTGATGTGTCCGAGTTGTTAAGTTAGAGATTTGTTACCATACTTTGACAGTGTATCGTTTTATCTGCAATGTGCTTACGGATTCTTCTAGAAAATTATAACATTAGATTTTCACATTGCCGGGTACACCGTTGGTTGGCACGATACTTTGACTGTGTAACATTCACACATTGATGTGTCCTGGACAAGTTCATTGCTACGCTTGTACCACGAGCCCAGCCAGAGAGACTGGGTTATATTCGGAGAACCACATTTTCTATAGAGTAAATCTCTTGCAAAAATAAGTGGCAGAATGCCGTTTTATACAGAAACATCTTTTGAGAATGGTAGGACAATCTGACCAGTTCACGCAACTAGCATTGAAAAAAAAACATGTCTTATTGTTGAATGTTTCTCTGTGTGCAAACTCTGTTTTGTGACTGTTAGGGCAACCGACTTTGTTGTACACATTAAATTTGGTTTACAGCTTGCAATGTTTATCTCGGTTGAAGCCCGGGTGATATTTAGTTCAGTTGCTACTTCCGATAGAGTTTCTCTTTATAGCCTCGAAATGATGCTGTTGCCTGAACAAACGTAATTAGAATCTTTAGACTGCATATGTCTACATTTTATTTCCTGTTGTCTTGTGTGGCTTTCTTTTATAAGTGCTTATCTTGAACGTTTGTGATATGATGTACCTTTATCATAGCATGCACTTATATCAGATGTCAGTTTGTTAAACAAACAACAACATACAATTCACTAATCTGTATTATAGCGGTTACATTGGTGTTTCTTTTAACAAACGATCAATCTGTAATTTACTATGACTAAGACAGATAACATGAAACAAAGAACATCAAATCCAGTCAGCTGGACTTCCAAAGAAGACTTTTGTTACATAATTCTCACTAGATGAACAAATATAATCACAGATTTATGAACACGAGCAATGTTGTTGTTTAATGCCCACAATAAGTAAGTTTAGTCTTTTGTGAGTCTTGAAAAGGACGTTAAGTGGCGGGTTGCAGTAGCTTTCTTAACATTCCGAGTGTGCTGATGAAGGTGGTCCGAGGTCTTCCGGGTGGTTGTACTTTGCTTGGCTTTATCTGCGCGGCGCTCACTACTACGGGGATCACAACGACCCACATCTCGCCAGCCAGGCTGCCTTGAAAACAGCCTGTTCCTATGGAACGCTACATTGTGATAACTTGTTTAACAGAAGAGATTGTAGTCTTGGTCAGTATATTGTGCCTAACCCTGACGCGACATCCTGGTCAGTACGTTGTGCCTGACCCTGACGCGACATCCTGGTCAGTACGTTGTGCCTGACTGAACTAGCTTCATAGTTCCAATAACAAGAGCAATACAATCAATCATCATCCTCATGTAGTAGGACAACCGATCTGTAAAACACTCGATCAAGCTCAGAGTCTCTGTAATGTCACTTGTCCATCTTGTCCTCGGTCTGCTTCTGCCTCTCTTGCCAATCCCCATACCCGCAAGTATCGATCTTTCTAGAAGAATGTGATCTTTAATGTAACCAAAGCATGATATTGTCCTAGACGTGCTTTTGTTAACTAGCCAGTTTTGTTCTACATCGATCTCCTGCAGAATTTCTACGTTCTTTTTCGCTATCCATCGTATATTGAGCTTCCTATTGTAGCAGTTTAGCTCTAAGGATTCAATGTTCTTCTGTTGGGTTTGTGTGCTTGACGATGTCTCGCATCCTTAAGTTGCTTCTGGAAAGATGCAAGTCCTCGGGATCTTTATTTTTGTAATTATATTGGTAACCACCAGTTATCATACAACTACCCAAAAAAATGGTTGATCTATGTCGTACCATGTCCATTATTCCCTTTATTTATGTTTGGCAGTCTCCGTTGTTGCTTATAGTTGAGTCGAGATATTCAAATCTCATGACGTTCAGAACTGTTTGCTTCTCTTGCATAACTGCAAGTCTAGTTTTGCCTTGTCAATGCTCATTGTCTCAGCTTTGTCGGTGCTTATGAAAAGATGTCGTTTCTCACTGTGTCGTTTGAGCAACAGGTTTATCTGTTCTAGCCCCGCAGCGCTCTTTGAGAAGAAAACTGTATCATCTGCAAATCTTAGTTGAGGTGTTTCATTCCTGACGTCCGAGATCCGGTCAATCTTTTCATACCGTTTGTCATTCTTGCCATTTCTCATTATGTTTTCTGCATATACATTGAATAGACAAAGGGTGAGTTTGCATCCTTGTCGTAATCTCTTGTGCATCTCGAACCAGTCTGTATCTTCAGCTATTCTGACCGTTATTTGTTGTCCCTTACTCAGTGTTTCGATCAGTTGAATCAGGTGCTTCTCAAACCCCATCCCATGTCTGTCATGATTTGCCTTACCTTTCCGTGTCGCATACAGTTGAAAGCCTTGGTATAGTCTATTAAACAGATCGAATTTGAACTCAACAAAAAGTCCCTGTTTGATTTTAACACCCCTAATACACATATCTTTTCGTTGCGTTTGACCATGTTGTCCTGTATCAGATCATCTTGCATAGTCCGCTGTATATCTTGACGCTTGCCACTCAACTTGCTTGTATGAATTGAGCAGGTATATCATCACATCCTGGTGATTATCGTATCTTCAAGCCGAGGATTGCTAGTTGGACCTCATCTTTCTTAGGTTTCGGATCTACGCCCTGGGTCTTCGACGTTTTATTGGTGTTTCCCCTGTTGTCTTCGTTCATGACTGCAATATTTCCTTCACCTCAGGAGTATATCCTTGCTGTCCGTCAGAGTTTTAATAACACCATCCTGTATTACATGCAGTGACGGTTTGAACTCGCCAGTTGAGTGCAATAATTTATTTGTGTATCTGTGGTAGCAGTAGTGTTTATGTAACATAAACATTGTTTATGTGACAGAAACATTATTCATGTGACAGAAACATTGTTCATGTGACAGTAATATTGTTCATGTGGCATCAGTATTGTTCATTTGGCAGCAATGTTGTTTCTGTTATAGCAATATTGTTCATGTGACAGAAATATTGTTCATGTGAAAGCAGTATTGTTTATGTGAATGCAATATTGTTCATAGTATATCAGTATAGTTCACTTGCCATCCTTATTGTTCACACGACTGTCCTATTGCTTCTGTAATAGCGCTATTGTTTATTTGGCAGCAGTAATGTTTATGTGACATCCATATTGTTCACGCGATAGCTCCATTGTTGACGTGAAAGTTCTATTGGTAACATGGCAGCTCTATTGTTAATGCGGTAGACCTATTGTTGCTGTGACAGACCTATTGTTGATGTGACAGACCTAGTGTTCATGTAGCATCTGTATTGTTCCTGTCACAGCCTTATGGTCCTGTGAATGCTCTTCTGTTTCGATGCAACCTCATATTCATGTCGCAGCCATACGTTCATGTAACAGTTTTGTTGTCATAGGCCCAGCAGTTCCGTTGACAGCCCTTTTCTCCTGTGACGGACCATATTATTGATTTAACACCCTAATGTTCAAGTGATAGCCATATGTTCACGTGACACTCTTTTGTTCACGTGACCGCTTTATGATCACGTGACAGCTTTATGTTCACGCAATCATTATTTTCACGCAATAGCCTTATGTTAACTTTGCAGTCTTCTGTTCACGTGACAGCCTTATGTTTACGGGACAGCCTCGCGCTCCCGTGACATACTTACGTTGATGGGATAACTCAGTTTTGTTTACGTGGCAGCCAATTTATTCATGTCAAATAATAGGACAAATTGCAATATATTTGCTTCCTATTATTGTTCTGCATTCATAAATTCACACCTTTTCCATAACAGCGCATCTGGTAAATCTCACTTGAGTCGATATCAAGCCCGATTTTGCTCTAGCGACTGCCGATTGTATCACCTCTCGGAGATGAGGTTACCGGCAGTAGAAGGTATCACCTGCCACTCTACTGACCTGTTCCTAGCCCCCGTTGTATTGTCCCTGAATTGCCCCTGACATGTCCAGGCAGGAAACCTTCGTTTGACCCCTGGCTACTTCCCATTATAATAAACACATTCACAGATGTCCTCACCCGGTGTATTTTATTCTCAGATCCCTGTTGGCCTGTGTATCTCGTTTGTCACAGTGTCAACGCCCTGATTGAAATCAATGCTTCCCAAAGTAGTAGACCAACCCGTCGGCAAGCTCTCAATAACATGTCTGCAAAAGGGCATCCGGAAACGGGGCAAAACATTTAGACGTCCAGAAACCGGGCAAGACATTTAGACGTCCAGAGACCAGGTAAGACATTTAGACGTCCAGAGACCGGGCAAGACATTTAGACGTCCCGAAACCGGATACGACATTTAGACGTCCCGAAACCGGATACGACATTTAGACGTCCAGAAACCGGGCAAGACATTTAGACGTCCAGAAACCGGGCACGACATTTGGACACCCAGAACCCGGGTAAGACATTTAGACGTCCAGAAACTGGACAAAACATTTAGACGTTTTCAGTCTCGGTTGCGAACGATCTATAAAAAAAAACACGATTGTTTTTTCATGAAAACCTGTCATCCGTAAATTTTGTATATAGAAATGGATGGAACTCTTTCAATATTTATAAGTTCAGTTCAGTTTATCCCGTGACCTCATGGAATCGTTGGTGCACCCCTGCTGGCATCTCCACAATCCTGCGCCATCCCTCTCTGCCTGCTGTTGTTTTTTGTGCATCCTCGTGTCGTAGGTTAATTCATTCATGGATGTTGTCTTCTCATCGTTTCTAGGACGTTCCCAACCTTCGCTTGTTTTCTTTTGTGGACCTCGAGACGTGCCCATACCAAGTCAGCTTTCGTCTTTTGGCCGGTGCGAAGAATCGTCAATCTCGTGAGATTGTAATAAATGATTATTTTTGGTATTTGTCAATCCCGCGAGATTGTAATAAATGATTATATTTGGTCTTCGCTATCTAAATTCATGATGTTACTAAAAACATATCCGCTACTTCTATTATAACAATATAAATTTCTCGTTTATTAAGTCTTATTTGAATTTCTTTTAAAAACAACTGTTAATTTGATAGAAACTATCGTAAACCAAAAATGTTAGTTCGTACTGTCATTTGTAGATTACGCACTGGGAATCCTCACACTATCAAGATTACAATATGGACGGTTGGAACGTTTCCAAAATGAAGGGATATGTTTGGTTCTGCGATGCACTAGAGATACCCCGATCATAAAGATGCGGAACATGCTGTGACATCCCGATATCAATTGGTACAGGCAAAAGCCTATATGCAGGTAAAAACCAACAGACAGTGCCCACTGCACAATACCACTTCAGACATGGAGGGATCAAGAAAGGAGCGTCATTGGGTGATACGGGCAGATAGAGCACGTGAATAGGTGACCACAGTTGTGACGAAAGTGAAGAGCAAAGATTTGGATCACACTTGCAACACACGAAACACCAAAATGAAGCCCATGGTAGAGAGCCTAAGCAAGGCAATAATGCAAGCCGCCACTGAAACCATCCCAAGAGGAGCTAGGAAAAACTATAAGCCCTACTGGAATGATGAGTTACAGAAAGTGGAAGATGCAGTAACAAATGCTAGAAACATGGCAGAACGAGAAAAATCCGTGGAGGCAAACATCGCCCTCAAAGCCGCCGCGGCGAAGTACAAACACACTCTCAAGCAAACAGCAAGAGAAAGTTGGAAAAATAAAACGGAAAGTTTAAACCTGGACAAAGAAGGGAACAAGCTATGGAAGCTAGTCAGAGCCATGAACGACGAAACCCCGTCAAATAAACAAATTACTATCAAGCAAGGCGAGAACTTGATCACAGGTAAGAAAGCCGCAAACGCCTTTGTCGATCACTATGCCAGAGCAAACCACATCGAGGTCCCTGCAGATAAGCATACAGACATTAGCGAAGAGCTAAAGGGGCACGAAAACAAAAATACGGCTCCTGAAGAGCCAAACTAACAATGCGCGAAATGGAAGAGGCTATGAGAACACTAAAGAGAAGGAAATCTCCCGGAAAAGACGGGATAACAAACGAAATGCTGATGGGGCTGGGCCAAACAGCGAAGGAAAAACTACTGTCAGTCCTGAACCAAAGCTGGAAAAGGGGTATTGTACCCCAGGCATGGAAAGATGCAATACTGGTACCAGTACCAAAAACAGGAAAGGACAAAACAGATCCGAATGGATACAGGCCCATAAGCCTACTGAGCTGTGTCGGCAAGCTGATGGAACGGATGATAAACACCAGACTGATGTGGCATCTGGAAGAAAAACGAATACTAATTCCACAGCAAGCCGGCTTTAGACAGCACAGATCCACTGAGGACCAGGTCATCCTCATAGCCCAGGAGATAGAAGATGCCTACCAGGCACAGAAACACACAGTAGCTGTTTGGGTGGATCTGGAAAAGGCATTTGACAAAGTCTGGAAGGATGGACTTAGAGTCAAGCTAAGAAGAAGTGATGTTTGTGGGAAGATGTACAAGTGGATCAACCACTACCTCAAACAAAGAACGGCCAGAGTCCAAGTACAAGGGCAGATGAGCAAAAAGGTGACACTCGAGCAGGGAGTACCCCAAGGGGGAGTACTATCACCCACACTCTTCCTGGTATATATAAACGATATTACAGAGAATATACCAAGAAGAGTCCATAGCTCAATGTTTGCAGACGATCTGGCTATGTGGACCTCTGAAAAGAATCTCACCATAGCAAGAAATCGGATGCAAACGGCCCTAACATCGCTGGAAGAGTGGGCGAACTCATGGCTGGTCAAAATAAACGAGGAGAAAACCACGTGCACAATATTCTCGCTCTCATTAAAACCCCAAAGTACCAAACTAAGCCTAAATGGCAAAATCCTGCAGCCAAACGACAACCCAACCTATCTGGGAGTCACATTTGATCGGCGCATGACATGGAAAAGTCAGATTGAGAGAAACCGAATGAAAGCTAGAGAAAGAATGGCGATCATGAGGAAACTTGCTGGCACAAGCTGGGGAGCAGACGAAGGCATACTAAAGAAACTGTACACTGGAAGAGTGAGACCAGTTCTCGAGTATGGCATCGCGGCTTGGACAACAGCAGCGAAGGCGAACTTCGATAAAGTTAACAAACTTCAAAACCAAGCTATGAGAATCATAACTGGTGGCATGAAGTCAACGCCAATTGTAGAACTTGAAAAGATTACAAAACTGCAATCCATGACCGACAGAAGAGACTGCAGAGCCCAGCTGCAGTCAGAGAAACTCCGAAGACTGACGGACCATCCAATGTACCAGAGGCTAAACAATTTGGGAACTGGGAAACTAAAGCGGAGAAACTTTGCAGAAATAGCCAAAGCAAAGATGCACGAAGATCCCATAAACGCACTAACAACACCAAAACCCATCACTACTGTACGAAAACCTACTTGGAGGCAGGATATATTTCCAGAGGTGGTAGAAAATATACCAGGTATTGCAAACAAAAACTGCCAGACCGAAAAAGAAAGGAGAGATACTACCCTAAGCTTCATAACGAAAAGCTACCCAAGCATGGACTGGACCCATGCATACACCGACGGCTCTGTAACAAACACTACACAGAACGGAGGGGCAGGAGCATTCCTGAACCTACCAAATGGCAGAAAAATAACACTGTCATTCGCTACTGGTAAGTACACGAGCAATTTCAGAGCAGAGGCAGAGGCACTGAGGGCGGCAGTGGAAGAAATGGTAACACACAGTGAAAATGAGAGCCATATAGTCCTGCTGACAGATGCTCTCGAAGTAGTCACAGCGCTAAAAAGCCAGAAAAACACTGAGCTTAATGACTTAAGAGCAGCACTCTGCAAACTGTGCCAACAGTCCGCACCAAAAAGGGTAGTGGTACAGTGGGTTCCGTCACACTGCAACATCCAAGGCAACGAGGAGGCAGACAGACTGGCAAAAGAAGGTGCAAGGCTACCACAAATAGATACCAGTATGACGTACGAAGAGTCAAAACGGCTTATCAAAGCCAGGTACATGTCCAAATGGGAAACCGAACATACTGGTTACACCAAAAACGATGCCTATTACCAGTTGAACCGAAGAGAGCAGGTCGTTGTCTTCAGACTTCGCACTGGCCACAACAGACTGAGGTACCACCTCTTCAACAAATTGAAGATAGGGTGTACCGACGAATGCCCGTGCGGTACTGGTAAAATGACCACTGAACATCTGCTGCAGAACTGCCCGACATACGAGGATCAGAGAGAGCAGATGTGGCCATTGCCAGTGGAACTGCAAGACAAGCTCTATGGTAGTGGCGAGAGTCTCAGGATGACCGCCGCTTTTTTCGAGAAAATAATGGTTACTGTCTGACTGTGTACGCAGAAGAAGAAGAAGAAGGATCACACTTGCGATATGACATTGCCACAGATGTATTATAACCTTAGGAAGGGAATGCTGCAACGGGAAAGCAGAGCTTGAGGTTAACGAGCTGTTAAATGATAACATGTCATAAATGATAACATGTCATAAAGTGATGTTATGGTATTTTATCGATGGATCCGTGCTACGAAGTGAGATGTCTTGTTGGGGCTTCTCGTGTAGTATGATGGCTGAGCAGAGCATGGAATACAGAACATCAACCTCCATTATGATAATGGAGATGAAAGTAAGGGAAGCAGCTTTAACATGGGCAGTAATCGTTTCAAGATCTCAATACTTGGCTAGAAAAGTGACATACATGCTGACTAAGGCATGAGTGGATGGCAACTGTAGAGGCATCAAACCTGGGGAGGCTTGTGGGGATCTGTTGTCCTGGTAATTATGAAGTTCATGACACCACCGCAATAGATATTTCAGCAATTCGCAGACCGCATATCTTGGATATCGAAAGAGGTTTGAGCGCAAGAGATGACGGAGCAGATGTATGTACAACTAACGACCTACAGGGACCATCTGTATCCACACCCATTCGCAATTTACTGAGATAGACTGGGTGCCTATGGGTATACCCAGAGTGCGGTGACATCGATTCTTAGGAGCAGAACCGAACAGAAAAGAACCCACATATGATTGATATTGTAAATGAGGAGAAAAGTAATAGAATTTACGAAGCGTGCATTGAAACACTTTTTAAATTTAAGACGATCAGAATAGGGCGATCAATGAATTGGGTAGCAGCCCCTGCTGCAATTGATAAATCCCTGCCTCTGTCGGTCTGACACATTGATCAATTTGCGAAGCAATGATTTAAATAAACCGACCCTGTCTGAGACTCAAGGGACGTGCATTGCTCAAAGGAGTAATTATTTGGAGACACTGGTGCTGTTCGTCATCCTTACTTTGGTAGCGGGTCACAGTAACTGCTTGTGTCGCGAGGTGGACTTGGGTTAGCCTGGGTAAGCATGTGTTAGCCTGGATAAAGTACAATGAGTGGATTCTCAGTACCCTTCTCGCTGTATGAATCACATGGCCGATATCCACGTCGTTGGCTAGCCTTAGGTAACATGCCCTGTTTACAGAAGCGCGAGCAGGACATGAGGTTAACTTGGGCATGTATCACCTGACCGAGACGTCAATCTTGGAGTAAAACTTTTCCTTGAACGGCACAGCACAATGACATTCCTATGTTTGACCATGGGACACCAGGTACTCTCTTTACATCTGTACTTAACTAAGTTCCAAATTACTGACATGGACTGGATATCTGGAGGTTAAAAGATAAAAATGTGGCCACTGCTGCTGTCGGCGCTTAACAGCAAGTCTGTATTTTAAAAAAAAACGTGTGCTCTTTCATGTGTGGTTTCTGTTGCCATTAAATTTTAAATGGCGAAGGTGTTACCACATGATCTTATTTTATCTCCATTGTAAATGTAGCACGAATGGACTTTATTTTTTTGCTGAATTGTGACTCTATCATGTCCTGAAATCTTAAATGTTGAAGATATGTCTGCTACAAGACTTTGTTTCATGTATATATCCTCTTGCCATGTAGCTAGATCTATCAGCGTTGTAAGCCACTTGTGGAGGTTGACGAGAATGCATTCTCTTAAAATGACTGCACCAGAATATTTTTTCTTACCTGGAAGTGTACTCTGCACAAGACCTAGTGCCGACTATATTTGGAATATCTACGTTTCGCAGTCAATCTTTCCTGGTAACACCGATGACCTTCTTCACAAACTCTATTTCAAAAGAAATTCTACTCTTACGTGCCTTGGCCAGTGACAGTGTTTGGCACTGGCTCAGCATACATGTACCGTTTAACAGCTGTTGCTTTGTGGCCAAACCAATGCTCAAGTATCTAAGCAGGGGTGACAGCTGATAAGTCCCAGCAGATGTTTTCTGACACTCGGTTTCGATTTCCCTGCCGAAGAAATACTGCCCGAATACCTGAACTCATGGGATTGTTGAAGAGCAATATCATTTTCACTTGAGTGGCCCAGGGTGTTATGGCCCATAGTGTCGGTCTTCGTCTTTCCATATTGTATTTGGTACAGGTTGTCGCAAGAACGTTCATTTTATTTGTACAGTTTATTTTCATCGTTGTACAACAGACGCAGATCATCTGCAAAGATATTAAATAGCTATGGTACCGCTAAAAAAGTCTATATGAATATCTCATACATTGAGAGAAGCAGTTGCTACAATATTATGTCCAGAAAAAGTAATAACTCGATTGCAAAGAAAATAACCGCGCCTTTTCCAATGAACCCTCCCACATGGACGAGCATAATGTGTCTGCGTTGGGGCTTTCTTAATATAAAACCTATTTACACACCTGTACTACTTTGCGGCGGTGGTTTCGCAGACTCTCTTCGTCAGGCGGGCCATGACGTACTTGCCCAGCTAAGCCCACTGTCTATCTCCTTCTTAGCGAGAGAGTACTGCTGGTGACAGACCCTAGATAAGTGAAACTGTTGACGACTTCCAGAGTGACACCATCAATCTTTAATTAGAGCTTCATTTCATTAGTATGGTAGCATAAAGAATCAAATGAGTCCAAATTGATACATACTGCAAAGTGCCTGAGCACGGTAGCTTATTAGCAGAATTCTCGTTTCTCACGGAGAAGGTACATTGTTCGACCCCCGCTATCAACACGCTTCAGTCGACCAAGTTGTAACGGGTAACTGTTATGTAAGGACTACCTTTAATCTTACTTTCATAGCTTTTGGGCATAATACACATCTGATCATATTCGTGACATGTTAGGAGCTCACACATATTTATCTCGCAGCCCCCCCCCCCCCCCAACCCCTCCCCCACTCCCAACAGATTTGATCACTTTCGGGACATGTTGAGGACCAACATACACTTACCATTGACCACCCCCCCCCCCCCCCCCGCACCACCGAACAGATTTAATCACATTCATGACACACTATGGGGCCACATACATTTATTTAGCTCGCAGGCCCCCTAGGTAGAATTTACCAGTATCTGTTTTACGCGATAAAGTTGAAAGGCTGATGCACAATTCCCACCACCCTTCTCTGTATCTTGTTGGCTGCCTACACAATCCCCCTGAATGGCTTTGGACAGACAAACATCAAGTCCCTTTGGCCAGGTGTACAGTAGGTGGTATCATGTCCCTTTGGCTAGGTGTACAGTAGATGGTATCATGTCTCTTTGGCTAGGTGTACAGTAGATGGTATTATGTCCCTTTGCCTAGGTGTACAGTAGATGGTATCATGTCCCTTTGGCTAGGTGTACAGTAGGTGGTATCATGTCCCTTTGCCTAGGTGTACAGTAGATGGTATCATGTCCCTTTGGCTAGGTGTACAGTAGATGGTATCATGTCCCTTTGGCTAGGTGTACAGTAGGTGGTATCATGTCCCTTTGGCTAGGTGTACAGTAGATGGTATCATGTCCCTTTGGCTAGGTGTACAGTAGATGGTATCATGTCCCTTTGGCTAGGTGTACAGTAGATGGTATCATGTCCCTTTGGCTAGGTGTACAGTAGGTGGTATCATGTCCCTTTGCCTAGGTGTACAGTAGATGGTATCATGTCCCTTTGGCTAGGTGTACAGTAGATGGTATCATGTCCCTTTGGCTAGGTGTACAGTAGGTGGTATCATGTCCCTTTGGCTAGGTGTACAGTAGATGGTATCATGTCCCTTTGGCTAGGTGTACAGTAGATGGTATCATGTCCCTTTGGCTAGGTGTACAGTAGGTGGTATCATGTCCCTTTGGCTAGGTGTACAGTAGATGGTATCATATCCCTTTGGCTAGGTGTACAGTAGATGGTATTATGTCCCTTTGGCTAGGTGTACAGTAGATGATATCATGTCCCTCTGGCTAGGTGTACAGTAGGTGGTATCATGTCCCTTTGGCTAGGTGTACAGTAGGTGGTATCATGTCCCTTTGGCTAGGTGTACCGTAGGTGGTATCATGTCCCTTTGGCTAGCTGTACAGTAGGTGGTATCATGTCCCTTTGGCTTTGTGTAAGTAGATGGTATCATTTCCCTTTGGCTAGGTGTCCAGTAGATGGTATCATGTCCCTTTGGCTAGGTGTACAGTAGATTGTATCATATCCCTTTGGATAGGTGTACAGTAGGTGGTGTCATGTCCCTTTGGCTAGGTGTACAGTAGGTGGTATCATGTCCCTTTGGCTAGGTGTACAGTAGGTGGTATCATGTCCTTTTGGCTAGGTGTACAGTAGGTGGTATCATGTCCCTTTGGCTAGGTGTACAGTAGATGGTGTCATGTCCCTTTGGCTAGGTGTACAGTAGGTGGTATCATGTCCCTTTGGCTAGGTGCACAGTAGATGGTGTCATGTGCCTTTGGCTAGGTGAACAGTAGGTGGTATCATGTCCCTTTTAATCATTCCAAATAACGAAAGTCTGGAGGTTGAAACTATAGTGTTGTAATGTCGCACATTCCATAGACATTCCATAGATAATTGACAACACATACAATTTCTGCTCGTGTCTATTATTGCCCTTGAACTTGGCTATAGTTTATAGTCGGTTTCTGGAATGTGCTCTAATTATAGATTTTATTTAGTCAAGAATGCGATCGCTTGTAATGAAAATCCCATCACCGATGGTTTCAAATGTGTTTAGCTTTGTCAGCGGTTGTTGTTACTAATTCCGTTACAATAAAAGTGACTGATAGTAAATTTTATTTCGGCATTACAAGAACAAAAAACACACACACGGAGACACAGACACACACATGCACACACAGACACACACACACACATACACGACACACGTGAGTAAAAGTAAAAGAACATGCGCACGCGAGAGAATTAATGTAGAGTCTTAGAAAGAGTATCTTGTTTGCTAGCGCGCAGATCTGCACCAAACAAAGACTTCCAGAATCGTAGATCTATACCAACAGATTACTTCCAGAATCACAGATGTAATAAATATTTCCTTGTATCTAATCTAGATCTTTCTTTAATTAATTTCTAGCTGTGCTCTCTTGTTCTTGTAAGCGGCTGTAGCTGTGCTCTCTTGTTCTTGTAAGCGGCTGTAGCTGTGCTCTCTTGTTCTTGTAAGCGGCTGTAGCTGTGCTCTCTTGTTCTTGTAAGCGGCTGTAGCTGTGCTCTCTTGTTCTTGTAAGCGGCTGTAGCTGTGCTCTCTTGTTCTTGTAAGCGGCTGTAGCTGTGCTCTCTTGTTCTTGTAAGCGGATGTAGCTGTGCTCTCTTGTTCGTGTAAGCGGCTGTAGCTGTGCTCCCTTGTTATTGTAAGCGGCTGTAGCTGTGCTTTCTTGTTCTTTTTAGCGGCTGTAGCTGTGCTCTCTTGTTCTTGTAAGCGGCTGTAGCTGTGCTCTCTTGTTCTTGTAAGCGGCTGTAGCTGTGCTCTCATGTTCTTGTAAGCGGCTGTAGCTGTGCTCTCTTGTTCTTGTAAGCGGCTGTAGCTGTGCTCTCTTGTTCTTGTAAGCGGCTGTAGCTGTGCTCTCTTGTTCTTGTAAGCGGCTGTAGCTGTGCTCTCTTGTTCTTGTAAGCGGCTGTAGCTGTGCTCTCTTGTTCTTGTAAGCGGCTGTAGCTGTGCTCTCTTGTTCTTGTAAGCGGCTGTAGCTGTGCTCTCTTGTTCTTGTAAGCGGCTGTAGCTGTGCTCCCTTGTTCTTGTAAGCGGCTGTAGCTGTGCTCTCTTGTTCTTGTAAGCGGCTGTACTTTAAACAACTTTTTGTTGTCTAATTTAGCCTTTCCCTTGACTATCTTATTAAATCACCTCGAATATTCGACTTTTATCTAAACACTTTTTTCTGAGTCTTTCCTCGTCTGTAATTCTGGAATCCCACTATCAGTTTTGTCGCTCTTCTTTGTATCCCTTCCAGCATGTTTATAGCCCCTGTACGATACGGACTCAAACATGAACACAGTACTCCAATCTAGGTCCAACTTAATGCTTTATACAGTTTGACTATCACTTCCTTATTCCTATGTTTAATATTTTGTTTGCAAACTATTCAATTTCCCTGTCAAATGCTCTTTCATTTCTTGTATTTGCAAGGGACAGTTATCATACATTTATACCGTATATGTCCTGTAGGAAAGGTTAACCGGATGTGTTCTGGGGGTCATAGATGGTTTCTATTGTTTATTTAAAATGTTGATCTGTCGTCTGTCGTAAGTTCACATCTTTCAACCAAACAGTAATTTTGGTTATATCAGGACTCAATAGTTATTGTGGGACCTGGTGGCTGTGGCTTAGCACTAATAAGGGCTGAAAGTGTTTTTTTCTGGTATAGTATGTCTGTTTGTCTTTTCTAAACTTGGCCTAGCGGCTTGGACTCTGTTTAGCTCTGTTGGCCAGTTGTACTGTATTGATGTATGTGTGTTTATTTGGCCAGGAAGATGGGGACTGTGGGAGTTTTGGTGGGGGTGAGGAGAGGACGTTAACATACACAACAAAACGAGAATGAATGTAAACAGCAGAGTAGAATTCAGACAGAGCAGACCACACCTGCATCACCATTGTATGGCGTTCTTTCTAGAATGTTGTCTCTGTTACAGCAGCATTGGAAACATCGCGGTTTCGAGCAAGTTGGCCCGCGTCACACAATGATCTGTTCAAACTGTCAATAATATCCTGATACCATCTTCATTGTAATCTCCCCCTTCTTCTCTTCCCGGGCCACCGTGCCTTCCACTATCAAGTCTCTCCAGACCAGAGTTCATCGTCATGTGACCGAATTATCTTTTCTGTTTCCTCGAGGCAGTAAGCTTGTCGTTTATTCTCAGCTGTTCCAGAATTTCTGTATTTGTCTTCCACTAGCCTATACTATTTTCAGTATCGTTCCATACTACCTCATTTGGAAAGCTGTTTTTGTGTGGAATAGTTTTGTTTAGTGTCTGTCTCACAATCATCTCTAACCACAGAGAAAATACACGCCCTAAGCAGTTGGATCTTCGTCTTGTTGCTTGGGCTCTGTTACACATTGTCATCGACCTTCGTGCAAGACAGCTGCAAGTCGTCGAATAATTGTTATAGAATATTCTTCATTATTGTTGATTGTGGCTCCTGAAATACTCTAATGTATCCTGTGCTTCGTGTAATCTGTCCATCATCTCCTTCATGTGTAACTCTAAAATAGTCGGATTGTAACCTAAGGATCTTCATTGTGAAGTGGAGCCATCTATATGGAATGGAAACAAGGCAGATGACCATAAGATGTTAGAGAGCTTTTTCAAGAAATTCATAAGAAATATTCTGGGTCTGCAGTGGTTGAACAAGGTTACAGTCTAAAGGTTATGATAGAGAACAAGACAAATACAGGTGAAACATAACATTTTTGGAAGAAGTTGGAGCTGGATAGGTCACACATTGTGAAAGCTCCAAGCTAGGATCACCATGGAAACTCTATTATAGAACACGCAAGGAATAAGACCAGATGAAGGGATTCGAGGCCGATACAAGAAAAACTGGAAGAGAATGCAAAATAAAACTGGATCAAATAGTACAGGACAGGTCTGTTTGGAGAGGGGTAATTAATTACATGTACACCTGAAGATGTAGAATAAAGCAACAGTAAACTTCCCTGCAGAAAGATGTAGAATAAAGCAACAGTTAACTTCCCTGCAGAAAGATGTAGAATAAAGCAACAGTTAACTTCCCTGCAGAAAGATGTAGAATAAAGCAACAGTTAACTTCCCTGCAGAAAGATGTAGAATAAAGTAACAGTTAACTTCCCTGCAGAAAGATGTAGAATAAAGCAACAATTAACTTCCCTGCAGAAATATGTAGAATAAAGCAACAATTAACTTCCCTGCAGAAAGATGTAGAATAAAGCAACAGTTAACTTCCCTGCAGAAAGATGTAGAATAAAGCAACAATTAACTTCCCTGCAGAAAGATGTAAAATAAAGCAACAGTTAACTTCCCTGCAGAAAGATGTAGAATAAAGCAACAGTTAACTTTCCTGCAGAAAGATATGCCTAATCAGAATTCGATAAGAAGCATTGTTTTTTCGCCCACTTACACACCGATATCAGCCACAGTACACGAGAACACACAGATTTTAACCACAGCTAATGATAACACCTCATTTTGAATCATTACCTGGGCTTCGAGATGATATCGTATTGTCTTATTGTGGGTTTCGTCTGTTCTTGTAACTTGGACAGCCGTCGTTGAATATCTCATTTCTGACTTAGCCGTAGCTCAGAATAACACATCAAAATCAACCATCGTGTCTCGTGATAACACACCGATATCAATCGTGTCTCATGATAACACACCGATATCAATCGTATTTCATGATAACTATTGATGTCAACCATATCCCATACCCGTACAAGCTTCCCACGAACTATTCAACTGAAAAAATAATGTCCTACATTTCCATTCCGTGTCACTTTCCATGTATCCTTGTTTTAAAAGTAGTTTAAAATTAACTTCCCGCAGCCAGCACTCATTTTCAATACCATTTGAAAGTGCTCTTTCTCTCGAAAGTGTTACCTTTCACATTTTAAGTGGAGGCTGTTTCCTGTCTCTACGTGAAATGTTTTAGCTTCCCCCCTAAGCTCATTTGAGTCCTGCTGACGTCATTGTTCGTTTACTTTGTGCTGTTATGAAATTTTGAAACTGCAATTTAATGTTCTTGTACAACATTGATTCTCATAATATCTGGCCCCAGGGGCATTTTACACTCAGGGCAGACGCCAGATTATCATGTGGAGTAGACAAACTTACAACGTGAGACCCATTTGTATTCCTTTAAAATACCGTACAAAAATGTTTTACAGTCGAGGCTTTTCTTTTTAGGTAGAAGACTACAGGCCGCTTTGTTACTGCTGTCGCCACGTCGCGTGCTGGCTATATTTACTTATTTCAGCCCCATTGTATTCAGTACTATCCAATATCAAATCGGTCCGTAATCTTCGTCTAACTGCAAGCTTATTTTTTCCCACACATCAAATGTCTATCCATGTGTCTGCAATATTGATGTTCTCCGTTTGTTTATGAAGCATATGGCCACACGTGTTTACGGCTCCTTACAGGGAGGCTCCATTAAGGTACTTTCACAGTGTTAGTTTATATAGTAATGCGCATATATAGAAATGCGTGTTATTATATTATACATGTATGGGTTGATAGTCACAGGAACAGAAATCTTCATTTGCCTTTTACGAAGTGCATGACGGTTGTGTGGGTAGAGTATACTTATTCTTGCCTACCCCTCCAGGCGATCCCCGTCCAGCCGATCCCCGTCAACGCGATCCCCACGAGTGGATATTTACGTGATGTACACTATAATGATTCATTGTAGGACGCCAAAATAAGAATGCAGGGCACGAATACGATGGGCATCATCGTACAAGGAAATTGGCATTGTCCTCCATGCCACTTCTTCCGCAATCCCTTTCCTTGGCCATCAAATGTATTTGTAATGAATGAGCTTGTTATTTCCACTACGCGATAGAAAGCTAATGTGAATAACTTACAGACAATCATTTCTTCTAAAGGAAACTGAGAAGACAATTCAAATATTTTACTTGTTGTAATTGTCTCCATAGAAAAATGTACTTTCCTTGTCATTGCCATTCCACAAATGTTTTCACGTGTTATTTTGGTTGGTTGATTGGTTGGTTGCTAATGCCCACAATGGGTTGGTAACCCTTTTGTGCGTCATGAAAAGGACGGAACTTGTGGCAGAATGTTGGTCAAATGTAAAGAATTTCAATATAATATACATACCAATGTACAACTTACAATTTACAGGTACCGAAATCCATCGAGTAAGGTGTGAATGTCTTAGTATGTGTGAATGTCTATTAGTTGACATGTACTTCTAAAGAGATGGATGCCCCTATGGAGGTCCCAGCTCTAGCATGAGCTGTATGTAGCCGGGAGGAAGATTCCCTGCTTAGCGGACTAGACTTTAACAGCTTATTACTCCGCTGCGTTGGAACAAGTGTCGCGAAAGGTGGTAAGCCGATGTGCGAGCCCATGTTAATAGACGCAAACATTAGAGCAAATTAGACGGACAATCTGTTAGGCGCAACCTATGCTGCTCTTAACAAACCACATAGCCATGGCCGGTGTTATGCCATGTCGCACAGTTAGTCGCATCTTACGACATGCTCTCTGTGGAGCAGTGGTGCTATTCTTGTCTATGTCATACACAAAGACCCTGACATACCTCTCGGGCCATGTGTATGTTATGAGCATAATTGTTTATACTATGGGGAAAGAGGAGACTAACATCTGGACAGGTAAAATATACTGATCAAACAATGTTAGCCAGGGTCAGGTAAACATACTGATCAGGCAATGTTAGCCTGGCTGAGGTAAACATACTGATCAGGCAATGTTAGCCAGGGTGAGGTAAACATACTGATCAGGCAATGTTAGCCTGGGTGAGGTAAACATACTGATCAGGCAATGTTAGCCAGGGTGAGGTAAACATACTGATCAGGCAATGTTAGCCTGGGTGAGGTAAACATACTGATCAGGCAATGTTAGCCTGGGTGAGGTAAACATACTGATCAGGCAATGTCATTTAGGGTCAGGTAAACATACTGATCAGGCAATGTTATTCAGGGTCAGGTAAACATACTGATCAGGCAATGTTAGCCAGGGTCAGGTAAACATACTGATCAGGCAATGTTAGCCAGGGTCAGGTAAACATACTGATCATGCAATGTTAGTCAGGGCCAGGTAAACATACTGTCAAAGACCCTATGCAGTTCTCCATGGAAGCAGACTGCTCCAGTCTGTCTAACGAGGTGGAAATCGACGTGATTCCTGTACGTGAGGATCTCGTGGATGAAGCTAGTCATAGGAAAATCTCTTGTAGGACACCGGTCTACCTTCATCAGCATGCTAGGGAAAACTGCTGCAACACGCCAACTAACGCCATTTGCAAGGCACACTAAGGATTAACGTCATCGCGGACATTAAACAACAGCAACCAACACAACACACTTGTCCCAAGATAGAAGATTTAAGCTTCCTAAGGCGACATAACGAAAACTAGAGATAGAAGATTTAAGCTTCCTAAGGCGACATAACGAAAACTAGAGATAGAAGATTTAAGCTCCCTAAGGCGACATAACGAAAACTAGAGATAGAAGATTTAAGCTTCCTAAGGCGATATAACGAAAACTAGAGATAGAAGATTTAAGCTTCCTAAGGCGATATAACGAAAACTAGAGATAGAAGATTTAAGCTTCCTAAGGCGATATAACGAAAACTTGAGATAGAAGATTTAAGCTTCCTAAGGCGATATAACGAAAACTAGAGATAGAAGATTTAAGCTTCCTAAGGCGATATAACGAAAACTAGAGATAGAAGATTTAAGCTTCCTAAGGCGATATAACGAAAACTAGAGATAGAAGATTTAAGCTTCATAAGGCGACATAACGAAAACTAGAGATATAAGATTTAAGCTTCCTAAGGCGATATAACGAAAACTAGAGATAGAAGATTTAAGCTTCCTAAGGCGATATAACGAAAACTTGAGATAGAAGATTTAAGCTTCCTAAGGCGATATAACGAAAACTAGAGATAAAGATCGCGACATGTGGGATGAGATGCCTCCAGAAAACAATCAACGTAACTAGGGGGGACAGAATGCGCAATGAAAACGTGAGGAGAATAGTTGAAGAAAGATCCTGCTCTGAATAATTTGATGAAGAGAGAATGAAGTGGTTCGGCCACCTAATGAGAATGCAACCTGACCAGCTACCCCTGTGCGCCTATAACGCACTGGTTCGGGATTTTGCAATCTTGGCAGACCGAGAACTAGCTGGAAAGGAAATGTTGCGGATATTCTATAACGTCATGGTATGACGACTACTTCAGCGACGCGTCTGGCCCTGGACAGAAAACTACGGCTCTTCACGACACAAGTGAACGTAAAAGTAAGACAATTAAAATTTTGAATCAGATCAGAAAGTGTTTGGTACATTTGAAATTCGTTTAAATACTAGTGGTTTTATCGAGTTGTGCGAATTACTACAGCTGCTCAATTATGTCTTCTTCTTTTTAAAATAAAACTGGTTTGGAATGTAACCCTATAACCTTTGTGGATTAGGTTCGATTAATGGAATCACTGGTTCTGTTTATACTTTTTTTAAATGTGTTATCTAAAAATCCGTTTTTGTGTATGTGGGTTCCAACTATCAGTATTTGCATCTTCCGAATGAGGAACTTCTTCTTCTTCTTCTGCGTACGCAGTCAGACAGTAACCATTATTTTTTCGAAAAAAGCGGCGGTCATCCTGAGGCTGTCGCCACTGCCATAGAGCTTGTCTTGCAGTTCCACTGGTAGTGGCCACATCTGCTCTCTCTGATCCTCGTATGTCGGGCAGTTCTGCAGCAGATGTTCAGCGGTCATTTTACCAGTACCGCACGGGCATTCGTCGGTACACCCTATTTGTTGAATAGGTGGTACCTCAGTCTATTGTGGCCAGTGCAAAGTCTGAAGACAACGACCTGCTCTCTTCGGTTCAACTGGTAATAGGCATCGTTTTTGGTGTAACCAGTATGTTCGGTTTCCCATTTGGTCATGTATCTGGCTTTGATAAGCCGTTTTGACTCTTCGTACGTCATACTGGTATCTGTTTGTGGTAGTCTTGCACCTTCTTTTGCCAGTCTGTCTGCCTCCTCGTTGCCTTGGATGTTGCAGTGTGACGGGACCCACTGTACCACTACCCTTTTTGGTGCGGACTGCTGGCACAGTTTGCAGAGTGCTGCTCTTAAGTCATTAAGCTCAGTGTTTTCTGGCTTTTTAGCGCTGTGACTACGGCGAGAGCATCTGTCAGCAGGACTATATGGCTCTCATTTTCACTGTGTGTCACCATTTCTTCCACTGCCGCCCTCAGTGCCTCTGCCTCCGCTCTGAAATTGCTTGTGTACTTACCAGTAGCGAATGACAGTGTTATTTGTCTGCCATTTGGTAGGTTCAGGAATGCTCCTGCCCCTCCGTTCTGTGTTGTGTTTGTTACAGAACCGTCGGTGTATGCATGGGTCCAGTCCATGCTTGGGTAGCTTTTCGTTATGAAGCTTAGGGTAGTATCTCTCCTTTCTTTTTCAGTCTGGCAGTTTTTGTTTGCAATACCTGGTATATTTTCTACCACCTCTGGAAATATATCCTGCCTCCAGGTAGGTTTTCGTACAGTAGTGATGGGTTTTGGTGTTGTTAGTGCGTTTATGGGATCTTCGTGCATCTTTGCTTTGGCTATTTCTGCAAAGTTTCTCCGCTTTAGTTTCCCATTTCCCAAATTGTTTAGTCTCTGGTGCATTGGATGGTCGGTCAGTCTTCGGAGTTTCTCTGACTGCAGTTGGGCTCTGCAGTCTCTTCTGTCGGTCATGGATTGCAGTTTTGTAATCTTTTCAAGTTCTACAATTGGCGTTGACTTCATGCCACCTGTTATAATTCTCATGGCTTGGTTTTGAAGTTTGTTAACTTTATCGAAGTTCGCCTTCGCTGCTGTTGTCCATGCCGCAATGCCATACTCGAGAACTGGTCTCACTCTTCCAGTGTACAGTTTCTTTAGTATGCCTTCGTCTGCTCCCCAGCTTGTGCCAGCAAGTTTCCTCATGATTGCCATTCTTTCTCTGGCTTTCATTCGGTTTCTGAATGAGGAACTGATTAGTTGTATTTATATTTCTTCAAAATGGAATTAATTCTACTGATTCTATCTATCAATCTTCAGTCCACTTATGTCGTTAAACGCCGTGGGGAGGTCCGACCTCCTTTGTTTCATATTTTTTTGGCAGGTGAAAATCCACTGGTGATTTATCAGATCAATCCCAGCATCTGTTAGCCTCTGGAATATACGATCGCCTATTTTTGAGACTGGTGGAGGTGGAAGCGTAAATTAGAGCAAGGTAGACCCACAGTCTGTCAGGCGCCGCCTAAGCCGCTCCGTTAACCACATAACCAAGACCTAAAGTTATAGCCAAACACTCCCTTTTTTGCAACATATTTTCTGTGGGGCGAATATCTCTAGAATATTTTGAGTAGATTTTTAATTTGAATTTTGGCACAGCAGCGGCCGTTAGGCCTACTGGTTTCGATTTCCAACTGCTAAGGTATTTTTAACGTGTGCACCACTGCACACGAGTGTCTGATCTCACTACTCAGAGATCAGGGGAAATACTAAACGGATGATCCACGAAACAATGTTTGTCTCCACCGTGATTTGTACCCGCACCTCCAGCACCCGAGGCGAACACCTTACATCGAGACCACTGGGTTCCCCCAGTTCTTCCGATTTAACAACACATAATAGAGAAATAAGTGCAGTCTCAATGAAGATACTGTCATAGAAGGTACTGTCATAGAAGGTACTGCCATAGAAGGTACTGTCGTAGCAGATACTGTTGTAGCAGATACTATTGTAGCAGATATTGTCATAGAAGATACTGTAATAAGGAATACAATGTTAGAACTTTCATTGAACGATGTCTCAACTTTAGAGCTTCCTTACCTCCCCTAACTGAACGTTAAATAACCTGTTACCACTGGGTAGACCGGGGCGCGCTGCGGAAGTGACGGTAATTGTTGTTTTTCTCAAAGAACACCCGCATAATAAATTGTGATATCTCGTGAAAGATAGCAGCAGGATGGATTGCAGTGTCATATCAAACCCATAACTCATCAGATAAGAAACAGCAAGACAAGGGCTCACACCTTCAACAACATGGTAATCCAAGACATGGTATATGACTGCGAGGTATGGATGGAACATACGAAAAGCAGAGAAGCTTCGAGTTGCTCAAAGGACATTGACAATTATTAGTCATTCGACAGGGCAGAATTCGCAGCACCGTATTCAGACATCAAACTTCTTTCCATGTCGTCATAAACACAGCGTCATTAAGAACATATCGGGCATGTACTTTGTGTGAACGGCGGCTCACCCTGGGGGCCACTCTTCTCTCTCTTCTCTTACCTCACTCTGTTTCACTTGACTCTGTCCTATAGTCACACCCTTGCACAACTTTCACACGCGCCCTCATGGTGAGACCCTTCCATTGCACTTTGGTTGGGCTAGCTTCTGAGGGCGCACAAACCTAGCATAGGTACATACAGACGCACACATTCATCCAAGCACTGGTTTATGCGTCCTGATATCGCCCAATGGACTACGGTCCGGGGTGGAAAATGGCAATCCTCCGCCAGTAGAAACTAGTGAGGCAAACATCTAAGCAACAACAAAAAATACTTTATATGTAGGACAATAGATGAACGCAAAAAGTAATGTTCTGATAACCATACATCTTTTAACGTCCAATGATACAGAAAGACAGATTGATTAAAGCTCTTTTCCCAAAGCAAAATACCGAAAAATACAAACAACTTTTCACTACCTGGCATCAGATGCACATTTAGCATGATCTTCAATCACACAATCTTGGAATCCTGGTATTCAAACATGTTAATGTCTGCTGCCAGGTAGCAATCGGCAATATGTATTTTAACTGTGGCATACTAGGCCTGGGGGAAGGTACAAAGATAATGCATGTAGATTTTCAACTTGAACTTTGAATTTTGTCCAGTTAGCGGCAATTAAGCCGCTACTCTTTTCGATTTCTAACTGCCAAGGAATTTTTAAAGTGCTCAACACTGACACGGAAGTCCGATCTCACTACCCAGAGATCAGAGCAATTTTTATCAGAATATCCACGTGAAAAAATCTCTGTTTCCACTGTAATTCGGACCCGCGACCTCCAGCACCCGAGGCGGACACCTTACATTGGAGACCACTGAGCCAACTGCTCTATAATCACTCTCGCTATTTAACACGTATATAAGAAGACACTGTGAGGAGACTTATATAAGAAGACACTGTGAGGAGACTTAAATAAGATGAAACTGTGAAGACACATATAGGAAGACACTGTGAGAAGACTTATATAAGAAGATACTGTGAAGAATATTATACAAGAAGACATTGGAGCATTCTCTCTCTCTCTCTCCTCTCACCTCACTCTGTTTCATTTGACTCTGTCCTACAGTCACACCCTTGCACAACTTTCACACGCGCCCTCGTGGTAAAGCCCTTCCATTGCACTTTGGTTGGGCTAGCTTCTGAGGGTGCACAAACCTAGCATAGGTACATACAGATGCACACATGCATCCAAGCACTGGTTTATGCGTCCTGATATCGCCCAATTGACTACGGTCTGGGGTGGAAAATGGCGCGCCTCCGCCAGTAGAAACTAGTGAGGCAAACATTTAAGCAAAAAAAAAAAAAAAAAGAAGACATTGTGGGGAGACTTATATAAGAAGACACTGTGAGGAGACTTGTATAAGAAGACACTGTAAGGATCGTAGCTAAGCAGACAGTCCATCCACATAGGTTTGGTGTCCTAGCTGACAGATAGGGATAATCACTTATCTTCCATGATGCTATGAGATTATTTGCCTCGTCCTAGAATAGATAGGCGTTGTTTAGATGCTCATGTTTTTATTTTCACAAATTGGCCCAGGGACGTAAACAAGTTGACGTGTCAAGTGTTGCTATTTTCAAAAGCTTTCTATTGTCTATTTAGTGAAACATTCAACTTAACCTATCTTAAGAGCAGAAAGTCAGGGTGTTGCCATTATGTGGCAAGTCGAGTAATGTGAAGATCATTGTCTCTGCAGTGTACTGATCTTGACCTTTGAGACTTTCTCTTTTCTGTAGCTGACCTCTCCTTTCCCAAAACCAGTCAAAATGGCCAATATATTTTAACAAAAATAGTTTTCCTCCATCTCAGGGTGATCTAACTTCTTCAACCCCCAATGACCACTTGAATCAATAATGTAGAAAACTTAGGCAATTCATTAAAACATTGAAATATTATATTGAATGCGAAAGCCAAAAACAACAAGTTCGCGTTTTGAAATGACACTCCGTAAACAGAAACATGTTGGCATGACGACTGCAAGAAATGGATTAAAGCTTTAACCGGAAGTCCTCTTCTTCTCCTTCTAATTCACTGCTTTTTTTTCTCTTCTTCTTACTCTTCTTTTTCTTCCTCTTATTCGACGTTCATTCTGAAAAAGAGTGCCACAGTTTACAGCTGCGGTTCGTTGACCCTGTAGCAAGCAGACATATTTGAGTCACTGACTTCTGTCGGCTCATTCACTGCTGCGTCTTCGGCCCGAGCACTCATATATTATGCCAACCATCTTCTCCACTTGTGTTATTCTCTCTTTCTCTCTCTCTCTCTGTCTCTCGCCCTCTATCTCTCTCTCACTCTCTCCCTCACTATCTCTCTTTTTTCTAACTTTGTCTCTCTCTCTCTCTCTCTCTCCATCACGATATATCGTTGTGTCTCATGTGTTCTCGTATTGACGTCTCTATCCTACGGCCTTGACATCCTCTTCGTTTGTTTCTCGCTACTTTTTCTCGATCAATGTGCCGAGCTGTGCCCGTTGCTTCATATATTAGAGATTCCCAGAAAAACTATGTGAGCGACAGAGACGAGAATAGAACCGCTGACACACTGAGGTCATGCTGCTGTTGTTGTTGCTGTTAATGCCACTTGCTCTTCAGTAAGGTCATCTTTACAAAGTTATTTGGTGGCGGGTTACAGTGGCTCTTCTCATATTCCGAAGAGTAGTCGAGAAGGTGGTTCTGCTGTCTGTAGTGCAGTGCGAGGCTCGTAAGTAAGCTGAGAAAATAGGGGACCACAGTGCCGATTCCCACCTCGTTATCCAGACTGGCATGAAACTGCCTGTTTCCAGGAAGAACTGCTTGGATCTCAGGTGGTGTCTTAATTGGTATTTTTTTTTAAATTTTCTTCTTTGCGTTCGCCTTATTTCTCTATTCCCCAAGGCGGTGTGCGTTGCACTGTGGTTTTTATTTTGCGCCAGTCGGCCCAGTGCATCCGACTTCAGCACGCATTTTATGTAAGGGTCTGCTTCCTCCTGCATTTTCTAAGGGTTTGCTTCCCCGGGGTAACGGCCGGTGCTGTGATGGGGATCGAACCCAGCACCTTCGGGTCGTGAGACTTGCCACTTAACCACTAGGCCACGCCGTCCCCTCCTTAATTGGTATGACTTTGACTAACATAGTCTGATCAGTATGTTTCACCTGACCTTGACTAACATAATCTGATAAGTATGTTTCACCTGACCTTGATTAACATAATCTGATCAGTAGGTTTCACCTAGCCCTGACTAACATAGTCTGATCAGTATATTTCACCTGACCTTGACAAACATAATATGATAAGTATGTTTCACCTGACCTTGACTAACATAGTCTGATCAGTATGTTTCACCTGACCTTGACTAACATAGTCTGATCAGTATGTTTCACCTGACCTTGACTAACATAGTCTGATCAGTATGTTTCACCTGACCTTGACTAACATAGTCTGATCAGTATGTTTCACCTGACCTTGACTAACATAGTCTGATCAGTAGGTTTCACCTGACCTTGACTAACATAGTCTGATCAGTATGTTTCACCTGACCTTGACTAACATAGTCTGATCAGTATGTTTCACCTGACCTTGACTAACATAGTCTGATCAGTATGTTTCACCTGACCTTGACTAACATAGTCTGATCAGTATGTTTCACCTGACCTTGACTAACATAGTCTGATCAGTATGTTTCAACTGGCCATGACTTCTTGTTGTTCGTCCAGTAACGATAATGATCTTTTCTCTTTTTCGTTCAGCCATTCATTTCAGTTAAGTATTCTGTGAGTCGGGGTTGTGGATGGGTGCGAAGATGGCTGACGAGTCCAATATGGGATTTGCATAATCACAAGTAGTGAGGGCATGGATGAAACGGTGATAGTTCACGGGCTTTTCTATTCGGTCTCCGTTGTTCTGCTCCAGCCTTTATGCAAGCCTTACACGATGCTGCTCCTCCGCCTAGAGCTGTGTGCCAGGTTGTGTTGTCTTGCACAGCAACTTCTCATGTTTCGTAGCATACTGAAGGCCTTTAGAGACGTTTTAAGCGAGTTTTTAAAGCGTTTATTTTTTTGAGGGATCGTTTGCCTTTTTGCATCTGGCTATAGAAGATTATTTTTTGTAACCATGTGGATTACATAACTCGCCCAGCGAATCTATGATTGCATCAGAGCTGAACCTTGACTAATGTCCAGTCAGCGAATCTATGATTGCATCAGAGCTGAACCCTGACTAATGTCCAGTCAGCGAATCTATGATTGCATCAGAGCTGAACCTTGACTAATGTCCAGTCAGCGAATCTATGATTGCATCAGAGCTGAACCTTGACTAATGTCCAGTCAGCGAATCTATGATTGCATCAGAGCTGAACCTTGACTAATGTCCAGTCAGCGAATCTATGATTGCATCAGAGCTGAACCTTGACTAATGTCCAGTCAGCGAATCTATGATTGCATCAGAGCTGAACCTTGACTAATGTCCAGTCAGCGAATCTATGATTGCATCAGAGCTGAACCTTGACTAATGTCCAGTCAGCGAATCTATGATTGCATCAGAGCTGAACCTTGACTAATGTCCAGTCAGCGAATCTATGATTGCATCAGAGCTGAACCTTGACTAATGTCCAGTCAGCGAATCTATGATTGCATCAGAGCTGAACCTTGACTAATGTCCAGTCAGCGAATCTATGATTGCATCAGAGCTGAACCTTGACTAATGTCCAGTCAGCGAATCTATGATTGCATCAGAGCTGAACCTTGACTAATGTCCAGTCAGCGAATCTATGATTGCATCAGAGCTGAACCTTGACTAATATCCAGTCAGCGAATCTATGATTGCATCAGAGCTGAACCTTGACTAATGTCCAGTCAACGAATCTATGATTGCATCAGAGCTGAACCTTGACTAATGTCCAGTCAGCGAATCTATGATTGCATCAGAGCTGAACCTTGACTAATGTCCAGTCAGCGAATCTATGATTGCATCAGAGCTGAACCTTGACTAATGTCCAGTCAGCGAATCTATTATTGCATCAGAGCTGAACCTTGACTAATGTCCAGTCAGCGAATCTATGATTGCATCAGAGCTGAACCTTGACTAATGTCCAGTCAGCGAATCTATGATTGCATCAGAGCTGAACCTTGACTAATGTCCAGTCAGCGAATCTATGATTGCATCAGAGCTGAACCTTGACTAATGTCCAGTCAGCGAATCTATGATTGCATCAGAGCTGAACCTTGACTAATGTCCAGTCAGCGAATCTATGATTGCATCAGAGCTGAACCTTGACTAATGTCCAGTCAGCGATTTTTCATCACGAAACTTTCAATCGTTGCAATCGGCTTTGACGGTGTCACTAACTTGTGTCTCTAGAACGGCGTGTCACAGAACTCACGCCTCTTTGGAATGTCCTGCTGAACTCAGTCACCTGCAGGCATGCGTCATCGTGAAGCATCGTCATTCGTCGAATAATATTGATAAGTTTCACCCATTCACTTTAAAAATAAAAATATAATATAATATAACGTAATATAATATAATAAAATAATATAACGTTTCTAATCTTTTGTGCATGTCATTACCGTGCGATCATCTTTATACTGCTACTATGTCTCGTCTGCACAGTGAAACCATCTTGAGGACCCCCTTGAAGTTCTTAACATCGATACTGCCAACGTGCGCCACAATGTAGCCTAGGTTTCAAATTCCAATCTCAAATTTAAAATGTTCATTTAAAACCTGATAGCACACATATTTGGCTGTTATCTATCTATTATATTCTTTCTTGAAGTTATTATTCAAATTTGTTATTCTAATTCTACATTTTCCTTGTATGTTGTCTCATCTCGTCCTTTCTCATTTGTGCTTGTTCCTCTAGCCTGTCTTTTCTGATGTTTATCTGCATATGTATGTTTTGTTCTCATATCATTCTCCGCTAATCTTTCTACTCTTGCTTGTACCACGTTTTCTTCTCTGTGTATTTTGTATCTTGTATTTCTCCTCCCAGTATCGAACGTGTCAACTTTGATACTTTTGTCCAATACAGGTCTTTTTCCAGACAATACAGGTCTCCTTCCAGCCAATACATGTCTCTTTCTGGCCAATACAGTCTCTTTCCAGCCAACACAGGTCTCTTTCTGGCCAATACAGGTCTCTTTCCGACCAATACAGGTCTCTTTCCGGCCAATACAGGTCTCTTTCCGGACAATACAGGTCTCTTTCCGGCCAATATAGATCTCTTTTCGTCCAATACAGCTTTCCGGTCAATACAGATCTCTTTCCGGTCAATACAGATCTCTTTTCGTCCAATACAGCTTTCCTACCAATACAGATCTCTTCTCGTCCAATACAGATCTCTTTACTAAAGTTGTATTGCCCACAACCCTCGTCTTCCGTCCCTCCTCATCCCCAACCCATAACATGCAGCGGCAGAGATGGGCACGTCAACAGTTTATCCTTGACTGCAGCACGTATTATTGATCTGTCGTATAGCTGGAGTCTGTGAGCGTACTACTTTCAGGCTGTCTGTCATTCTCGCCACGCCCGACGCAGCAATCATTCCTTCAGATATTTGTTCTTTTGATTATGCTACAGCCACCACCCCCCCCCCCCCTCCCCAAACCACCACTATCCCCTCTTCCATTTTTTGTCCATTCCTTCCGCCCTCCCAACCCTTTCCTATTCCGTATTATCTCCCTAACATTCACCTAATGCACATAAACATGCGTGTGATTGCATAGGCATCTATGCGTTTCTGTGTTGTCTGTTCGTGTGTCTGCCTACTTCGAGTATACGTTTGCACTTGATTTATATTTTAATGTTTGTCTATGTTAATGTTTGTCTGGCTGCTTGTGCATGCGTGCTCGTTTCATCCGTTCGTTTTCCTGTTTGCACCTGCTTGTGCGTGAAAGTGTTTGTCTATTGTTTGCGTTTGCAAGTTTTCTGGTTGATGTGTGGTTCTCCCTTTTTGTATGTGTATGTTCGTGTGTGTACGAATATGACAGTTTGCGCGTGTGTTTGCTTGTTTGAGTGTGTATGCTTGCCTGTTTGAGTGTGTATGTTTGCCTGTTTGAGTGTGTATGTTTGCCTGTTTGAGTGTGTATGCTTGCCTGTTTGAGTGTGTATGTTTGCCTGTTTGAGTGTGTATGTTTGCCTGTTTGAGTGTGTATGTTTGCCTGTTTGAGTGTGTATGGTTGCCTGTTTGAATGTGTATGGTTGTCTGTTTGAGTGTGTATGTTTGCCTGTTTGAGTGTGTATGTTTGCCTGTTTGAGTGAGTATGTTTGCCTGTTTGATTGTGTATGTTTGCCTGTTTGAGTGTATGTTTGCCTGTTTGAGTGTGTATGTTTGCCTATTTGAGTGTATATGCATGCCTGTTCGATTTGTACGTTTCCATGTTTCATTCTGCATATGCTTGCCTGTTTGCCTGTGTATATGTCTGTTTGTTTATATATGACTTATTTTTCTGTTTTGCAAGCTTGTTTGCTCAGGCAGCTGGATACGTGTCTGTTTGTGTATATGTGATTTAAATTATCAATTTTTGTATGGTTTCATGTGTGCACTTGTGTTGTTTTTAAGTGGGGGGTAGGTGGGTTGGGGGAGACGATGAAGTAGATGTTTTTGTTGTTTGTAATTTTGCCTGTTCGAGTGCGTTTTTGTGTATGTTTATGTTTGTTTGCATGAGTATATGTTTGTTCATTTGCGTAAGTATGTTGCATAATATTTACACAAGTAGGTTGTTGTCTGTTTGAATGTACTGGTGTTTACCTGATTTTGTATTAACGTGTATATATGTAAGTGTTTGTGTATAGTTGCTTGTGTTTTTTGACAGGTGTTTGTGTGTAAGTGAATGTGTTTAAATGTATGTGTGTGAAGTGTTTGGGTGTAGGTGCATGGGTATAGATGTTTGGGTGTAGATGTTTGGGTGTAGGTGCATGGGTGTAGATGTTTGGGTGTAGATGTTTGGGTGTAGATGTTTGGGTGTAGGTGCATGGGTGTAGATGTTTGGGTGTAGATGTTTGGGTGTAGGTGCATGGGTGTAGATGTTTGGGTGTAGGTGCATGGGTGTAGATGTTTGGGTGTAGGTGCATGGGTGTAGATGTTTGGGTGTAGGTGCATGGGTGTAGATGTTTGGGTGTAGATGTTTGGGTTTAGGTGCATGGGTGTAGATGTTTGGGTGTAGATGTTTGAGTGTAGATGTTTGGGTGTAGGTGCATGGGTGTAGATGTTTGGGTGTAGATGTTTGGGTGTAGGAGTATGGGTGTAGATGTTTGGGTTTTGGTGTTTGGGCTTAGGTGTATGTGTAGGTGTTTGGGTGTAGGTGTTTGGGTGTAGGTGTTTGGGTGTAGGTGTTTGGGTGTAGGTGTTTGGGTGTAGGAGTATGGGTGTAGATGTTTGGGTGTAGGAGTATGGGTGTAGATGTTTGGGTTTAGGTGTATGTGTAGATGTTTGGGTGTAGGAGTATGGGTGTAGATGTTTGGGTGTAGATGTTTGGGTGTAGGTGTTTGGGTGTAGGTGTATGTGTAGGTGTTTGGGTGTAGATGTTTGGGTGTAAGTGTATGTGTAGGTGTTTGAGTGTAGATGTTTTGGTGTAGGTGTACGTGTAGGTGTTTGGGTGTATGTGTAGGTGTTTGGGTGTAGGTGTAGGTGTATGTGTAGGTGTTTGGGTGTAGATGTTTGGGTGTAGGTGTTTGGGTGTAGATGTTTGGGTGTAGGTGTTTGGGTGTAGGTGTATGTGTAGGTGTTTGGGTGTAGATGTTTGGGTGTAGGTGTATGTGTAGGTGTTTGAGTGTAGATGTTTGGGTGTAGGTGTATGTGTATGTGTAGGTGTTTGGGTGTAGGTGTTTGGGTCTGGGTTTATGTGTAGGTGTTTGGGTGTAGGTGTATGTGTAGGTGTTTTGGTGTAGATGTTTGGGTGTAGGTGTTTGGGTGTAGGTGTTTTGGTGTAGGAGTTTAAATGTAGATGTTTGGGTGTAGGAGTTTGGGTGTAGATGTTTGGGTGTAGGTGTTTGGGTATAGGTGTTTGGGTGTAGGAGTTTGGGTGTAGGTGTTTGGGTGTAGATGTTTGGGTGTAGGAGTTTGGGTGTAGGTGTAGGTGTTTGGGTGTAGGTGTTTGGGTGTAGGTGTAGATGTTTGGGTGTAGGTGTTTGGGTTTGGGTGTAGGTGTTTGGGTGTAGGTGTTTGGGTGTAGGTGTTTGGGTGTAGGTGTAGGTGTTTGGGTGTAGGTATTTGGGTGTAGGTGTTTGGGTGTAGGTGTAGGTGTTTGGGTGTAGGTGTTTGGGTGTAGGTGTTTGGGTGTAGGTGTTTGGGTTTAGGTGTTTGGGTTTAGGTGTTTGGGTGTAGGTGTTTGGGTGTAGGTGTAGGTGTTTGGGTGTAGGTATTTGGGTGTAGGTGTTTGGGTGTAGGTGTAGGTGTTTGGGTGTAGGTGTTTGGATGTAGGTGTTTGGGTGTTTGGGTGTAGGTGTTTGGGTTTAGGTGTTTGGGTTTAGGTGTATGTATAGGTGTTTGGGTGTAAGTGTATGTTTATTGGTTTGGGTGTAGGTGTCTGTGTGTAGGTGTCTGGTTGTAGGTGTTTGGGTGTAGGTGTTTGGGTGTAGGTGTTTGGGTGTAGGTGTTTGGGTTTAGGTGTATGTGTAGGTGTTTGGGTGTAAGTGTATGTTAATGGGTTTGGGTGTAGGTGTCTGTGTGTAGGTGTCTGGTTGTAGGTGTTTGGGTGTAGGTGTTTGGGTGTAGGTGTTTGGGTGTAGGTGTTTGGGTGTAGGTGTTTGGGTGTAGGTGTTTGGGTGTAGGTGTTTGGGTTTAGATGTTTGGGTTTAGGTGTATGTGTAGGTGTTTGGGTTTAGGTGTTTGGGTGTAGGTGTTTGGGTATATGTGTTTGGGTGTAGGAGTTTGGGTGTAGGTGTTTGGGTGTAGATGTTTGGGTGTAGGAGTTTGGGTGTAGGTGTAGGTGTTTGGGTGTAGGTGTTTGGGTGTAGGTGTAGATGTTTGGGTGTAGGTGTTTGGGTTTAGGTGTTTGGGTGTAGGTGTTTGGGTGTAGGTGTTTGGGTGTAGGTGTTTGGGTGTAGGTGTTTGGGTTTTGGTGTAGGTGTTTGGGTGTAGGTATTTGGGTGTAGGTGTTTGGGTGTAGGTGTTTGGGTGTAGGTGTTTGGGTGTAGGTGTTTGTTTGGGTTTAGGTGTTTGGGTTTAGGTGTATGTATAGGTGTTTGGGTGTAAGTGTATGTTTATGGGTTTGGGTGTAGGTGTCTGTGTGTAGGTGTCTGGTTGTAGGTGTTTGGGTGTAGGTGTTTGGGTGTAGGTGTTTGGGTGTAGGTGTTTGGGTGTAGGTGTTTGGATTTAGGTGTTTGGGTGTAGGTGTTTTTGGTGTAGATGTTTGGGTGTAGGTGTTTGGGTTTAGATGTTTGGGTTTAGTTGTATGTGTAGGTGTTTGGGTGTAAGTGTATGTTTATGGGTTTGGGTGTAGGTGTCTGTGTGTAGGTGTCTGGTTGTAGGTGTTTGGGTGTAGGTGTTTGGGTGTTAGTGTAGGTGTGTGGGTGTAGATGTTTATTTGTGTGTAAGTTTTCGGATGTAGGTGTTTTGGTATAGGTGTTTGTGCAAGTGTGTGAGTATAGGTGTGTTTGTGTGTAAGTGTGTGGGTGTATGTGTTTTGATGTAGATGTTTTGGGTGTAAGTGTTTGTGTGTAGGTGTTTGTGTGTAAGTGTGTGGGTGTAGGTGTTTGTGTGTAACTGTGTTTGTGTAGATGATTGTGTGTAAGTCTGTGGGTGTAGGTGCTTGTGTAGGTTTGTGGGTATATGTGTTTGTGTGGGTGTAGGTGTTTTGGTGAATGTGTTTGTGTGGGTGTAGGTGCTTGTGTATGTTTGTGGGTATAGGTGTTTGTGTGGGTGTAGGTGTTTTGGTGAATGTGTTTGGGTGGGTGTAGGTGTTTTGGTGAATGTGTTTGTGGGGGTGTAGGTGTTTTGGTGAATGTGTTTGTGAGGGTGTAGGTGTTTGGGTGTATGTGTTTGTGTGTAAGTGTGTGGGTTGTAGGTGTTTTGGTGTAGGTGTTTGGCTGTGAGGTTTTGCTTGTTTGTGTGTTGGTGTTTACATGTTTGTATTTAGGTGATTGCTTGTTTGAGTGTAGGTATTTGTGTGTAGGTGTTTGCCTATGTGTAGGTGTTTGCCTGTGTGTAGGTGTTTGCATGTGTGTAGGCGTTTGCCTGTTTCTGTATATGTTTGGTTCTTTGTGTATCTGCTTGAGTGTGTACGAGAAAGCTTGATTTCATTGTTCATCTTCTTACTTTTTTATTTTTGAAAGTCTTTTTCTGTTTGCGTATTTATGTCTGCTTTCATGCGTTTGTACGTATGTGTCGACCTGTTTGCTGTTGAAGATGTGGTGGTGCGTTTGCTTGTATATATGTATTTTGCATGTGTAAGCATTCGTGTATTTGCGGGTATACGTGTTCGTGTATTTGCAGGTGTAAGTGTTCGTGTATTTACAGGTCTTTTTTCGTGTATGCAAGTGTAAATTCTGATTTTTTTGCTAGTGTATGTGTTTGCTTAATTGTATATGCATGTCCGCGCTCACCCTTATGTTTTCGTTAAGCTGTTTTGAGTGTGCACGTTTCTGGTTACACATTTAGTTATCCTTCACGCGTTTCAAATTGCACGTATGATTGTTGGCACACATCTGTGCCAGTGTTGACTTGTGTAGTTTCTATGCGATTATCGCGTTTATGGTGGTCATCGAATAAAATTCTCGCCACGCCCGACGCAGCAATCATTCCTTCAGATATTTGTTCTTTTGATTATGCTACAGCCACCACCCCCCCCCCCTCCCCAAACCACCACTATCCCCTCTTCCATTTTTTGTCCATTCCTTCCGCCCTCCCAACCCTTTCCTATTCCGTATTATCTCCCTAACATTCACCTAATGCACATAAACATGCGTGTGATTGCATAGGCATCTATGCGTTTCTGTGTTGTCTGTTCGTGTGTCTGCCTACTTCGAGTATACGTTTGCACTTGATTTATATTTTAATGTTTGTCTATGTTAATGTTTGTCTGGCTGCTTGTGCATGCGTGCTCGTTTCATCCGTTCGTTTTCCTGTTTGCACCTGCTTGTGCGTGAAAGTGTTTGTCTATTGTTTGCGTTTGCAAGTTTTCTGGTTGATGTGTGGTTCTCCCTTTTTGTATGTGTATGTTCGTGTGTGTACGAATATGACAGTTTGCGCGTGTGTTTGCTTGTTTGAGTGTGTATGCTTGCCTGTTTGAGTGTGTATGTTTGCCTGTTTGAGTGTGTATGTTTGCCTGTTTGAGTGTGTATGCTTGCCTGTTTGAGTGTGTATGTTTGCCTGTTTGAGTGTGTATGTTTGCCTGTTTGAGTGTGTATGTTTGCCTGTTTGAGTGTGTATGGTTGCCTGTTTGAATGTGTATGGTTGTCTGTTTGAGTGTGTATGTTTGCCTGTTTGAGTGTGTATGTTTGCCTGTTTGAGTGAGTATGTTTGCCTGTTTGATTGTGTATGTTTGCCTGTTTGAGTGTATGTTTGCCTGTTTGAGTGTGTATGTTTGCCTATTTGAGTGTATATGCATGCCTGTTCGATTTGTACGTTTCCATGTTTCATTCTGCATATGCTTGCCTGTTTGCCTGTGTATATGTCTGTTTGTTTATATATGACTTATTTTTCTGTTTTGCAAGCTTGTTTGCTCAGGCAGCTGGATACGTGTCTGTTTGTGTATATGTGATTTAAATTATCAATTTTTGTATGGTTTCATGTGTGCACTTGTGTTGTTTTTAAGTGGGGGGTAGGTGGGTTGGGGGAGACGATGAAGTAGATGTTTTTGTTGTTTGTAATTTTGCCTGTTCGAGTGCGTTTTTGTGTATGTTTATGTTTGTTTGCATGAGTATATGTTTGTTCATTTGCGTAAGTATGTTGCATAATATTTACACAAGTAGGTTGTTGTCTGTTTGAATGTACTGGTGTTTACCTGATTTTGTATTAACGTGTATATATGTAAGTGTTTGTGTATAGTTGCTTGTGTTTTTTGACAGGTGTTTGTGTGTAAGTGAATGTGTTTAAATGTATGTGTGTGAAGTGTTTGGGTGTAGGTGCATGGGTATAGATGTTTGGGTGTAGATGTTTGGGTGTAGGTGCATGGGTGTAGATGTTTGGGTGTAGATGTTTGGGTGTAGATGTTTGGGTGTAGGTGCATGGGTGTAGATGTTTGGGTGTAGATGTTTGGGTGTAGGTGCATGGGTGTAGATGTTTGGGTGTAGGTGCATGGGTGTAGATGTTTGGGTGTAGGTGCATGGGTGTAGATGTTTGGGTGTAGGTGCATGGGTGTAGATGTTTGGGTGTAGATGTTTGGGTTTAGGTGCATGGGTGTAGATGTTTGGGTGTAGATGTTTGAGTGTAGATGTTTGGGTGTAGGTGCATGGGTGTAGATGTTTGGGTGTAGATGTTTGGGTGTAGGAGTATGGGTGTAGATGTTTGGGTTTTGGTGTTTGGGCTTAGGTGTATGTGTAGGTGTTTGGGTGTAGGTGTTTGGGTGTAGGTGTTTGGGTGTAGGTGTTTGGGTGTAGGTGTTTGGGTGTAGGAGTATGGGTGTAGATGTTTGGGTGTAGGAGTATGGGTGTAGATGTTTGGGTTTAGGTGTATGTGTAGATGTTTGGGTGTAGGAGTATGGGTGTAGATGTTTGGGTGTAGATGTTTGGGTGTAGGTGTTTGGGTGTAGGTGTATGTGTAGGTGTTTGGGTGTAGATGTTTGGGTGTAAGTGTATGTGTAGGTGTTTGAGTGTAGATGTTTTGGTGTAGGTGTACGTGTAGGTGTTTGGGTGTATGTGTAGGTGTTTGGGTGTAGGTGTAGGTGTATGTGTAGGTGTTTGGGTGTAGATGTTTGGGTGTAGGTGTTTGGGTGTAGATGTTTGGGTGTAGGTGTTTGGGTGTAGGTGTATGTGTAGGTGTTTGGGTGTAGATGTTTGGGTGTAGGTGTATGTGTAGGTGTTTGAGTGTAGATGTTTGGGTGTAGGTGTATGTGTATGTGTAGGTGTTTGGGTGTAGGTGTTTGGGTCTGGGTTTATGTGTAGGTGTTTGGGTGTAGGTGTATGTGTAGGTGTTTTGGTGTAGATGTTTGGGTGTAGGTGTTTGGGTGTAGGTGTTTTGGTGTAGGAGTTTAAATGTAGATGTTTGGGTGTAGGAGTTTGGGTGTAGATGTTTGGGTGTAGGTGTTTGGGTATAGGTGTTTGGGTGTAGGAGTTTGGGTGTAGGTGTTTGGGTGTAGATGTTTGGGTGTAGGAGTTTGGGTGTAGGTGTAGGTGTTTGGGTGTAGGTGTTTGGGTGTAGGTGTAGATGTTTGGGTGTAGGTGTTTGGGTTTGGGTGTAGGTGTTTGGGTGTAGGTGTTTGGGTGTAGGTGTTTGGGTGTAGGTGTAGGTGTTTGGGTGTAGGTATTTGGGTGTAGGTGTTTGGGTGTAGGTGTAGGTGTTTGGGTGTAGGTGTTTGGGTGTAGGTGTTTGGGTGTAGGTGTTTGGGTTTAGGTGTTTGGGTTTAGGTGTTTGGGTGTAGGTGTAGGTGTTTGGGTGTAGGTATTTGGGTGTAGGTGTTTGGGTGTAGGTGTAGGTGTTTGGGTGTAGGTGTTTGGATGTAGGTGTTTGGGTGTTTGGGTGTAGGTGTTTGGGTTTAGGTGTTTGGGTTTAGGTGTATGTATAGGTGTTTGGGTGTAAGTGTATGTTTATTGGTTTGGGTGTAGGTGTCTGTGTGTAGGTGTCTGGTTGTAGGTGTTTGGGTGTAGGTGTTTGGGTGTAGGTGTTTGGGTTTAGGTGTTTGGGTGTAGGTGTTTGGGTTTAGGTGTATGTGTAGGTGTTTGGGTGTAAGTGTATGTTAATGGGTTTGGGTGTAGGTGTCTGTGTGTAGGTGTCTGGTTGTAGGTGTTTGGGTGTAGGTGTTTGGGTGTAGGTGTTTGGGTGTAGGTGTTTGGGTGTAGGTGTTTGGGTGTAGGTGTTTGGGTGTAGGTGTTTGGGTTTAGATGTTTGGGTTTAGGTGTATGTGTAGGTGTTTGGGTTTAGGTGTTTGGGTGTAGGTGTTTGGGTATATGTGTTTGGGTGTAGGAGTTTGGGTGTAGGTGTTTGGGTGTAGATGTTTGGGTGTAGGAGTTTGGGTGTAGGTGTAGGTGTTTGGGTGTAGGTGTTTGGGTGTAGGTGTAGATGTTTGGGTGTAGGTGTTTGGGTTTAGGTGTTTGGGTGTAGGTGTTTGGGTGTAGGTGTTTGGGTGTAGGTGTTTGGGTGTAGGTGTTTGGGTTTTGGTGTAGGTGTTTGGGTGTAGGTATTTGGGTGTAGGTGTTTGGGTGTAGGTGTTTGGGTGTAGGTGTTTGGGTGTAGGTGTTTGTTTGGGTTTAGGTGTTTGGGTTTAGGTGTATGTATAGGTGTTTGGGTGTAAGTGTATGTTTATGGGTTTGGGTGTAGGTGTCTGTGTGTAGGTGTCTGGTTGTAGGTGTTTGGGTGTAGGTGTTTGGGTGTAGGTGTTTGGGTGTAGGTGTTTGGGTGTAGGTGTTTGGATTTAGGTGTTTGGGTGTAGGTGTTTTTGGTGTAGATGTTTGGGTGTAGGTGTTTGGGTTTAGATGTTTGGGTTTAGTTGTATGTGTAGGTGTTTGGGTGTAAGTGTATGTTTATGGGTTTGGGTGTAGGTGTCTGTGTGTAGGTGTCTGGTTGTAGGTGTTTGGGTGTAGGTGTTTGGGTGTTAGTGTAGGTGTGTGGGTGTAGATGTTTATTTGTGTGTAAGTTTTCGGATGTAGGTGTTTTGGTATAGGTGTTTGTGCAAGTGTGTGAGTATAGGTGTGTTTGTGTGTAAGTGTGTGGGTGTATGTGTTTTGATGTAGATGTTTTGGGTGTAAGTGTTTGTGTGTAGGTGTTTGTGTGTAAGTGTGTGGGTGTAGGTGTTTGTGTGTAACTGTGTTTGTGTAGATGATTGTGTGTAAGTCTGTGGGTGTAGGTGCTTGTGTAGGTTTGTGGGTATATGTGTTTGTGTGGGTGTAGGTGTTTTGGTGAATGTGTTTGTGTGGGTGTAGGTGCTTGTGTATGTTTGTGGGTATAGGTGTTTGTGTGGGTGTAGGTGTTTTGGTGAATGTGTTTGGGTGGGTGTAGGTGTTTTGGTGAATGTGTTTGTGGGGGTGTAGGTGTTTTGGTGAATGTGTTTGTGAGGGTGTAGGTGTTTGGGTGTATGTGTTTGTGTGTAAGTGTGTGGGTTGTAGGTGTTTTGGTGTAGGTGTTTGGCTGTGAGGTTTTGCTTGTTTGTGTGTTGGTGTTTACATGTTTGTATTTAGGTGATTGCTTGTTTGAGTGTAGGTATTTGTGTGTAGGTGTTTGCCTATGTGTAGGTGTTTGCCTGTGTGTAGGTGTTTGCATGTGTGTAGGCGTTTGCCTGTTTCTGTATATGTTTGGTTCTTTGTGTATCTGCTTGAGTGTGTACGAGAAAGCTTGATTTCATTGTTCATCTTCTTACTTTTTTATTTTTGAAAGTCTTTTTCTGTTTGCGTATTTATGTCTGCTTTCATGCGTTTGTACGTATGTGTCGACCTGTTTGCTGTTGAAGATGTGGTGGTGCGTTTGCTTGTATATATGTATTTTGCATGTGTAAGCATTCGTGTATTTGCGGGTATACGTGTTCGTGTATTTGCAGGTGTAAGTGTTCGTGTATTTACAGGTCTTTTTTCGTGTATGCAAGTGTAAATTCTGATTTTTTTGCTAGTGTATGTGTTTGCTTAATTGTATATGCATGTCCGCGCTCACCCTTATGTTTTCGTTAAGCTGTTTTGAGTGTGCACGTTTCTGGTTACACATTTAGTTATCCTTCACGCGTTTCAAATTGCACGTATGATTGTTGGCACACATCTGTGCCAGTGTTGACTTGTGTAGTTTCTATGCGATTATCGCGTTTATGGTGGTCATCGAATAAAATTGAACAGGTGAAGGATTTGTTGGGAGACCTCGCGAACGTCATTGTCTTGCTACCAGCTAAGATCGGTGCCCCGAACACTGCTATACTCGAGATCTCAAAAAATATCGATAGTTTGCAACTCTTGTCTCCTACATAATTGCATACTGGTATGACTTCTAGGACAGTGGTCTCATGTCAAGGGCACATTCGTGGTGAAATGTTCGGTCTTATCATACCAGGGGCGTTCAAATGAAACCGGAACTTTTTGTTCTAGTTCTACCTGAATGGTTTTAAGCGTGCTGAAACTACTATCATTAGTTAGGGCACTTGTGTCCTATTACTGCTAGGTGGCCCACTTGCCATGGGTTAGTCACGTGACAGATAAATAAAAATGGTGGAAAACACTATTAGTGCTTGTATAGAACAGCATGTTGTGATGAGGTTTCTTGTGAAAGAAGGTGTGAAGCCTTCATAAATTTACAGACGACTATAATCATAATACGCTGATGAGACACTCAGCCGCAGTAAGACACTTGAATGGTGTAAATGTTTTAGAGAAGGCCGTACATCAGTGAGTGTTGATATCGGCCGCGGTGGCTCTCAACCCACCACAGTCATTCATTTGAATATCCAGATTCTGGAACACCTTATCCTGGAAAATCGACGCAATACCTGTCGAAAAATTGCCCAAGATGCAGTCTTTTTCTGGGAAAAGTGAACACTATTTTTCATGTACAATTGCATTTTCGGAAGGTTAGTGCACGTTGGGTTTGATTGCAAAGGAGGTCCTGCACCTGCAAGATAACGCTTGACCTCATACGGCTCACCGCATTATGTGCCATCTGTAGCAACTTAGCTGAGCGGTATTGCCATATCCACCTTACAGTCCAGACATCCCCCCAAGCGAATTCCACCTGTTTGGACCCCTAAAATAATTCCTGGGAGATCAGATTTTCAGCATTGATGACGAAGTGAAACAGGCTGTCCTGGATTACTTCAGATATACTGACAAATCTTTTTACGCTGAAGCTTTTCAAGCATTATTTAAACGCTGGATAAATTTATAAACGTTGCATGAGATTATATAGAACAATAAATGACATTTTGAACACTTGACACATTTTTTTCTTACAAAAAAGTCCCGCTTTGATTTGAACGCCCGTCGTATATACAGAAGTGGGCAGTCACACTGTTTTACTGTTAGGCTTGACTCAAACTAAATGTCAACCTTCAAGTAGTGAAGGCTAGTGTAGGAATCTCAGAAGTAACAGATGGTAGCGGCCAACCCTCTTGTAGAAGTCTCGATCGACTTCAATTTCTGAAAAAATATTTCTTTGAAACATTTCATAAAATATATGTAAAACATTCCAGACCAATATATAAAACATCCCACGCTAATAGCTATAACTTATTCAACACCAAAATCTTTAACACACGCCAGGTAACTCTGGCTGTGCACTCTCTTCTCACCTCACTCTGTTTCATTTGACTCTGTCCTACAGTCACACCCTTGCACAACTTTCACACGCGCCCTCGTGGTAAAGCCCTTCCATAGCACTTTGGTTGGGCTAGCTTCTGAGGGTGCACAAACCTAGCATAGGTACATACAGATGCACACATGCATCCAAGCACTGGTTTATGCGTCCTGATATCGCCCAATTGACTACGGTCTGGGGTGGAAAATGGCGCGCCTCCGCCAGTAGAAACTAGTGAGGCAAACATTTAAGCAAAAAAAAAAAAAAAATAACACACGCCACGTTAACTGATCTGTGTTTTTTCGAGAAAAAAAAGTATGTCCCGATTAGGAAAGGCTCGAAAGTCTAGTAAAACAGCTGTCATAGGAGAGACAGCTCTGACAACAAAGACCTGATTCTTTACTGGTAAAATGAGGACAATCAAAGGCAAAGGGAAGCAACCAACAAAGATACATGATGAAGAAGGCTTCACCGAACCTACTGGCGCAGAACACAGTGCAATACCACTAGCCTCATTAAGACGATCACAGGAAATGTTTTGTGTTAGATCCATTGATTGGGATGTTTAATTGAAATTGAGGAAGAATATCGTTCCTTTGTTTCCTTTTGAGGATCAGGGTATAGTCATTGCATTTATTTCGATTGCAGCAAATATGTGGCCCAGTCTGAATCGTTTTGGTTGAGGTCATCTTTGATGCACACTTGTATTTTGTGAGATGAGATTCCTATCATTTTAGGTACTACCAAAATTTCTTTGTCTACTTTTACGACATATAAAACAGTGTGGATTCTTAGTTATTGCCTATATAGCTTTCCCCACTTAATATTGTTGTATCAACAAATATACAACAGATATTTGTGATTACCTTGGAACATTCTCATATTTTCCCGGTCTGAAACCGCCTGATCTTTTTCTTGTTCCTTCGACTGAAATTACAGCAAATCAAGGATGCTGAGGACGTTATCACCAATGCGACAAGACAGCTGAGAGAAATATCAAAGAATGGGTTCCACGAATGTTTCCAGCAGCTGTATGAACTTTGCTAAAAGTGTGAAATTGCCGAAGAGAGCTCCTTTGAAGGAAATGTAGTGTAGATAATTCTATTGTAACTTATTTCTATATAATCTACTAATTCCTGGAACTTTTTGAAGCTACCTCGTATAAAATGTCCCACACGAATATCTATAAAATATCCCACACCAACATCTATAAAAACATTCCACTTAAATAAATGCATTAAGAGATGTCTGCAGTAAATAAATATTTATAATGAAGACTTTTAGCGGAGTGCTGCACGCTTGAAAATAAAGAAGCCTACAGAAATCAATAAGTAGGCATGGATAAGGCTGCCATTATCACAAATTTGATTGTCCAAAGTTGTCTTATTTTTCCAGCCTACTTCACTCTCTCCATTCTAATCAGAATGATGCGCGGTGCCTCATCTTCTGTCCTGCATTTTTTTGCCGCTTCATGTTGCTTGTTTCATCGACTAACGGTTTCTTTTTCATCATTTGTTTCTGTCTTTTTACTGTTACGCAATACTTTCTTCTTTAAATACTAGAGTAAATTGCTTTTCTTTTCATTTTCTGCAGATTAGAAAATACTGAACTGTTAAATATCGTTTATTTCTTAATTGATTCGCAGGAAAATGGGTTATTCTGTTATTTCTCGTATTCTTATTGTTTCTAGAGCTTCTTATAAAACCAATTTGGCTTCTCCTCCAACCGACAGGCTTTCAGCTGGTAAAGATGGCACGATGTGCCAAGTTAGAGAGGGATTAGTCATTTTACATATATACATAGTCTATCTCTCTCCCTCTTTCTCTCTCTCTCTCTCTCTCTCTCTCTCTCGCTCACACACACATACACACACACACACACACACACATATCCGAAAGGAAGGCAATGAATAGTGCCACCGTAACCTGTCAGGTATGTAGTAAAAGCCGACGGGATGTTGAGTATATAGCTGGATTTCTCATCATGTAGACACTTTAGCGCACACGAATTTTCAATAGGTGATTCAGCCATGATTTGTTCGCGACGATGATTTGTTGAAGACATATACTCCACAGGGAGATTAAACGATTTTGGTTGATCGATATCTTCTTCTTCTTCATCGTACGCAGTCAGACATCAACCTTTTTTTTTTTCGAAAAAAGCAGCGGTTATCCTGAGGCTGTCGACACTGCCATAGAGCTTGTCTAGTGTTGCCACTGGTGATGGCCACATCTGCTCTCTCTGATCCACGTATGTCGGGCAGTTTTGCAGCAAATGCTCAGCGGTCATTTTCTCGGTACCACACGGGCATTCGTCAGTTCCACCTATCTTCAATTTGTTGAATAGGTGGTACCTCAGTCTATTGTGGCCAGTGCGAAGTCTGAAGACCACGACCTGCTCTCTTATGTTCAACTGGTAATAGGCATCATTTTTTGTGTAGCCAGTATGTTCGGTTTCCCATTTGGTCATGTATCTAGCTCTAATAAGCCGTTTTGACTCTTCGTATGTCATACTAGTATCTGGTTGTGGTAGTCTTGCACCTTCTTTTGCCAGTCTGTCTGCCTCCTCGTTGCCTTGGATGTTACAGTGGGATGGAACCCACTGTACCACTACCCTTTTTGGTGCGGACTGCTGGCATAGTTGACATAGTATTGCTCTTAAATCATTAAGTTCAGTATTTTTCTGGCTTTTTAGTACTGTGACTGCGGCCAAGGCATCTGTAAGCAGGACTATATGGCTTTCATTCCTTTTACCTGTCACCATTTCTTCCACTGCCGCCCTCAGTGGCTCTGCCTCCGCTCTGAAATTGCTTGTGTATTTTCCAGTAGCGAATGACAGTGTTATTTTTCTGCCATTTGGTAGGTTCAGAAATGCTCCTGCCCCTCCATTCTGTGTTGTGTTTGTTACAGAACAGTCAGTGTATGCATGGGTCCAGTCCGTGCTTTGGTAGTTTTTCGTTATGTAGCTCAGGGTAGTATCTCTTCTTTATTTTTCAGTCTGGCAGTTTTTGTTTGCAATACCTGGTATATTTTCTACCACCTCTGAAAATATATGCTGCCTCCAGGTAGGTTTTCGTACAGTAGGGATTGGGCTTTAGTGTTGTTAGTGCGTTCATGGGGTCTTCGTGCATCTTTGCTTTGGCTATTTCTGCAAAGTTTCTCCGCTTTAGTTTCCCATTTCCGAAATTGATCGATATGATGAACGAATATTCGAAAAGTATTCCATTCGGTGCCGGATAGTGCGTTGAATCAACTTTCCGTATTCGACTGAAAAGTACACTGTATTCGAATATGAATAGGTAACAGTAAAAGTAAGCAGCATGTCCTTTACAAAACGTCGCTTCTTACAACCGCCAACTATTTAACTGTTGTACGTTTCTTGGTAAGTGTACAGTACTGTAGGTTGCTATTACTTTCAGTATGTGAAGGAACAATCGCTCAAGAAAAAAACTAGCCTCTCAAACTGAACACGGTGGGGATCGAACCGGTGCGTTGGGATGTGAAAACCAAGCGAGTTTCACCTCTAGGCCACACAGGCTCCCGATACGTAAAAGAGTGTAATGATTATTTTAAAAACAGCTGAAGCCATGTATGTACGGAGAGACTATCAACAATTGCAACTGACAATGGAGGTCGGCGGAATCTTTCTGGCTATAAAAAACGGTACACAAAAAAAAACCACAGAAAAATATTTGTGGCATCAAGACAATTTTCAAATAATTCAGAGCAGAGGTAGAGACCTATAATTTGCAATAGAAGTTACCATGACAGATAAAAATACAAAATGACAAGTGGTACTCTTCAAAGACGTACTGTCAACGGATGTGGTACTGGGGAGCAAAATGAATACAGACCTAAGAACTATGGGTAATACTCTATATTCTATATGACAGATTCAGGAGAGCTACGATGCGATGGATTCCATTTCATGCAACATCCTTATCAATGAAGAAGCTGACATACTGTCAAGTGAATGAGGGAACTTACTTCAGGCTGATAAAGATAACTTGCGAAGAGGTCAAAAGGTTTACCATTTGCAGATACAGGAAGAAATGGGAGGCAGGACACACAGGTCAACAACTAAACGATGAATATTACCAGGTCAACAGAGGTGAACAGGTGGTAATCTCACAGGCAACAACAGATTGAGGTTCCCTTTGTTCTACAAACTAAGTATAAGAAAGATCGATGAATGTGTCATGTAGCACTGATAACAGTCCTGCTGACCATACGCTTCTACTACGTCTTCTGCGTTCGTTCTCAATCTCCCGCTTCCAAGCCCCGAACACGGCTTTGCTAGTAGCAGGATGTAGTCCGGAGAACTGATTGCAGTGTCGCTAGTTTACATCTTGACTGCGATATTTGCACTTTGAGGTCAAAGCATCCGTCTTCGACAGTCACCATATGTTGAAAAGGTGTCCAGCAGTCACAAACACATAAAGCACACAGAGCGAACGTTGGAACCATTTCTGGAAATAATAAAACTCTCAAGTTGAGCAATGGTTTCTTTAGTTTACTTAGTCATCATCATGTAGCATGTCCTTTGTAGAACGTCGCTCCCATCACAGTCTGTCTGAAAGAAACTCGTTCCCTTGCCAAAACTCCAGCTTCCGCCACTGTCAAACTCAGGCACTCCTGGATATCTTGGTGCCATCGTCTTCTTGGTCTACCCCTTCCTCTTTTGTCTGGCACCATACCTTCCTTCACCGTTCTCTCAAGACCGTTGTGTCTCTTGATGTGACCAAAGTATTTGCATTTTCTAGCCACAATGGAATTGATAAACCAGTTCTCCTCTATGCTCAACTCTTGCCGAATGTCTACATTTGTTCTTTTCTGTGTCCGGGGTATTCTGAGGATCTTTCTGTAACATTTTGACTCGAAGGATTCGATTCTTTGTCTAGAAGTTTTGGTAATCGTCCATGCTTCACAGCCATAAGCTGCCACAGGAAAAACACAGGCTCTCAAGACTTTTACTTTTATCGTTTTGTTGGTGCCCTGCCATAATTTCTTTAGGCTGTTCAGTCTTTGCATTGCCATAGCTAGTCTTCTTCTGATTTCTTTCGAGCAGTCACCATTTTTGTCGATTCTGGAGCCCAGATATTCAAAATGTGTAACCTGATCTATTTCCTCACCACCCACTGTAAATTTATGCTGACATTGTGTTTTATCGGTGGTCATTATCTTTGTTTTGTTTATGTTTATGAACAGATTTTGATCTTTACTATGTCCATTAACGGCTGAAAGTAGCTGCTCTAGCCCTTCCGAACTTCTTGATAGTATCACTGTGTCATCTGCGTATCGTAACTTTGGAATCTCGTACCCCCCAATCGTAAATGGGTCGAAACTTTCAATGTTCTCATCTTCTCGTACATTTCTCATTATACATTCCGCATATATGTTGTACAGATAAGGTGAGAGTATACATCCCTGTCGGACTCCCTGTTGTACTACAAACCAATCTGATGTTTGCCCAGATACTCGGACAGAGGCTTGTTGATCTTGGTATAATGTTTCAATGAGATGGACTATATGCAAAGGAAACCCCATTTCCTTCATGATTCTCCACAGATTTTGATGTTTAACCGTGTCGAAGTGTAATCAATGAAACATGTGTACAGGTCTACATTAAACTCTCTACATTTTTCATAGATATTCCTTAAGTTGAATATGGGGTCCCAGGTCCCTCTGTCTTTCCTAAAACCTGCCTGGAATACGTGAATTTCAGATTCAAACTTTTTCACTATCCTTCTTAAAAGGATTCGCAAGAGTATCTTGCTAGCATGGCTGATCAGTGCGATAGTTCGGTAGTTCGTGCACAGCTTCAGGTTGCCTTTTTTGGGAAGGGGAATATAAATTGATTTCTTCCATGCTTCTGGCCACTCTGCACTGTGCCATATCTGTTTACACAGCTTGTGATAGACTCGAGCACATGCCTCTCCTCCTGCTTGTATTAGCTCTGCTGGGATATCATCGCATCCTGGGGACTTTCCCTTTTTCAGGCTTTTAATTGCAGAGCGTACTTCTTCCAATGTTGGTTCAGGTTCTTTCTCATCCTTTGGTAGGATTGTAACTGAGCGCTTTGTGCTGTCTCCATACATGGTTCTGCAGTACTCTCTCCATCTATTCAGTGTGTCTTTGGTTTCTGTTAATGTGTTATCCTCTTCGTCATTTGTGACATGTGGAAGCGGACGGAATTCCCTTGTCAGTGTTCTTATTGCTTTGAATGCATCTCTTTCTTTGCCTTGTTGTTGTAGGTTTTCTATATCCTTACACGTTTCTACTATGTATCTTCTTTTATCTTTTCTTATTTCTCTTCTAACTTTTCTTGCGCAGTTTTTATATGCTGTGTTGGTCCCCTTACTTCCCATTTGTTTTAATTATTGCCTTTCTGCAATGAGTTTCTGTGTTTCCTCTGTTATATAGCTCTGTGTCTTGTGCAATATCTTTGGAATCATTTCTTTTGCTGTCGAGATCAAAATCTCCCTTGCGTACGATGTCAACTCCTCAGATGTCATCTCTTCCTGTATAGCAAGCAACGCCTCAAATGTGTTTTCTACTTTGTTGTTGTATTCAGTAGGTATTGCTGATACATCGAAGCGTATTGGCTGGCAACCTTTGTTGATCCTGCGTAGTCTTGTTTGGAAAACTGCAAACAGTAATTCGTGGTCCGTATCGCAGTCTGCTCCTGGCAATGTTTTTTGTCGCCAGCACATTTGATCTCCATCTTTGTTGCACTAGGATGTAGTAGACAACTGAAACTGTACGAAGAAGCAATAGTAAGGTATTAACTAAACACGTTGGAACTGAGTTCCCGGAATAGTACTTGGCAATGTATGTAAATGTGGTAACAGGAGAGTAGTGTTGTCGATCGCTGTATTGAATAGAAGCTTTCATTACAATATTGACTAAGATTGTGCGTGTGTTTTAACAGCCGGGGACTTCGCCCGGAACATCTATTCAAGACAGTAAGGGGTTCCGTTAACGCCAGTTTCAAACATACACATCGACGCTTCTCAAGACGTAAAGATTGCCCACTGCCAAAGAAAACGTCTGTATAGTTAGTAACTGAGTTAGTTCGAGCGACTTACAATGTCCAAATGCAGCATGAAGAAGAAAGAAGCGTTTTTCTCAAGACAATCATCTAAGAGTTAAAAGCCCTAAAAAGACACGTTAACGTTCGGAACTGAGCTACAATGCCCCAGACAAAAAGGCAGAAGTTATTCTTAGATCTAAATCCCGATTGAAATGCCCCAATCACGAACATCGTCAAACCCGCACTAATATAACCAGAAGGAGGATATCATTCATGCTGATTACCGGTAACAAAATGAAAAGACCACACGTTTGTCGTATTATGATTCAGTTTACGCTATTGACAGAACCAGGTTGCACATCTGTCTCGGCTTGATTTTTCAATGTTAATATACAATGTACCATTGACTTATACAAGCTTTGCATACTTACTATTCTCGACTTTCAACATATGTGACTTGCACCCACTTGTACTAACGTCAGCATTCATTTTAATAAACGTTCTTACCTACTTGTCCAGCCACGTGTGTCCTTAAACAGCATGGGAAGCTGAAGTCAGATTGTCGTGTGCCAAATCTGTTACCTCGGTTTGCTGGAAGCTCGTATTGTTGTAGAATTTCTCTTATAACATCTATCTATCTGACACGATGTCTTCACCGTGCTTGATTTATTGCCAAGCCAATTGTCAGGTGTCTTTGCAGCAAAGTGACTTGACAAGCTACAGCAGATGCTTTCTGACATCTTGTTTCAAGCCTTCCATCTTCTGTACAAATACTTCCCATATATTTCAACTCTTGAGCCTGCTTTAGTTTGGCATTTTTTTACACTTATGTTTAATGGACCAGGTGTTCTGCTAATCCTTATCTTTTCTGTCTTCGATGTGCGAAATCGTCATATAATATAAGGCCAAGCGCGTCCATTTGATTTTTCACCCTGTTTTCATCTTCGTAAATTAAGTGTTGATCAATTGTTTATATTTCATTTGCAAGTTTCAGGACTACTTTAATGTTTCACTATCACATCGTGGTTCCCATGTAGTGTGCTATGTTAACATCATGGCCCCCGTCTAGTGTACCGTGTCTACATCATGGTTCCCGCCAAGTGTACCGTGTTTACATCATGGTTCTCTCCTAGTGTACCGTGTTAACATCATGGCCCCCGTGTAGTGTACCGTGCTAACGTCATGGCTTCAGTCTAGTGTACCGTGTCTACACGTATGCCGTGTTTACAATGCGACCCTACAACCAGAAGCCCTGTATTCCGCCAAGGACTACATGAACACCAGTATTTATAAACCAAACTGTGCTTCACAAACAAGTACAAGCAAATGATTACTAAGTTAGTCAGCAAACATTCCTTTTTGCTTAGATGGAGATTTGGTCTTCAGTTCCACTTATTCCACTCTTTTTCTCCGTTCACTAAAAATTCGACATGCCGTTTATGAGATAATACTTCTAGAGCGTTTTTATTCAAATCTAGAACTCGACAGGTTTGTCACCTGTGTGAAGGACTTACTGTACAAAGCCACTAGTTGAAAGGTTTTCTACTCTATAAGGCCTTATTTTTTATATAATTTGATAGACTAACTTTCAATGTAAATTTTGATTTAAAGTTGTGAAATATGTGTTTCAATTTGTTTGCATTTATGCTCTCTTGAAACCGTCACAAATAGAATTTGTGGCAATAAATTGACACAATTTTGTGTTAACGCCCCTTCTATTTGAATGAACTGACCGGTTTCTGGAAGGAGGTTCAACTTCTGCGTAAAATTTTCTGCCTTTGGGCGCTACTGCTATATTTTGATTCACAGAACAAGGGCAGGTTCGAGACCTAGTGACTGTTATGGCCAGTTTACTCACTGCTGCTCTCAGTTAAGGAAAAGTAAATATTTGAATATCTTCAATAATGTGCAGGTGTATAGTAGAGTCAGACTATCATTTGCCTTTTCTTTTTGCTATGCAACAAAGAAGGGAACTGTTCATCTCACCAAAAAAGTAGCAAGCAATTAAACAAAAGGAAACTAGTACAACGATTCATTAAATATGTCATCGAAACTTGGCAAATATGGGAGATGTGTGCGCGAAATGGGGAATATTGGTGCTCGAAACTTAGCAAATATGGGATGTGCTTGCGCGTGTGTAATGGGAAATATTGGTGCTCGAAACGTGCAAATATGGGATGTGCTTGCGCGTGCGTAATGGGGAATATTGGTGCTCGAAACTTGGCAAATATGGAATGTGTCTGCGCGTGTGTAATGGGGAATATTTGTGCTCGAAATTTGACAAATATGGAATGTGCCTGCGCGTGTAAGTATCAGTGTGTAAGTGTGTGTGTGTGGTAGGCGTGCATGCGTGTGGGCCTGCGTGCGTGTGTGTGTGTGTGTGTGTGTGTGTGCGTGCGTGCGTGCGTGCGTGTATATATATATATATATATATATATATATATATATATATATATATATATATATATATATGAGAACGAGAGTAAGAGATGGAGAGAAAGAGGGAAATTAATGAGTCTGAGTAAAAAATAAGTTAAGCTTTAGCTCATGCTGTGATGGCTACATTAGAATATTACGATATAGAATCTAATCCATAATTAATGGGGTTTTTTGTGCTTCTCGTCATACCAGTGGCGTAACTTGAATTGGTGTGGACATATATAAAGACTGGTTTAGGATAATCGCAATAGGTTCCTGATTGTGCATAATAATGACAGTTGTTGTAAGACTAGCACTTTTTTGTAAAAAGAATTTTTTTAAAGTAGAAAATGACTTCCATAATTAGAGGAACATCTATTCTGGCAATGAACGAAGTCATTTGAACGCTCATCGCATAATGTGGACAGCTAACAACTTCCTGCTTAGGTAAACGGAAGTCAGCCAAGCTAGTGTTATCATAATCGTAAGGCAAATGTGATTCTAAACACTGACACAACACAAGACACTTGTCCGTCCTATGCCAATGTAATTAGTAAACATTCTGATATGGCTGAAAGCAAATTTAACAACTTTGCATCCAAACCCATCGATACGAGCCAGACATCAGATGGCAGAGCACGTTTTGTGGGCATGTCAGAAGTGAAGGAAACCTTTATTAAGAATGCCCACCCACAATTCGTGAGCTCCAATGAGGTCAGTCAGGATACGCCGCATGTCAAGCAGATGATTCTGCAATCTTCTCAGAACCCGAGGCAAGCCAGGGTCATCCAAAATACCATACAGGGACCGTCTCTCAGGTTAACAACACCGTCTGAAACTCAGCCAAGGCCAACAACAAACGCAGAAAAGACAACAATGAAAGTACCTCCAAGCCCTCGGAACGGTCTTGGCAGCCCAAACGAGTCACAGAATAGATTCAAATTCACAGCGGCCATCTGTAAACAGAATGAAGTGGCAGCGACAGGTATTGTTGGCTTTCTACATTATTGTACCGTTTGTCACTCTAATTAGGTAGAGTTCTTACCTTTCCTCAGTCTCATTGGATAGAATTCTTAACTTTCCTCACTCTAATTGGATAGAGGTCTTACCGTTCCTCACTCTCATTAGATAGAATTCTTACCTTTCCTCACTCTAATTGGATAAAGGTCATACCTTTCCTTACTCTAATTGGATAGAGGTCTTATCTTTCCTCGCTCCAATTGGATATAAATCTTACCTTTCCTCACTCTAACGATAGCAGTATTACCTTTCCCCACTCTAACTGGATATAAGTATTAACTTTCCTCATTAACTGAAAAGAAGTATTACCTTTCCTCACTCTAATTGGTTAAAAGTCTTAACTTTTCTCATTCTATTTGGAAAGAGATCTTACCTTTCCCTACTCTAAATGGACAGAAGTCTTACCTATCCTCTCTAAAAAGGTATGTCTTACCTTTTGTAACTCTAATTGGATAGATCTTACCTTTCCTCACTCATAATGGATTGGAGTCTTACCTTTCTTCACTAATAATGGATGGAATCTATGCTTATATTATTGATTTTAAATCTGGCGTAGCCTAAGACCAGGGCACACGAGAGACTGCAGTAAAACGCAGTTTCAATCTTGGCTTGAGTAAAAGCAAGGAAGTACACAAGAACAGTAATATTTAAATTCTGATTTTCTATCTAGGTCTAAGAAGAAAAAAGTGGCAAGCTATTATTTCATTAGCATAGGTGGTGGCCACAAAATGTTATTGGTCTACATCTCTCTCTAAATTGTGTGCGACTCGTGTACCCTTATGCTTGACCAGCTTACTTACTTCCCCAATTCTAGGAAATCACGTCATACCTTAGGTCTTCAATGTTCAACCGCGCGGATTGCTTTGTCATATGCCATCCATACTGCATGATTTCCAGAAGGTTTAGGCAGATCATCAGGTGGTCTGGGTCTTGTGTTGCTCCATGTCTGATCGTACCTGAATCCCCATGTCTTCCAGTAAAGTGAAGCACCATTTTCATGTTTTTTTTAGAGCTGGGTTGCTTTACCACTGCGATCCCTATCCCGTAAAAAGTTCTTACAAGTGACTAGTTCAGCCTGTTTCCAGGGCCGCCAGAGGTGGAATAGGATCTTGGTTAGCTATGGTTCGCTGACCCTGATGCAATGAGCCAGGTAGAAGCAGGTGGGTACTGTCAGCTCATGCACTGCTGCATCTTGAGCCCATGCATATTTCAAAGCCGGAAGACTCCACACGCTCCTGGCCGATCTGAGAAGCAGAGGACATTATGTAATGCTGATCATCATTCAAGACATGCTTTAAGTGTCTCATTCACACACAGATACCTCCCTTACTCTTATTTCAATTCACAGCTATGACATTTTTAAGCCTCCCAATTTCTCGAGAGCACTAAACATAACTTAAACTCACTTAAGGGGAACAGACACTAGTCCGGTCAGGTATAACATGCTGACCAGAACGTCTTTTATTTGTTTAAAGGTTTGCCCTTCTGGATTTAACTGACAAAGGAAATGGGCTTTCAAACCAAGACCGTAGCGGGTTAGGTTATATTAAGACGTCTATTGATACGTGTGTGTGTCTTTTGTAGTGTGGACGTATTGGTCAGTGGATGTGTGTTTGTGTGACGTATCTGTTTGTAATAATAATAGCTGTCCATCGTTGTCGATGAGGACCGCCGACATCATCCTTGTCACAGATTTCCCTGTTGGGTGTGGGTGCGCATGTGGCTGAACAGGCCAATGCGAGCACGAAAATATCTGCTACATATCGCGCACACGAGGTTTGTAGAAGGGGATGGTGTTCCCGCTGCTCGGGATTTCCGCGTCTCTCGTCTGTTCTGGGCTTTCACAACACGGTCATCTTCACCGGCAGCTACACCCGATTTGACTGCGCTTCTCCAGTCAGATCTGTTTTCGCGCAAGACATTCCCATGTGTCGATGTCTATCTGGCAACTTTTTAGTGAGTCCTTCAGACCGTCTTTAAAACGTTTCTTTGGGCGCCCTCTCTCGCGCCATCCCTCTCTCAGCTCGCCGTAGAGAAGCTTCTTTGGGAGCCGCTCGTCTGACATACGGACGAGGTGTTCGGCCCATCCTAGTCGTGCTTTTTCTAGCAGTGCATGGATGCTGGGCATGTTAGCCCTCGAGAGAACCTCGATGTCAGTGACACGATCTTGCCATCGGATGTGGAATATTCGCCTCAGGCAACCTGTGTGGAAGTGGTTTAACCTCCTTGCATGTCCAGAGTATATAGTCTAGCTTTCGCAAGCGTATAGTAGGGTTGGAATGATGGTTGCACGGTAGACTTTGAGTTTGGTCTTGACGCTGATGCCACGACGTGCCCAGACCATCGAGCGCATTCTTCCAAAGGCTGTGCTGGCCTTTGCTATTCTGCTTGCCACCTCATCGTCTAGGCTGACAGATCTCGACAGCGTACTGCCCAGATATGTGAATTTGTCTACGGCATTCAACGTCTGCCCGCTGACTGTAGTCTCTGGTTTTGTGTACGGCATGCCTGGTGCTGGTTGGTACAGGACCTCTGTTTTTTTGGCATTTATGGTCAGGCCAAAATTTTTGCATGCGGCAGAGAACTGGTCCATTCCAACCTGCATGTTCAGTTCTGAGTTGCTCATTAGAGCGCAGTCGTCAGCAAATACAAGTTCCCTGATTATATCGCCAGCCACTTTGGTTTTGGCCTTCATTCTTCTGGAATTGAGTAACTTGCCATCTGTGCGGTACTTTATGGGTATTCCAAGCTCCAATGATCTGAAGGCGTCTGTCATCGTGGCCGCGAACATCATGCTGAACAAAGTCGGGGCGAGTACACATCCTTGTTTTACTCCGTTTGATACTAGAAACGTTTTAGAGATTGCACCGCTGTCCAGTACACCAGCACACATGCCTTCGTGTAGCTGTTTCACCATTGTTATGAACTTGTTGAGGCAGCCAAACTTAGACATTATCATCCACAGCCCTCCTCTGTTTACTGTATCAAATGCCTTTGTCAAATCAATAAATGTGGTGTACAAGGCCTGATTGTGTTCTCGACACTTCTCTTGTACTTGGCGAGCGGCAAAAATCATGTCCACTGTTCCTCTTCCGGCTCTGAATCCACATTGGCTTTCTGGGAGGTGGTGGCTTTGTTCAAGGTGTTTGTTGAGCCTGTTTAGCAGTAAGCGCGCTAGGATCTTGTCTGCTACAGAGAGTAGAGATATTCCACGATGATTGTCGCATTCCTGACGGTTGCCTTTTCTTTTGTACAGGTGAACGATTGAGGCGTCCTTTAGCTCCTGCGGAATTTTACCTTCAGCCCACATGTGACAGAAGAGTTCAGTGATCCTTCTGGTGAGGGATGGGCCAGCTGTCTTATATATCTCTGCTGGTATTGCATCAGCTCCTGGAGCTTTTCCTATAGATAGTGAACTGATTGCCCTGTCGACTTCCTCCTCAGTAATGACTTCATCCAACGCCAGGTTCAGTTCCACCTGCGGCATTCGCCGGATGGCCTCTTCATTTATGGACGATGGGTGGTTTAGTATTTTGCAGAAGTGATCTGTTTGTAGTGTGTACGTATTGGACAGTGGATGTGTGTATGTGTGTGTGACATATCTGTTTGTAGTGTGGACGTATTAGACAGTAGATGTGTGTGTGACGTATCTGTTTGTAGTGTGTACGTATTGGACAGTGGATGTGTGTGTATGTGTGACATATCTGTTTGTAGTGTGGACGTATTAGACAGTGGATGTGTGTGTGACGTATCTGTTTGTAGTGTGGACGTATTGGACAGTGGATGTGTGTATGACATATCTGTTTGTAGTGTGGATGTATTGGAAAGTGGATGTGTGCGTGTGTACGGGTGTCGTATCTGTTTGAAATATGTTCCACGACGACAGTTTTGCAGTACAGTAGTTTTGCCACACCTTTGTGTAGGTGTAGAAGTGGTCATACCGAGAAAAATGCCAAAGTCAAGCGTAATATACTGACAAAGGCTGCACCTCTCTGCCATGTAGCGGTCTCTGGAATCAGGCTTTTATCAAGACAGTCTGACTAATCTTATGTGGATCGACGTAATCCCCGTCGTAGTGAGCGCCACGAAGATGAAGTCAAGCATAGCACAGCCTGGAAGACTCCAGTTTACCTCCATTAACACGCTCGAGATGTGAGGATAGTGCAACCCGCCACTTAACGCTCTTTTCAGGGTGCATAAAGTTGTGAGCATTCAACAACAAGAACAATATAGACACACTTCAAACACTTCCCTGACAACATGTTGTAAAGAGGGGATATTTCAAGTGCTCACTTCACAAGATACTGAAGTGTTTGTTCATTGTGTTGCACCACACTTTGTCCTGAAAGATCAGATATTTCATGTGTACTGTCTTCTAAATGAGGTGCCCTATGCAGCCACGCCCCTCGCTGCTGCTGGTGGAGGTACTCAGAAGGTACTGAATTACTCAAAGTGTGCCCAAGGGGACACTTTCTTTGATGGAGAAATAAACAGACGTTATCGATCCATCCAATCATGCAGCTCAATCACGGTGAATCCCACGCATTTCCAACGCGCGTGATATAGCTCTAGCAAATACTTACCAGATAACAACAATATGTGTGATAGGAATCGTCTTGTGGAACAGTTGAATAATAACCGGACATGGCGTTTCACATCAAGACCATCTTTAGCGGAAAACAGTCAGAAAATGATCATACGTCAAAGGGACAAAACATATAGTTTGGCCTTATGTCTATATCAACTTACTCAGTCGTTGGTACGGTTAGAGATTTCACTTAACTATTATACAATTCTTGTAAACAAAGTTAGTGACAACCGTCTCGCAGAGGCAACATTTGTGATCACCATGAAACTGGTATACAATAAGGAACAGAAAAGGAAATGACGTAAAAAGCACTCCAGATCTGATACTGGTCCTGACCAGGTGACGTAAAGCGTCTTGATAAAAGTAATAAACACGTGTGGAGACTCCACTAACTCTGCTGCCTATCCCTTCTCCAACAAATAAACAAGTCTGTGGATTTCCACCAACTCTACTGCCTATCCCTTCTCCAACAAATAAACAAGTCTGTGGATTTCCACCAACTCTACTGCCTATCCCTTCTCCAACAAATAAACAAGTCTGTGGATTTCCACCAACTCTACTGCCTATCCCTTCTCCAACAAATAAACAAGTAAATATACAATCTTTTTTTTCGGAACAAGCTTTTATTTATACTGAGGCATGTTTTTGCTTTGTTTATTGAACTACATGAGCGTATTTTTTTCAAAGTTGTTGTTTAATTTGGATGAATTACATTCAGTGCGACGTTAATCTTTGAAAAATTATCATCGATCATGTTTTGTTCCTCTGAGTCATCTTCAATGTTTACTTCGTGATTTTCCACTCAATGAACGAGTGTGCCCGTTCGAATGCGACTTAGGTGGTTGATCTCACTTTCGATGCAAGTAAATATAAACTGTTTTTTCGATAAATGTTTTCGAATGTCCAGGATATGTCACTAGTCGAGGCTGTGTACAAAAGTTCAGATCTTTAGGTTTATTGGGAAGTTGGTTCAAATAGGAGAAATAGAAGTCTACCTACACGGACAACGGTCAGGTTAGATTAAATGAAAGCTTATAAAAACAATCTGCTACACCTGATTTATTCTTTCTGCACGTTGCAACTGATATATCATCATCAAGTGCCGTCTCCACATCGGAGGTTGACGGTAACGGATCTCCTGCTGTCGCTGTCCCGTTCCAAGTTGCTACACTCAGTCAAACTGTGTCCCGACCACATCTTGATGTTGTCTATTCATCTGTACATCTGCAGCCCTCTGCCTCTTTTGCGCTCCATTTGTAGCTCCAATTCAACTTTCAGAAGACTGTCATATTACTTGATATGACCAAAACAATATACTTTTCTGCTTTTTTTTTCCATTCAAAAGCATCTTTTCCATCTTGAGTTGTTCCAGAGCCTCACTATTTGTGTTCCTATCTTTTTAAGAAACTCGTTCAGGTCTTCTGAATACGCACATTTCAAAGGCGTCAAAACTCATCTCCATTTTCTTGGTCAAGTTCCAGGTTTCTATTCCATAACTCCTTGCATATAGCATTAAATGATTATAATTTTAAGTTGTTTGGACACGGAAAGTAAGTAAGTATTATAAGTTGTGAGGTATTTGTTTTAACAGCTAATGGAATATATATTTACTTGTATATAAACATTTCTGCAGACGCAATTTCTTCCTAGTTAGTTTTCTAAGCGTCGCGGAGAGCTTAAGTCGTCTGTCTTCCTAACCTACTGTAATCAAATATAGACATTATGCTAGAGTGGTGAAAGACAAACAAGGAACATTGGTATCTTCGAAATGAGAATCCTGGTAGGTAAGTAAATAAATTGAAACTCTGTGGTTCTCACATTGTCGAACAAAGAAGGGACCCCCAAAGACACGTCATTGGCGCATCCGAATAACATATGCAGGAAAGAGAGTGTAAAAGGCTCTTCAAAATAAAATCTCCAGTCCACCCAGATGAGGTAAACCCCTCGCTACAAGAAAGAGTCGTTCTTATGATTGGCCCACCTGAACACCAAAACAAGTCTTTACCGCAGGTGTATCAGTACCATCAGGTCAATTGTTGTATTACTATCTGGTTTGCTTTCTAGTTCAGTCCATGGACTTGTATATATAGCCCGTATTAGATGCTGCTCTAAGGAATGAAGTGTTCGATACTTCGAATAAATGGGGATTCACCTATTTGCTGCCTTGCATGGATTAAGTTTGAGTAGAGTAAGGTAGCAAGACTTCATGTGGATTGTGCTGGAGCGTGTCGCAACAGGTCCACCAACCTGGTTCACCTATCACGTATTCAATTAAGCACGTGCGTCTGATGCCAGGTAGCCAAACGTTTACTAAACTCATTTCGCTCTTTTGCCTTGGTGTACCCTGTTGGGCCCAGGGCCTCATTCAGGCCATCTTTCCACCTGAGCCTCAGTCGCCCATTGATTGGCATCCTGTCAGTTTCAAGAGACAATGGACATTACGCTAGAGAGGGGACTTAGTCAGTTATTGCCCTTAGTTTCTTCCCACACGTTTGAAGTCTGCATCTTGATGCATCTTTTTCCCTGCCTACAGAACAACACACAAAGCCCGCCTCAAACTGGGTCTGCCTTTGGTAAGTTCCTCCCAGTTGCAGGTGATCATATCCAACGCTTTCAGGTCACGCTTGCAAACATGTTTGTAGCGGAGGAAGGGTCTACCTTTGTTACGATTGGCCGTGGTCATCTCTGCGTAAAGGATATTTTTCGGTATTCGTCCATCCTCCATTCTGCACACGTGACCAAGCCACCGCAAGCGGCGCTGGTGGAGGATCGTAACTAAACTGACAATCTGTGCTCGTGTCCAACACGTCGTTATTTCGCACCCTGTCACTCAATGAAATTCCAAGTTTGTGCCTCAGTCAGCGCATATGAAAAGCATTTAGCCTTTTTTCATGTGAGGCACACAGGGTCCGTGTTTCGCTGGCATAGAACAGGATACTATTCACACAGGATCTGTACACAGCAACCTTGTGTTATACCACACTCTGTGACAAATGCTGATGAGGCCATTCTTAATCACTTTTGCAGCTAGGGGACCAATGAAAGGTTGTCGGTGATGATAGATCCGAGGTAGTTAATGTGTTCGAGAAGACCAGAACATTGCAAGTTTCGACCCATTTACGATTGTCGGGTACGACATTCCAGAGTTACGATACGCAGATGACACAGTGATGCTATCAAGAAATGCAGAAGGGCTAGAACAGCTAATTTCAGCCGTAAATGGACACAGTAAAGATCAAAACATGTTTATAATCATAAATAAAACAAAAATAATGACCACCGACAAAACACAATGTCAGCATAAATTTACAGTGGGTGGTGAGGAAATAGATCAGGTCACACATTTTGAATATCTGGGCTCCAGAATTAACAAAAATAGGGACTGCTCGTACGAAATCAGAAGAAGACTAGCCATGGCAATGCGGAGACTGAACAGCCTGAAGAAATTATGACAGAGCACCAACAAAATGATAAAAGTAAAAGTCTTGAGAGCCTGTGTTCTTCCTGTGACAGCTTATGGCTGCGAATCATGGACGATTACCAAAACTTCCAGACAAAGAATCGAATCCTTCGAGTCCAAATGTTACAGAGAGATCCTCAGAATGCCCTGCATATCCAAGAATGCCTCGATATGACTGTGGTGGAGGCTGGAGTTTTGGCAAGCGAACGAGTTTCTTTCAGACATACTGTGATGAGAGCGACGTTCTATAAAGGACATGCTACATGATGATGAGTTAAAGTGATTTACTACCTCCAGATTTGTATCGTTTAAGGCAATGTCTGAAGGATGTGCATCCTGAGCCATCACTTTCGACGCAAGGAAGTCTAAAGTTGTAGAGCAACCATGACGTCACGCTAGGTGTCCATCTGTTATCCGATATGCGCACTACATGGCCAGCCCATCTGAATTTTCGGAACAGCGCTAGAGACAGTCAAATAAAACTCTTCGTCTAGTTAATGTGATTTCACTGGACGTTAAATTTAGCCTATAAGTCACTTTCGAAAGGGTATGCGCCCAGTGTGTAATAAACGCTGACATTTGCTCATTTAAATAATGAGCTAAAATCATTGATATACATTATGACTTTCAACTAAAACCAGATGTTCAGATGACTTTCAACTAAAACCAGATGTTCAGATGACTTTCAACTAAAACCAGATGTTCAGATGACTTTCAACTAAAACCAGATGTTCAGGTGACTTTCAACTAAAACTAGATGTTCAGATGACATTTAACGTTACTTGGACAGAAGGGCAAAAGTTCTACAGCACCCGAATCAAGAACCAAAGACTACCCTAAAGCATGTAATTAACCAACTACGCAAACGAATTCTGAGCAAATTAGCCTCGTGATCTTTAGTCTCATCCAATGATCGTAAAAGTCATGTTGATAGTAGTTCCATGGCAGACATTGCCGGTGGGGATTGAAGTTTAGAAAATTCATGGCACAACAACATCTCCTCAGTTTTTTGTGAGTTTGGGTGACCGGATCTTTTTCTTAAAGGATAATCTTAGTTATAAACAATTCGGCATTGTGTACAAAGATGGAGTGCGGTCAACTGGCTGTGACGAAACTTAGTCAGTCACCCTGGCTGCATTGCAGTTTTGAGTCATGCGATCTAATCGTTATGTCACTCGTTTGTACGGCTACTAAAACTGGTTTATTACAGTGAGACAACCCGGTCAACATTGCATAGGGTGCTCTTAGCTTAGGGGCGAGCATGTTGATCTGGAGGAATGCGATTACCTTAGGGATCTGCATATTGATCTGGTGGGGCGCCCTTAATTTAGGGGCTAGCATGTTGATCTGGCGGGGCGCCCTTTAAGTAGAAGCACGCGTTTTGATCTGGTGGGGCGCCCTTAATTTAGGGGCAAGCGTGTTGATCTGGAGGAATGCCATTACCTTAGGGATCAGCACGTTGATCTGGTGGGGCACCTTTAATTTATGTAGAAGCATGTTGATCTGGAGCGGCGCCCTTAAAATAGAAGCAAGCGTTTTGATCTGGCGGGGCGCCCTTAATTTAGGGGCAAGCGTGTTGATCTAGCGGGCGCCCTAAATTTAGGGGCAAGTATCTTGATCTGGAGCGGCGCCCTTAAAGTAGAAGCAAGCGTTTTGATCTGGTGGGGCGCCCTTAATTTAGGGGCAAACATGTTGATCTGGAGCGGCGCCCTTAAAGTAGAAACAAGCATTTTGATCTGGTGGGGCGCCCTTAATTTAGGGGCAAGCATGTTGATCTGGAGCGGCGCCCTTAAAGTAGAAGCAAGCGTTTTGATTTGGTGGGGCGCCCTTAATTTAGGGGCAAGCATATTGATCTGGAGCGGCGCCCTTAAAGTAGAAGCAAGCGTTTTGATCTGGCGGGCGCCCTTAATTTAGAGCAAGCGTTTTGATCTGGCTGACGCCCTTAATTTAGGGGCAAGCGTGTTGATCTGGCGGGCGCCCTTAATTTAGGGGCAAGCGTTTTGATCTGGTGGGCGCCCTTAATTTAGGGGCAAGCGTTTTGATCTGGTGTGGCGCCCTAAATTTAGGGGCAAGCGTTTTGATCTGATGGGCGCCCTTAATTTAGGGGCAAGCGTTTTGATCTGGCGGACGCCCTTAATTTAGGGGCAAGCGTTTTGATCTGGTGGGCGCTCTTAATTTAGGGGCAAGCGTGTTGATCTGGCGGGGCGCTCTTAATTTAGGGGCAAGCGTGTTGATCTGGCTGGGTGCTCTTAATTTAGGGGCAAGCGTGTTCATCTGGTGGATCGCTCTTAATTTAGGAGCAAGCGTTTTGATCTGGTGGACGCCCTTAATTTAGGGGCAAGCGTTTTGATCTGGTGGGCGCCCTTAATTTAGGGGCAAGCGTTTTGATCTGGCGGGGCGCCCTTAATTTAGGGGCAAGCGTTTTGATCTGGTGGGCGCCCTTAATTTAGGGGCATGTGTGTTGATCTGGCGGGCGCCCTTAATTTAGGAGCAAGCGTTTTGATCTGGCGAGCGCCCTTAATTTAGGGGAAAGTGTTTTGATCTGGCAGGCGCCCTTAATTTAGGGGCAAGCGTTTTGATCGTGCGGGCGCCTTTAATTTAGGGGCAAGCATGTTGATCTGGCGGGGCGCTCTTAATTTAGGGGCAAGCGTGTTGATCTAGCGGGCGCCCTAAATTTAGGGGCAAGTATCTTGATCTGGAGCGGCGCCCTTAAAGTAGAAGCAAGCGTTTTGATCTGGTGGGGTGCCCTTAATTTAGGGGCAAGCATGTTGATCTGGAGCGGCGCCCTTAATGTAGAAGCAAGCGTTTTGATCTGTTGGGGCGCCCTTAATTTAGGGGCAAGCATGTTGATCTGGAGCGGCGCCCTTAAAGTAGAAACAAGCGTTTTGATCTATTGGGGCGCCCTTAATTTAGGGGCAAGCATGTTGATCTGGAGCGGCGCCTTAAAGTAGAAGCAAGCGTTTTGATTTGGTGGGGCGCCCTTAATTTAGGGGCAAGCATATTGATCTGGAGCGGCGCCCTTAAAGTAGAAGCAAGCGTTTTGATCTGGCGGGTGCCCTTAATTTAGAGCAAGCGTTTTGATCTGGCGGACGCCCTTAATTTAGGGGCAAGCGTGTTGATCTGGCGGGGCGCCCTTAATTTAGGGGCAAGCGTTTTGATCTGGCGGGCGCCCTTAATTTAGGGGCAAGCGTTTTGATCTGGCGTGCGCCCTTAATTTAGGAGCAAGCGTTTTCATCTGGCGGGGCGCTCTTAATTTAGGGGCAAGCGTGTTGATCTGGCTGGGTGCTCTTAATTTAGGGGCAAGCGTGTTGATCTGGTGGGGCGCTCTTAATTTAGGAGCAAGCGTTTTGATCTGGTGGGCGCCCTTAATTTAGGGGCAAGCGTTTTGATCTGGTGTGGCGCCCTAAATTTAGGGGCAAGCGTTTTGATCTGATGGGCGCCCTTAATTTAGGGGCAAGCGTTTTGATCTGGCGTACGCCCTTAATTTAGGGGCAAGCGTTTTGATCTGGTGGGCGCTCTTAATTTAGGGGCAAGCGTGTTGATCTGTCTGGCGCCCTAAATTCAGGAGCAAGCGTTTTGATCTGGCGGGCGCCCTTAATTTAGGAGCAAGCGTGTTGATCTGGCGGGTGCCCTTAATTTAGGAGCATGCGTTTTCATCTGGCGGGGCGCTCTTAATTTAGGGGCAAGCGTGTTGATCTGGCTGGGCGCTCTTAATTTAGGGGCAAGCGTGTTGATCTGGTGGGGCGCTCTTAATTTAGAGCAAGCGTTTTGATCTGGTGGCCGCCCTTAATTTAGGGGCAAGCGTTTTGATCTGGCGGGCGCCCTTAATTTAGGAGCAAGCGTTTTGATTTGGCGAGCGCCCTTAATTTAGGGGAAAGTGTTTTGATCTGGCAGGCGCCCTTAATTTAGGGGCAAGCGTTTTGATCGTGCGGGCGCCTTTAATTTAGGGGCAAGCGTGTTGATCTGGCAGGGCGCTCTTAATTTAGGGGCAAGCGTGTTGATCTGGCGGGGCGCTCTTAATTTAGGAGCAAGCAATTTGATCTGGCGGGGCGCTCTTAATTTAGGGGCAAGCGAGTTGATCTGGCGGGGCACCCTTACCTTAGGGGCGCACATGTTGATCTGAAGGAGTGCCCTTACCTTAGGGACGAACATGTTGATGTGGAAGAGTGCCCTTAACTTAGGGACGAACATGTTGATGTGGAAGAGTGCCCTTAACTTAGGGACGAACATGTTGATATGGATGAGTGCCCTTACCTTTAGGGGTGACAGACACACATACATACACACACGCAGACACACACAGACAAACACGCAGACACACACACACACACTCAAGATACATAAACGCACAGTCACGATAAACACACACACACACACACAAAACGATACCTACACACAAGACACACACACACACACTATTAAATGTGTACAATCTATATGTATATTTCTATGTTTTTAGAATGGATGTCGGCTTTGCTTCTGATATGTTAAGCGCGTTATTTCTGTTTTCGCAGTTATAAAGATGTATGAGATGCTGGTTCCGATCCATTATCATTTTGTGTCGCGTATCGTGGCGTTGGCGAGCAATTCCACTTATCACTGGGAAAATAAGAAATTATATGGTTGTTTACTTCAATCCAGGGTATTATGTCAGCTCCATTTTATTTGTCTTCCCATGCAGGGTAACATGTCAACTCAGATGTTTTATTTTTTCCAGCAAGCATGTCATGATAGATCGATTGTTCTGTGTTCCCGTCTAGGGTGACATGCCCACTCGTATGTTGTGTTAGTTCTTCACGTTAGAAGTTAGTTGTTCATGTTAGAAGCCAATTTAATACGCTGGAAGTCAATTGTTTATGTTAGAAGTCAGTTGTTCGTGTTAGAAGTCAGTTGTTCAAGCTAGAAGCCAACAATTCATACCGGATGTCATTTGCTAAAGTTAGAAGCCAGTTGTTCATGTTAAAAGTCAGTTGTTTATGTTAGAAGTCAATTTAATACGCTAGAAATCAGTTGTTCGTGTTAGAAGTCAGTTGTTCTCGTTAGAAGTCAGTTGGTTATGTTAGAAGTCAGTTGTTAACGTTAGAAGTCAGTTGGTAATGTTAGAAGCCAGTTGTTCATGTTAGAAGTCAATTGTTCATGTTAAAAGTCAGTTGTTCATGTTAGAAGTCAATTGTTCATGTTAAAAGTCAGTTGTTCATGTTAGAAGTCAATTGTTCATGTTAAAAGTCAGCTGTTCATGTTAAAAGTCAGTTTGTTATGTTAGAAGCCAGTTGTTCGTGTTAAAAGTCAGTTGTTCATGTTAGAAGTCAATTGTTCATGTTAAAAGTCAGTTTAATATGTTAGAAGCCAGTTGTTCATGTTAAAAGTCAGTTGTTCATGTTAGAAGTCAATTGTTCATGTTAAAAGTCAGTTGTTCATGTTAGAAGTCAATTGTTCATGTTAAAAGTCAGCTGTTCATGTTAAAAGTCAGTTTGTTATGTTAAAAGTCAGCTGTTCATGTTAAAAGTCAGTTTGTTATGTTAGAAGCCAGTTGTTCGTGTTAAAAGTCAGTTGTTCATGTTAGAAATCAGCTGTTCATGTTAGAAGTGAGTTGTTCATATTTAGAAGCCAGTTGGTTATGTTAGAAGTCAGTTGTTCGTGTTAGAAGTTAGTTGTTCATGTTAAAAGTCAGCTGTTCATGTAAGAAGTCAGTTATTCATGTTTAGAAGTCAGTTGGTTATGTTAGAAGTCAGTTGTTCAGTTAGAAGTTAGTTGTTCATGTTAGAAGTTAGTTGTTCATGTTAAAAGTCATTTGGTTATGTTAGAAGTCAGTTGTTCATGTTAGAAGTTAGTTGTTCATGTTATAAGTCAGTTGTTCATGTTAGAAGTCAGTTGTTCGTGTTAGAAGTCAGTTGTTCATGTTAGAAGTCAGTTGTTCATGCTAGAAGCCAGTTGAATAGGTCAGACAATGAAGGGCTACTTCTCTAAGCAAAAGTATTGTGCACAAACTGCGATCTCAATACGCTCCAGTTTGCGTTGGTGTACATTATTACATAGTTTACAGGAAAGTAAGACACGGAGCAGAGATGAAAACTGCACCCTTCACCCTAAATAAGCTGTGATTTATTAATAGATCTGTTATCTAGACGAAGTTTCTAGCACTTCATCCCTCACGACAATGTCTTGTCAATGGCCCACTATACCTTTATTTGGTATGTAAAAAACTGCTGCCTTTGTTTCCCATCTCATGCCAAAGAGGATGTTGCTTTTAGTGCCAATCTTTTGAGATCGCTGTCTCGACTATATCCAGCCGATGGCTGCTGTTTTATGTTGTGATGGTAATGATTACGAAAATCTGAGCGAATAATCATCAATCAACGAGCACGTAGAAATCATAAGCAGGTTTGAAAAGAACATGTGCTTTGTACAAATGAAGTTAATCTCGGTGCTAGACAAACCAACCATTCCTTCTAAATTCAACCAATTTCAGGGCTTAGTGCTTGTCAGCGCTGCTCGAGAGTTAAGGCCTGGATGTTAATTATTTAATAGCCAGCTTCCTTCATCTTCTTTAGAATCACGGATAACTAGTTGATCTTTTTTTATTCTCTCTGTTTAATGCTTCCCTTTAAAAATAGATGTTCCACACTCGGGTCTGGGTCAATGTTAACGTGTACTGATATGACATAACCAAATAGCGGTTGTAGGTAGAATGGTTTTTGCCAAAAATAAGGCAAAACCTTAAAGAAGAACAAGGAATACAGCTCAACTTTTATAGATCAAGAAGTTTCCATCGTGCACACCAAGAAGCTGATGAGTTGGTATAGTTTGGATGATTGTGGGAATAGGGTTCCAAAATGTATGTATCATTCATTATGTGTCAATTCATTTACAGTAGTTTTCACTCAGCTCAGATGGAAACGTTGTGAACATCTTTGTGTTTGCCGAGACCAAACCGTTGTGAACATTTTTGTGTTTGCCGAGACCAAACCGTTGTGAACATCTTTGTGTTTGCCGAGACCAAACCGTTGTGAACATCTTTGTGTTTGCCGAGACCAAACCATTGTGAACATTTTTTGTGTTTGCCGAGACCAAACCGTTGTGAACATCTTTGTGTTTGCCAAGAGGAAAATCTGTGAACATCATTATGTATGCTGAGACCAATCCTTTTTGAACATCTTTGTGTTTGCTGAGAACAAAACGTTGTGAACATCTTTGTGTATGCTGGCATCTTAAAACAGTTGTAAACATGTTTGCGTTTGACAGCTTCTTTGAATAAAACCATTACGTACATCTGTGTGTTTGATGGCATGTTAGAACAAACTGTTGTAAACATCTTTATGTTTGATGGCATGTTAGAACAAACTGTTGTGAACATCTTTGTGTTTGATGGCATGTTAGAACAAACTGTTGTGAACATCTTTGAATTTGATGGCATGTTAGAACAAACTGTTGTGAACATCTTTATGTTTGATGGCATGTTAGAACAAACTGTTGTGAACATCTTTGTGTTTGATGGCATGTTAGAACAAGCTGTTGTGAACATCTTTGTGTTTGATGGCATGTTAGAACAAACTGTTGTGAACATCTTTGTGTTTGATGGCATGTTAGAACAAACTGTTGTGAACATCTTTATGTTTGATGGCATGTTAGAACAAACTGTTGTGAACATCTTTATGTTTTATGGCATGTTAGATCAAACTTTTGTGCATATCGTTGTTTGCTGAACTTTCAGACTAAACGGTTGTGAGCAGTGGATGGTATTAACGATCGGTATTACAAAAGTAACATGCAAGGCTAACATTTATTAGTTAATTCCCCAATACAATCTTCTTGACCCATGCCATATACATATATGTTATTTGATTTATTTGACCACGTCAGCAGAATCAAAGCCACACCACTATGGAATGCGCTAAATGTTTTATTATCACACCATAGTGCAGTAGTCGGGAATTTTGTGTGGGTATTACTCAAAATACATTTGTGTTAAATTAAATCTACATTCAGTCCACAATAGACTGAGGTACCACCTATTCAACAAATTGAAGATAGGTGGTACCGACGAATGCCCGTGCGGTACTGGTAAAATGACCGCTGAACATCTGCTGCAGAACTGCCCGACATACGAGGATCAGAGAGAGCAGATGTGGCCATCACCAGTGGAACTGCAAGACAAGCTCTATGGCAGTGGCGACAGCCTCAGGATGACCGCCGCTTTTTTCGAAAAAATAATGGTTACTGTCTGACTGCGTACGAAGAAGAAGAAGAAGAAATCTACATTCAGTGACGACCGGCCTCCTCCTTGGGGATGTGTCATTTTGGATAAACCAACATCCATATCTGGAATTGCTTTTATGTCAGAGCGGCATGGATGCTGCCTTAGAGGTTTAACCGATTTCTGTACTTTGTTATCAATTCCATAAGGGTAAAAAATCCTGGTTCACAAAGGTATGTTGTTACAAAACACAGCAGCATCTTTGTCGCTTCCACGTGTGAAATTCTAAAAGATATTGCAGATTTTGACCTACAAAAATATAAGAACTGTTTATTTTTTGGAAATTTGACGCGTGCTTCACTGCTAGAGAGAAAACCAAGAAGTACTTCCTCATCAAGAAGTCAGGCTCGTCAGACACATTAGCAAGTTGATCGTTGAAAGTGATTTACAACCCAACTAGCAGAATGCGAATAGAGCTCTGAAAAGTAACTAAAAGAACCACCTTTTGAGTTTAATGAGATACATTGTAACGGATTTTTTCATGTTACAATGACTGGAGTCTTCACGATCTTTCAAAAACTGTGCTAGCTTTGGAACAGCAGCTTTCTTGCTTTGTTCTACTTTCTGGTTGTAGAACAAACGAATTGATCCAAATGCTGAAATCCGTTTCTGATGCTTCTTCCCTAGCAATTCCTTGTGCATAGAACTCACATTCCCAAAGATGGCAGCTACATATCCAAGCTGTGCAGTCCAAGGAGAGTTTCTCAATTTATCTGCATGGGCATGTTTTTTGTCTACCAGAAAGATTTCTAGTTCAATTCTGAGATTCCACAATCGATTCAGAACATGCTCATGCGAAAGCCACCTGACCTGTTTGAAAAATCATTTCTGAATATGCAGTCTCCCTATCTTCACATAAATCATGACATAGCCACATATTTGGTGTACCGGTATGTTCTTTGTTAGAATTGACATTCTTTATTGCAGCATTTACGATAAATTCCAATTCAGGTTCCAATTACGTCAAAGGTTATACCTGGCGATGGATCATACAGTGGGTAACTTCGGTTATCTTTTTATTCGGCGTGTTTGTCAAAGTAAAAAAGCCACTACCATTTCCCAACAGACATGACAATACAGTGCTCCCTCTTGAAATCAACACTTGGTGTTTTGAAATACACACCAACCTTGTTAATGACATTTATTCCACAAGCTTTCAACTAAAACGAAGAACAGTAACATCTCTTCTTCGTCAGAGCCGATGTAAGCGAATTGCTAGTGACATCTCATCAAGATGAATAGCTCTTATGAGTTTAAGAAATTGCTTCTTCCCTAGCCTTTTCTGCGGCGATGGAAATTCTCTTTTTTCCAAATTTTCCAGAATAAAGCACTGAACCTAGTCGCGTGAATTTTTTTTGGCCACACATGATTTCTGCGATTTTACAGCTTCATTGCATGTTTAACCAATTCGTCACCAACAATATGTGACTTCTTTTTTCAAGCAATCAACCAGGTCACCTCAAATCTAGCTCTTGATGCTGAATGTTGATCAAATGTAGCTCTTGATGCTGAATGCTGATCAAATGTAGCTCTTGATGCTGAATGTTGATCAAATGTAGCTCTTGATGCTGAATGTTGATCAAACGTAGCTCTTGATGCAGAATGTTGATCAAACGTAGCTCTTGATGCTGAATGTTGATCAAATGTAGCTCTTGATGCTGAATGTTGATCAAATGTAGCTCTTGATACTGAATGTTGATCAAATGTAGCTCTTGATGCTGAATGTTGATCAAATGTAGCTCTTGATGCTGAATGTTGATCAAATGTAGCTCTTGATGCTGAATGTTGATCAAATGTAGCTCTTGATGCTGAATGTTGATCAAATGTAGCTCTTGATGCTGAATGTTGATCAAATGTAGCTCTTCATTTGCTTTCCATTCTCTGCCTTTCGACAGCTATTTCTAAATTCTGAAAGTACTCCCGCGGTTTGGAAGACAAAATGTTTTTGCATATTTTCCATGTCTTCCTTCGACGGCTACTCTTAAAGACTGTAGTCTTTGTGCTTTGTCTCCAATTTTTGTGAAACCGTATTGAGGATCTTTTCCTTTTTGATGTCATCTGAAGAGTGAAAGTGAAAATACTTTTTAAAACGGAAGATTTAGGCCCAGTATCGCTATAAGTTAATCTTCTGTCCCAAGGAAACAATCAAGCGTTTATATTGTACCGATATAAGGAAGCAACCTACATACCAGTAACAGTTACATAATGTTACAACGACGACGCTGTTAATGTCGCTACGGCTGAGAGTTCAAACGCTTAAAATAAATTGTAAAGGAAATATTTACAGAAATTGATAAGTCTTGCCAGATAGCTTTAACAACAAGGTATGCCTATTTTGTAAAATATAAGTAAATTCATATTTCTATTTGGGCTAAGTTATCACCACTCCCAATCGATAAATCGAGATTCGCAAAGGAAAGTATAGGTATAGCCTATCTTCAACTGAATTAAACCCATAGTTCAACAGGTTGCGAAACCACAACGCTAGAGCTCACACATTCAACAGTGTGGTTACTCCAGCTATGGTGTATGGCTGCGAAGAGTGGAACCTACAGAAAGATGATACAGATAAACTTCACGTTACTCAACGAACGATGAAGCGAAGAACATTGAAAATCTCCTTTCGAGACCAAATCCGTAAATTAGAGATCCGTAGTCGACATTCCTTCACTGCGTAGATGTCGCGCTGTTTACTAAAATGCTAATTGCTTATCGCAAGCGATGATGGTGACACGATCAGACAGTTTAGTCTTTGATGATGTAACGTGCTGTATTTGGATGATAGTGTGGAAGCAACTGCGCTGGTCATCAGCCTTACTCTCTGGCCCAGGATTACCTTCAGCCAGTGGCAAGATGATAAGTCTAGACGGCTGGAGGTGATGCATGCGCTCTAGTCTCAACTGCTTTGAAATCAGGGGTCGCTTGAAACTTGTGGGACTTGAACCCCCGCTGTTTCCGCTTATCTCTTTGTCCACATCGACCCCTCTATCGAAAATTCAGATGGGCATGTCATGTTGTGCGCATGCCGGATAATAGATGGACACGTAAAGTGACATCGTGGTGGCCCTAAAACTTTAGACGTCCTCGAGGTTGAGGTGGAGAGATGGCCCGAATGAAGCACCGTGTGCAACATGAGGTCAAGAGAGCGAAATGAGTTTACTCAAAATTTGGCTACCTCGCATCAGACATACGTGCCTGATTGAATACCAGGATTTATATTTGGAATACTTGGAACCCTGGTATTCAAACAGGCATGTTAGTGTCTGTTGCCATATAGCCGAAGGCTATCGACTATCCCTAGTAGGTATTTTACACGTTATGCGGCTTGCTAGGCCTGGAGGAGGTATATGGGTAGATTTTTAACTTCAATTTTGTCCGGGCAGAGGCTGTTAAACCTACCCTTTTCGATTTCCAACTGCCAAGGAATTTTTAACGTGCTCGACACTGAACACGGGAGTCTGATCAATCGGGGGAATTTTTACCACAAGATCCACGTGAAAAATCCTGGTCTCCACCGGGATTGAAACCTGCGACCACTGACTTATAAATTCGAGAAATACGTGATTTACATAAGAATCCATCAAATGTTAAAAACCCGATATTTGCCGGCTGCCTCAACATTCGCTCGTTACCGACATATAAAAATATGGCAGACAAGTGTTCCGTAAAATGTCAAGCTCACTCTAAATGATTCAAATCATTTTAATCAAAACAGAGTTCTTTGAATTCTTCCATTCTGATGTATATATAAATGGATGCTGAATTCAACTATCCTTGTTGCAATGTTATCTCTGAGTTACTCAACAGATATGTCAGGAAATAAACTTGTCTCTCATTTTCTCCTGCCTGTAATTTGAGAACTTGCGTCATCCGATTCGCAAATTCAAAAGATCAGATGGTAGGTTTTTCATGCGAATTTCACAATTTCTTCTTCTTCTTCTTCTTCTCTTCTTCTTCTTCTTCTTCTTCTCTTCTTCTTCTTCTTCTACTTTATTTTATTTTTCTTCTTCGTCTTCTTCTTCTGCATTTTCGTTTTTCTTCTCCTTCTTTCTTGTCCATCTTTATTCTTCTTCCTATTCCATTTTTATTCTTCTGCATTTTGCATCTTCCTTGTCCATCTTCCTTGTCCATCTTCCTTGTCCATCTTCCTTGTCCATCTTTCTTGTCCATCTTTCTTGTCCATCTTTCTTGTCCATCTTCCTTGTCCATCTTCCTTGTCCATCTTCCTTGTCCATCTTTCTTGTCCATCTTCCTTGTCCATCTTTCTTGTCCATCTTCCTTGTCCATCTTTCTTGTCTATCTTCCTTCTCCATCTTTCTTGTCCATCTTTATTCTTCTTCCTATTCCATTTTCATTCTTCTGCATTTTGCATCTTCTTTGTCCATCTTTCTTATCCATCTTCTTTCTTGTCCATCTTCCTTCTCCATCTTCTTTTTACTTCTCCTTTTTCTTTTTCGTTTTTCGTCTTTCTTTTTTTCTTTATCTTCCTTCTCCCTCTTCCTGCTTCTTTATTCCTCCTTCTCCTTCTTCCTCTTCGTGTTCCTTCTTTATTTGTCTTCTTTCGTCATCTTTCTTCTTTTTCTCCGTTCTCCATCTTCCTTCTCCATCTGCCTTCTCCATCTTCCTTCTCCAACTTCCTTCTCTATCTTCATTCTCCATCTGCCTTTTCCATCTCCCTTCTCCATCTCCCTTTTCCATCTTCCATCTTCTCTCTCTGTCTTCATTCTTATTCTTCTTCCTCCTCCTCCTCCTTCTCGTTCGCCACGTTTTTAACAAAAATCGTTTACACGTAAAACCCAGTTTTCCGGATAAAGGTCACTGTTGTGGATTGTTTAAATGGTTCCAAACAGCTTTCTGTGGAGGTCTCGTGGACTAGATCTCATCACGCAATTTACTAATCATATAACAGTCGCCAAGGATTTGTTCGCCCGTCTGTGCTTCATGTCCGCACAACCGCATAGGTCATGGAGTCAATTTTAGCCTTCGTAAGTCACCATTCAATATGTTATCCTTCGTAAGTCACCATTCAATATGTTATCCTTCGTAAGTCACCATTCAATATGTTATCCTTCGTAAGTCACCATTCAATATGTTATCCTTCGTAAGTCACCATTCAATATGTTATCCTTCGTCAGTCACCATTCAATATGTTATCCTTCGTAAGTCACCATTCAATATGTTATCCTTCGTAAGTCACCATTCAATATGTTATCCTTCGTAAGTCACCATTCAATATGTTATCCTTCGTAAGTCGCCATTCAATATGTTATCCTTCGTAAGTCACCATTCAATATGTTATCCTTCGTAAGTCACCATTCAATATGTTATCCTTCGTAAGTCCCCATTCAATATGTTATCCTTCGTTCTCACGGATCACTTGCTCCACTCAATCAAAGCAGTGATAGTTGTCTCTTGTTTGGTCGACTGTCCATGTGACTTGAATAAGGGTTTTCTTTTCTTGGATTGTTTTTTCTTTTTGTTCTCGTATTGCTCCCTCCATAAAAGGACAGGAGATATGTGATTTCATTAGAGCTAGATGAGTAATCATAGACGAGAGGAAAAATGTGAGTTCGTTAGAGCTAGATGAGTAATCATAGACCGGAGAAATGTGAGTTCGTTAGAGCTAGATGAGTAATCATAGGTGACCGTAGAAATGTATATTAAAATGTAACCTTTTATGAGGAAGAAAATATACATAATAATTTACTTTCGGTATTCGCTTTATTGAAAAAACGAAAATACTTACATAAAGAAGTGGGGCTCAGTATTACAATGGAGTGCGCTAACAAAAATAACAATCAATGTTATGGCCAAATTACCTTCGTTAGGGACAACACACATGCGACTAGCAAATATAAACGATTCAAATGGAACATTGGGGACGGCGTGAACTAGTGGTTAAGTCACAAGCTCCCAATCCGAATGTGCTTGGTTCGCTCCCCAATCACAGTACCGGCCGTTAACCGGAGGAAGCAAACCCTTAGATACAATTGCATACCCAAAGCCGGAAGCACTGGGCCAACAGGCACGAAATAAAAGTATAGTGCAACGCACACCGCCTTGGGGAACAGTAAATAAGGCGAACGCACAAAAATAAATAAATAAATAAAATAATTTAAAAAAATAAAGCGCATTTGTGTTAGAGCAAGGGGTCCCAACCATTTTGGTCTTCTATATATTTTGAGCATTCTGATAGATCCTCACGTATCCCTGTCAGATAAGGATCAATATTGAATGATGATGGTCGGAGCTACTCGTGACGTGTTGCATTAACTCCCGACGTTTCTTTGGTTGTGGGTTATGTTGGTTCTACTTACATTGCTGAAATAAAGCAGCAAGGATGGCGCTGTACCGGCTTCGGGTCTATATTGCTCCGGAGCTTTAGTTCATTATGGATGTCATCAGGCCAGGGATTTGCCTGGAATTGACACTAGTCGACGACTTGCACTTATGTTCACGGACATGTGTCGCTGTTTTTTTTTCCATTTGAACTAGTTAATTCGTTTATTTTGTGTGTCTTCTTCCCTTCTTCGATTATCCTGGATTGAAGCTCGCCTAAATGAATTAGTTCTACGCTTAATCATGTGTCGTATTTTCACGGTCTAGTGCACATAGTTTAACTTTAGATTTGCGCCCTTCGCCCTAGCTGCAGGCAGTGTCGGTTCTGGTGTTACTGTGACATTTTGACACGACTATAGTGGACTAGAACACGGCCCAGAAGAGATGCCCAACACATCATTTACACGCTGAGTGATGTCCGTCCATACGACCTCTAACGGTTATGGAAAAGGCAAGACACACAACAATAAATGTCACTCCCCCATTCGCTACCTTGTGGGATATGTGTTTACAGGATTCGTGTTTACGGGAAAGGCTTCGGCAGTAAACTCTGAGGAAAAATGTGCATCCTATGCTATCTCCAGTCGTCTCGATAAAGTCTTGCCACTGGCCAAAGGTAGTATAGAACGAGATAGTGAGGTTGACAAAATGCGCAGTTTACTCCTCACTTTAATATAAATCACAGCGCAAGTCACCATTTCAGCTGACACCGCAAGAGAAAAGACTGTGCACACGCTGAATTTAAACAGTGGTCTTCATTACTTGTGATGGACAAAGATCCCTTACGCCGCTAGGGGTACTTGAGGAGTAGACCGAGGTCCTACTGGCTGCAGGCTGTCGGGCCATGCGAGGATTCTCAGTAAGCTCACTATTATGAGGAACGCAGTGGCAATCCCCATCTCGTTGGTCAGATTACTGTGACACAGCTTTTTTTTTCATGAGATCAAATTAGGACGTGAGATCTCATCTTGATTCAGTTTTCACATTACTCTGATTATTCGTCTTGCTCATCCAAAATGTAGATTACTACTACTCTGAATACTCACTCATCCAAAATGTAGATTACTACATAACGGCGGAATCGGGAATTGTATGAATTTGGGTTAGGGAAGGGGTCCCAACCGTTGTGTGGCAGGATAAGGCTCTATTCTGTAGTCCTTAGCAAGACGAAACTCTAAATGCATCCCTACGCTGCGCTAGACAGCCCAGATCAGATAATTTGGCATGTCGTTTGTATGCCTGACTAGCGCCTTTCTAAGCAACTGTTGTACAAGCTCTCGATGGTGGATACCAAAGAAACGATACAAAGACTCTGAAAGTCATTTTTGGACAGTTTCTTTATTGTAATCTGCTCATGAGAACTGCTTGCGCAGCCTGACGCACTACTATCATGCAATGGTGCTTACAATGCCGAGAAGAGAATCATTCTGAGGTGCAAGAAAAAAAAAACGAACCCCACGAGAGGACAGAATGTAAGACGGTCCAATTTCTGGTACTGTCCACGTGTTCCCGATTTGTGGTAGTCTTTCGATCTCGTATCGGACCGTAAATGTGTGGTCACATCTGCATACAATAGGTTTGACGTTATCGCCATCTTCGCATGTGACGGACAACGTTTTATTAAATAGCGAGATTGAGATTGTACAATTTGATCATTTGAGGGCGAAATGTTGAATAGAACTGAATAAGAAGACGAGAGGTAGACCTCAGGATTCATATAAAAGAGTGCTCGACTCTGATATTCCTGGCGCACGAGGTCGTAGGATGAGATTGAAAGATTGTCCACTGACCAGGAAATTTTGAGTTTTTGATGAAGCCGAATGCTCTTTTGACGGTCTCAAGGTTAATTGATTGCTTGTCTGAAATATCATTTTTTATAGTCAATTAAAGTGAAAAAATGTCGTTGGAGGTCATATACTGTCTATACTGTCCCATACTTATAGTGAAATACACTATATCAACTGATAAGATTAGTGAAGGTGCACTGAACCAGACCAAAGTGCGAAGAACGTTTGCTGTATTTTTTATGTTACAAAATTGTATCCTGGATCTGCTCTGAATTTAGAAAAGCTACTTGCGATACATAGGACCTGTCACATTTACATGGCACGATTCAAACATACCTTACAAAATGAAGTCTCTAACACTTCGACCTTTAATAGTAGTATTTTCTATTGTGCACGTTGACTTTGGTTAGCTAGTTACAAAGAAGATACAGCGCGAATCTGCGAGACACGCGCAACAAATAGTTGAGAAGATGAATGTACCATGACGAAGAGAGCACGATAATTGAGAACAATATTTTTTAAATGAACTATCAAACTGCTTCTTCTTTTGTCACACCGGCCTTGCCATGAAGTGTCACAGAGAGGCGGGATGAGTAGATTTCTTGCTATCGCCAGATGAGAGGCTTGTGATGCCGTTAGTTGTAACTTCCTGAGTGTATCAGAGATACCCTTGATCATCGGTTGTACATGCGCTGTTTATCCCCTATCAGTTGAGCATATTTTTTCAGCAATTTCCTGATTTCCTATTGTATTCTATGGTTTTTTTTCTCACTTTACGGTCTCAGCATACACATAGCTATTAATTCGGCATGTATTCCTGTTTCTGAGGTTGACATTATGATTTGTTCCACAAAATAATTAGTAGGGACTTCGACACACCTCTACACCTCAGGATAGAAGAAGAGTGACTAAGTAAGTAAGGATATTCAACAATGACAATAGAATGAGTAAACATCATTGGAACAGTGGTAGAAGTACATACGTATTATCTATACCAGTTTGCGTGATAATACTGAAGAAATGAGTTGTCATGTTATGTACGCTGCTAACAGATCTAGGTAATACGCCGTGCGGTCAAATACCAACCGTGCACGGTCACATCCGTTGTACACATCTACAGCTGCTACGTTGCCCTGAACAGACGCCAAATAAGCAATTAGGGAACTGAGGAAACTGCTTGAATGTCCTTATCTTGGCCTTACCCTCTTCAAAGTAACGGTTTGTGTTATAACAATTCGCTTTATAGAATGTTGCTGAACCCATGCACAACTCTCTTTAGCTGTTTTTTACGACATCTTGGTGGAAGGTTGCAGTAGATATATTATATACTCCACGGTTACCACTGGGTTGATATGTACGTTAGTTGTTTATATATAGATAACGTTCTAACTGTATATCCCCCCCCCCTTTCCCGTTGATATATAAGATAAGGTAATTTAGATTAAACATGCTAACTTTATTAGAACTCTAGGGCAGCATGTGGTTGGGGAGAGGGGTTATCTATCTTAAGATAACGTACTAATTTTATTAGCGCCCCAGGACGTTATGGAAGGTAGATAGTTTATATATAGATAGCGTATTAACTTCACTTGCTCCCAGGACGATAGTTTTTATATAGATAGCGTATTAACTTCACTTGCTCCCAGGACGATAGTTTTTATATAGATAGCGTATTAACTTCACTTGCTCCCAGGACGATCGTTTTTATATAGATAGCGTATTAACTTCACTTGCTCCCAGGACGATAGTTTTTATATAGATAGCGTATTAACTTCACTTGCTCCCAGGACGATAGTTTTTATATAGATAGCGTATTAACTTCACTTGCTCCCAGGACGATAGTTTTTATATAGATAGCGTATTAACTTCACTTGCTCCCAGGACGATAGTTTTTATATAGATAGCGTATTAACTTCACTTGCTCCCAGGACGATAGTTTTTATATAGATAGCGTATTAACTTCACTTGCTCCCAGGACGATAGTTTTTATGTAGATAGCGTATTAACTTCACTTGCTCCCAGGACGATAGTTTTTATATAGATAGCGTATTAACTTCACTTGCTCCCAGGACGATAGTTTTTATATAGATCTTAGCGCGTCAGGGTGACTGCATGGATATCCCTATGATCTGGCACCACACTTTTCTAGTTTCAATTACGGTTATGAAAAATGTAGTTCATGACCCAAGTGGCAGTCCATGACCTAAGCGGCAGTCCATGACTCAAGTGGCAGTCCATGACCCAAGTGGCAGTCCATGACCCAAGTAAAACCCATACGAGTGACAACAATCTAGAGACTGAAACACTTATTAGGCGGGAAACGGCATGTGCTGATCAGATTGGGCACTGTTGCAACACGCTACGTGGTCTCTTATCACAGGGTCTCCACATAACCTAGAATTGTGTCGCGGGTACTCGACGAGTCTTCAGCTTACCATGTAACAGGATTTGTTTTAAGGCTGATAAGAAAATAGCTCGATAGTTCTTATCTGTAGTACAGTTGTCAGAGGAGGAAGGTGGAGAGAAGTGTTCTAAAGAATTAACGGATATTAGACACACCACCACGATATGTCAGTTTATGGTTGGAGAGTCAGAGAGAGAGAGAGGAGAAATGGTTAGTGAAACAGAGAGGAGAGATGGTTAGTGAAGGAGAGAAAGAAGGTCGGGTTCTTGTACACAATGAATATTCCAAAGTGTGATCTCTATGTTTGCTCATGTGTATATAATAGATGGTTTCATTCAGGCTTTGTCGCTTCATCTTCTTCTTCATCGATAAACTGATGCTGTGCTTCTAGTCATGTGAGGTTCACGAAGGAGACTGCGTTTTAGATCTTCGCCGGTCCCAGACTGCCTCTTTTTTGGTCTGCATAGGTAGGGTATTCCTGCAGAATATGTTCTGGTGCTTGCTTGGGTGCTCCACAATCGCTCGTGGCAGTGTCTCTGAGACCCATTCTGTGGAGGTGGGCCTTTAGTCTACAATGTCCCGTTCTGAGTCTGAAGATCTTTGTCTGCCCATCTCTGCCAAGTTTGTCTATGCTGTAATTTTCTGGCTTGTATTCTTTGCGCTGTTCTCTCCATTCTGTCCTCATGGATCGTTTGATGAGTGTCTTTGCTTCTTTACAGCTCTGTGGTTGGGGAATCTGCTTGCCATCACTTCCAGCTTTTGCGAGCTCATCTGCTTTCTCGTTTTCATGGATTCCATAGTGGGCCGGAATTCATTTGTAGGACTAAATCTGTTTTTGAAACAGCAATCCTATGTTCCATTTTATTTCATGTGAAAGTCTATCTTGTTTCTGGCTTGAGATGGCTTGGAGTATGGGGTCTGTTAGAATGACCGTTTTCCTTTTATTTATGTTTTGCTGATAAAAATCTGAGTTTCTGCGTGAACAGCTTTTGCTTCAGCTCTGAAATCATTGTTTGATAATTTGATTAAATCGTTTTAGTAGGAGTCCCGTATCGTATATTTTACACGTGCGCAAGTGTCAACGTAAAATAATCAATTTTATAAATCGTTTTATTTTAATCGCTTTGTGGTAGCATGATAGGTTTGAGAACATAATTTAAATATGGCATTACCTATGGTACTTGAGTGGGAGAAACACAGATCTGTCCCATACTTTTGACTGTATTGTGATGTGCCAGATATTCTTACGTAGTGCGAGGTAAACGATGTTTCCGGCCTTTGCCCCTGACTGCATAAATTCGGTCGTTTATCATCACATTCTGGTGATTTCCCTTTCTACAATGCTTTGATTGCTATTCGAACCTCATCTAACAAAGTTTCCAGCTTTGTTCTGTTCTTAAACGTTATGTTGGGACTTCCGATGTCTTCGCTCGTTTCTCTGCAATATATATATATATATATATATATATATATATATATATATATATATATATATATATATATAAACAGTTAGCTGCCAATAGCAGGGGAGACTGAGAGAACGGAGCTGAAGAGTGTACAACCACCGATCTACAGGCACCATCTAAATCCCATCCAGTTTTTTTTATATAACTTGCGCTGTATTTGAATTATAGTGAGAAAGAAGCTGCGCTGGTCATCAACCTCACTCTCTGGTCCCGAACTGCCTTGGGCGAGTAGCAAAACAAGCCAAGACGACTGGAGGTAATTCAGGATGCAAGCACTCTGGGATCTCCTTTGAGACCAGGTGTCGCTTGAAACGTGCGGGACTCGAACCCACACCCTTCCCGTTCTTCGCATCCTTACCTCTCGACCACAGCTTATATATATATATATATATATATATATATATATATATATATATATCCATACACACAAGTATATAAGCGCACACCACGTGTACACGCTGCACACGGACACTCACTCTCTCTCTCTCTCTCTCTCTCTCTCTCTCTGTCTCTCTCTCTCTTCGAATTCAAATAGAGATAGTGAATATAACGTTGTCTTTCTCTTCTTATTTTTCTCCCCGCTTGTAACCTGTTTGTGATTTCAGCGTCAGTTATAACGTTGTGGAACCGATTAATCGACCTAACCGGTGGGTATGGCACACGATAGTGATAATGACTTTGGTAATTGATATAGCAGTGGGTGTAAACAATGAACTTTCAAAGCTCGCAATGAGGATACGAAAAAGTACTGGCATCAAATTGCAAGTGTGTTATTGTGGGGAAAGCGACACAGAAAAAAATGCAGAAAATTGTAACACGTGCAATTAGTGTAGTGCTTAAATAAGTAGTTCAATAGCAACTACAAACGCGTGCTATTAGATAAGAGTGTTCATGCTTTTGTAAATAACACATACGAGAATGTAACAAACAAATGCGTCTTGTTGGAGACCATTGTGCAAATGAAGCTTACTGTGTACATCATAATTAAGTATTTTAATATTGAACATGTTATAGGAAGAGAATAGTGAAATCACACTGTCTAAACGGGCAATCTTGTTAGATAATAATGTAAGTAGGATACGGAGAGACAATACAGGGAAGTTTAATATTATAGAATGGATACAAGTAAACAATCGAGGTCACGAACTGTATGGGGGGCTGTTGAGAAACGTGATCACCTACTTTGGTAATCAACAAGTGGACAAGCATTAACAGACAGTTTTTAACCAGAGACAAATGTACTTAACCTAAGAACGTCTTCAAATGATACGATAACAGCATTTATTGACATGTGTTATCGTGTGATATGGTTGAGATGAAATGTTAGCTTAGTAAGGAAAACAATCATGTTTAATGTGTACACTTGACAATGAACTATGGATGAGGGAGGATACAGCAAAATTAACGGTGGACTATCAACAAATCATATAGGGTGTGAATATGACACAGTTCTACTGACTGAAAGGGAATCGGATGGGAGGATGACACAGTTCTACTGGCTGAAAGCGAATGGGATGGGAGGATGACACAGTTCTACTGGCTGAAAGCGAATGGGATGGGAGGATGACACAGTTTCACTGGCTGAAAGCAAATGGGATGGGAGAATGACACAGTTCTACTGGCTGGAATGGGATGAGAGGATGACACAGTTCTACTGGCTGAAAGCGAATGGGATGGGAGGATGACACAGTTCTACTGGCTGAAAGCGAAATAGAACTACATAAATTGGCAACTCAAGTAAACAACAAAAGTCAGGTGTATGGATTGAGCATTTACATAGTTGTTATAACTAAACTTAACAAAGCCTTAACATCCCCGGATAAAAATAGATTGTTAATAACGGATAATGGGAGATGAGAAATGGAAATCAGGAAGAGGGTGGATATAGCCAAATCTGTTTTCACCAACATGAGTCACTCATACATTAAAAATGAGAGGGAAGAGATATGTATACTCGTCGTTACTGTATGGTGTAGAAATGTGGAAATTGTACAAAAGATTTGAGATTCCTTTTGACATGTAGATATATATAATATAAACGTTCTTGAAAGAAAAGAAAACAAACAAAGAAGTCTCGGATAAATTAGAGGTGGGAAGAGAATTGATGAACCAAACTAGAGTCCCACAGTTAAGATCTGTAGGTGACATACAAATCCGTAACCCCTTGCTGAAAATTATACAGGAAACGTGTCAGAGGTATACGTCACTATAAGGGGGAATATAACACCCACCAAGAGATGAATACAGATACGCCTGACAGATTGTACCATTAAAGCAAGAGACAACGGCTGTTGGAGAACTATTGCAGCCGATCTTCGATTTGGATATGGCACCTGAACTGAATGTGGCAACAAAGCATTAAGAACCGGTGAATACAATACCATAGTACTCGACTTATGTACAAAGGTACAAAAGTAAAAGAAACGAAGAGTAACATCGTGGCTAGGTGCAACATACTATCTCGTACGGCTCCTGGACACATGTTGTCTCTGAAGTGTGACCAACGAGATGTATAATCGACTCTGTAATCGCCATAGTGGTGAGCTTACTTAATGTGCCTTGCATTGCACTACAGTCATTAGTGTTCATCTCGGGATGAAAGAAGAGGCACTGTCAGGGTTGCTAGAAGATTCTTTAAAAAAAACTGTCTAACATCTCGAAAACCGATCACAAGTAGCCCAATAATAAATGACTTGAAATGAGTTAAACTTTAATTTAAAATAGTTACATATGAACATAACTATGCTAATATTTATATTTTTAGAAACGAAACTTATTCTTGCCACACAAAAAGTGGTCAATTGTGCAGTTTAGCTGTGCAATATAAGGTGAAAATAGATATAAACAATAAATTTCATGAACGATGTTATAAAATTGAAAATATATGCTATAACAAAATGGATGAGTTGAATCATCATAGTGGTACGTCTCTGTCACACACAGAATCTAAATCTTCAGGCACAGTTTCCGTTTCACTATGTTCCTAACAATCGGATGTAAACAGTGTCATCGTTGTGGTGGTTGGCTGAAAATGATTGAAACAAATGTTATTACGAGCCATACATTCACGAACATGCAGGAGATTTTCAAACAGACTTTGTTGCATCTTGTTCCTGAGCTTCGTTTTAATTAGACTCATTTGCGAAAAAGGTCTCTTAACAGATACATTGCTGAATGGTAAGGCCAAAAGAGACAAAGCAAAATTTCCTAGATCACGCAAATCGCGTTCGCCTGATACATCTGTATGGTTAGCAATGTCCACCCAAAACCGTTCAACACCAGCCTCATCAGTATTTGGCCAAGAAATTAAGCTGAGCCGATTCCACTGTTGTTCCACTTGTCCAAGATTTCCTTGAAATAAAGTTAGAAACAATAATGTTGCTAGATGTGGCTTCTGTTTGCCCAAAACTACTAATGGGCTAAGATTAGATAACGATTCAAGACATCTCACGTTTGTTGGCAATCTCTGTCTCATTTCTTTTAAAACTTCCATCACATAATTTAGCCAGCTAGGTGTGAGCAATGAAAAAATCCTCGAGAATAATTTGAAATTTTATTCAAAAATTGGCACCTGCAAGGAGAGGATGATTTAAGTGGTTATCCATGTCATATTTCAAAGTCGAAGCCCTTGTATCGAATGTTGTTGGTCTCGTGACGCACTGCAGAATATAGCGATATAATGTCATCAATTGACTCAACATTTTGACAGGACTTGCTCTATTTAACTCGAAGAGTTTAACTCTGCTGTGTTCTTACAGGATGGGTTGCAAGAAAACAAGATACAATTGATTTTCAACTGCAGTGTGCATATTGTACAAAAGCTATGCAGTGTAATTCTGCTCCACGTCTTTAGCCACTTAAAGTTTTAATTCATTATGCTGATCCAGCACAAGTGTGACACAAAGTGTTATTGATAGCCAGCGTGTACCAGACAGCTTAAGAATATTAAGAGGATCTTGTCCAACATTTATACATGAATACAATGCTCTGTATTTTTATTGACGAGCAGTACTATGCCAGAACCAATTGTATGTCTCTGCCACTTTGAATTCTACATTTCTTAGCATTACCTTCAAAGAGTTGGACGAACACATTTGAATTGAATGGCACATGCATTTAATATGCCATTCAATATTTGGACTACCGGCTCGAAACGTTGTGATGACAGAGTTATTTATGCCACACATTGCATTACATCCATCTGTTGCCAGTCCAAAACCTGTTTCAATTGGAATGGTTTCCAAATGAAGAAAATTGTTTATTGCTTAGAAAATACTGTCGGCCGTTCCAGACTCCAAGGATAACAAGCCACGACAAGTGGTTACAAAAAAAACCCAATTATGCGGAACTCGCAACCCTGGGCACTGTAGCCCGCCACCAAAAACCGATGTCGCGGATTAAATTTACTTATTACCATTCGCTTACAACAACATCAAAAAAGAGTCAAAGTAAATCAAAGATCTTGAATTCCTTCTTCTAAGAAGAAGAAGAAGAAGAATTCCGCATTTTACCTATGAAAATAATCAATTGGGATAACAAAGCGAAACTTACATATAGTTATACTAGAGTATTACTTTAGTTACTTTTACACGTTATTCTGTGAGCTTGAAATATGAAATGTTAACTTAACTTAACGTCTTTATACTGGTTTAGAAGACCCTGCAGAGTCTGTATACAACCAGTTACATTTACATCACCTTGCTCTAAAAGCTATGCGCATCCAGTTTATTCTTAAATGCATTAACTGTCCCCGCCTCCACTACCTCCCCTGGCAATGCATTCCAAGCAGACACCACTCTCTGACTAAAAAAAATATTTCCTAATATCTAATCTGGACTTCTCTTTAGTCAGCTTGTAGCTATGCCCTCGTGTTATTGTGGGTGGCTGTACTTTAAAAAAAACTTGTTATAGTCTAATTTATCGATTCCTCTGATCATCTTATAAACCTGAATTAAGTCACCACGAATTCTTCTCTCATCGAGACACTGTGGGCCGGTTTTTCTGAGTCGTTCCTCATAACTGTAATTCTGGAATCCCACTATCATCTTTGTCGCTCTTTTTTGTATTCTTTTCAGCATGTTTATATCCCCTCTATGATAAGGACTCCACACCTGTACACAGTACTCCAATCTAGGTCTAACTAAAGCTTTATACAGTTTGACGATCACTTCCTTGCTCCTATGTTTAATATTTATTTTTATCATACCTAACATTGCATTTGCCTTTTTCACTGCTACCTTAACTTGTTCACGCACCTTTCGCGTATGATCTATTATAACCCATAGGTCCCTTTCCTTATCTATCTTTCTAATATTGTTTTCTCCCATTCTGTAATTATGTTCCATATTGGATTTACCCATGTGGATGACTGTACATTTATCAACATTAAACTCCATTTGCCAGCTAACAGACCATTCTCGAATTTTATCTAAATCCGACATCAATATATCCACTTCCGCTTTAGATGAGACACTACTGTATAGTTTTGTGTCATCAGCAAATTTTGCAATCATGGATCCCATATCAATGTCCAAATCATTTATATATATCAAGAACAAAATTGGTCCCAAAACCGAGCCCTGTGGCACACCACTTTTCACTTCACACCACTCAGAGTACTCCTTTTTTATGCCCACCCTCTGCCTTCTTCCCGTTAACCAATTTTCAATCCATTTGGCAACTTCTCCACCTATTCCATGTGATTTTAACTTTCGAAATAATCTTTGATGAGGTACTCTATCAAAGGCCTTTGCAAAGTCTAGATAAATAACGTCCACTGGCTCCCCTTTATCTATGATTTTAGTAATCTCCTCCATGAATTCTAATAGATTTGTTAAGCATGTTCTCACTCTAGTAAACCCATGCTGACTATTTCTAATTAGATTAAATTTGTCTAAATGCATTACAATGTTTTCTATGATTATTGACTCTAACAATTTACAGACAGATATGTTATTGCTGTAGGCGCGCAGTGAGATGACCGAACCGCTTACATACTGAACTACAGTCGGTTGGCTAAGCCAGTCACCGCAATGTCACGTGGTATCATTGTTTACCAAAGGTTCACGTTCCTTGTTGCTAAGATACGCTATTCTCATCTTCATCCACCGACAGTCTTTTTGGTTATATAAGTATCAATGTCTGTTCCCTGAATGTTAGCAGAGAATGATCTAACCTGACCTCCAAAGCCGTGGTAGCTATCACGTGAGATAACATGCAACTTATTTTATTCGTTCTCATCATGTCCTTACTTTGTACTGCACCCACCTACCTCGTGCACGCAAGGGGCATAGGGGTGTGCTTTATGACATCTAGTGGCAAGTACAGAACACATACATTGTAACTTGTGAAAATCAAAAGGGGAAGACTTCGCTTATTATCAACTTTGGTAAATTTGTGTTTTCTTCTTCGGCGTTCATCCTGGAAATGATGCTGTGTCGTGGTTCACAGGTAGGATGTGATATATGAGCGTTACGATCTAACACATCCGATTTTAGCACGGCATTTTTGAAACAGTGTTTGCCTTTCCTCTGATATCCATATTCTCTTAACCAGACTACACTATAGTGAAGCCTGTTTCCAGGACCGTCGCTTGAAGGCGGACAAGGGTCTTGGTCAGCTATAGTTTACTGGCCCTAAAGCAAGCTGTTAGCTGTAAGTTACAATCTGCTGTCAGCTCATTCACTGTGCTGCACATTCGGCCCCTGAATGTGCTTTGATTTGTATCCTCAAATATGAAGCCATAAATACGTATTAGAAAGTCTAGCGACATGTCCTTAGCCATTTCTTCTTAATCATTTGGATTTGTTAGCCGATCTCGTCTATGTTGTCTTAAGTCTTTGACGATGAGTTTTGAATCGACCTCGTCATTTATCCATCTGGTTCATCTTCGGACATAGGGCACAAGCAGATGCCGTCCTTCTGTGCCGTCCCGTTGAGTTCCGCTAACAAGACCCCAATTGAACTAACTTCATCCTCGATCGTTCGCCAGCAGTTGTTCCTTTCCTTGTGGGTAACAATCCATCGCATGTCTTGCTATGCTGTCCAGCTTCTTTCTGAGAGTGTGTCATATCCATCTACACTTTCTGCCCTCACCTCCCATTTTCTGCCCTCACCTCCCATTTTCTGCCCTCACCTCCCATTTTCTGCCCTCACCTCCCATTTTCTGCCCTCACCTCCCATTTTCTGCCCTCACGTCCCATTTTCTGCCCTCACCTCCCATTTTCTGCCCTCACCTCCCATTTTCTGCTGTATTAGTTGTTGCTGTCTGTATCCCACAGAATCGCCTCTAGCCCCTGGCATTCACGACGTGTGCAAGGAAGATACAACATTCTGCAGTCTAGATGTGATTCCCTTAGTCACATGTTATGTCTCAGAGACTTATAGTTTAACCGACTTTACATAGGTGTTAAACAGCTCAATTTTGTTCTCCGCAGAGAATACTGCCAAGTTCCATATTGGGTTAAGAGAGTCGAATGCGCATCTGTCCCTGTTAATTCTGATGCCTGTTAATTCTGACGCCAGTTAATTCTGACGCTAACATCTTGGATTGTTTCTCTGTCTTTATCAATATTGCTTCTCAGATAAATATAGCCTTGCAGTTCTTCACTGAACAAACTGAAGAAATTATGGCAGAGCACCAACAAAATGATAACAGTAAAAGTCTTGAGAGCCTGTGTTTTTCCTGTGGCAGCTTATGGCTGCGAATCATGGACGATTACCAAAACTTCCAGACAAAGAATCGAATCCTTCGAGTCAAAATGTTACAAAAAGATCCTCAGAATACCCTGGACAGAGAAAAAGACAAATGTAGACATTCTGCAAGAGTTGAGCATAGAGGAGAACTGGTTTATCAATTCCATTTTGGCTAGAAAATGTAAATACTTTGGTCACATCAAAGAGAGACAACGGTCTCGAGAGAACAGTGATGGAAGGTATGGTGCCATGTAAAAGAGGAAGGGGTAGACCAAGAAAACGATGGCACCAAGATATCCAGGAATGCCTGAGTATGACTGTGGCGGAGGCTGAAGTTTTGGCAAGGGAACGAGTTTATTTCAGACAGACTGTGATGGGAGCGACGTTCTATAAAGGGCATGCTACATGATGATTTCTTCAATTACCTAGCCACTAATCTTTATGGGGGTCTCTTTGTGTTATTAAAACATAAATAGCGTCGATTGCAATATTGTTATTATTTGTAACCACGTAAGATTGAGCGATACTTGGTTGTGTTATTTACTTTTGATGATATAATCTTGACAAACGTTATGTGAATGGTGAATTTTTTTAACTGATACACGGTATGTTTATATTCCTCTTTGTTTCTTGCAGCCATCCAGTCTTTAGACTGCTTGAATGATCAGATAGTTCAGTACATTGTATCCAGTCAAATCCCACCCAACAAAGATGGAGACATCGCAGTTCCAGACGAATCTGTACACTCTTCAATGGTTCTTATCAGAAAACTGCTGCTGGATGCCCAGTCCAGGTTCCGCAAAATGGTAGAGGACAACAAGCAGCTGGCGTCTCATATTGATATTTCCATACAGGTAAGTTTTCCCGGCATAAGCTGGTTGATGTAGTGGTTACGTTGATCGTGGCGCTGACACTTTTAAAGTGAAGATTAACTAAATATATCAATTAGAGATACGGACGGTCATAGAAATCCTATTGACAGGGCTGTCACTTGTCACATTGCCTTTTTTTTAACTTGCCCACCGAAAACGTCTTTAGGCAAGTCAGAGAAATGTAAGGGCTAAATGTGAAAGGAAGAAAAATAAACAGTCTTCGTAATGCTGATTACACAGTACTGTTGGTTTCTAACTGAAGAGAAATGATAAGACCCTGTGGAGCAAGTCAATAAGTGCGGCGCAGAGTGTGGTCTAGACATTACTATTTTTAAAAAACAAAGGAGACAAGTTTCTCATATCTTGGGCATGTAATAACAGATGATGGCAAATGTGAAACTGGAATCAAGATGGGAATAGGTATGGCCAAGGATACATTCAGCAGAATGAAGAAGATATTCACATCTAGAGAGATTGACTACAACTTAGCAATAACAATGATCAAGTGGTATATACACTCAACACTTCTATGTGGTGTGAAAAAACTTGGACAGTGAACAAACAGTTAGAAGATAGAGTCCCTGGATATGCAAATGTGCAGGAGAATGAGTCACATTTCATGGAAACAAAAGCTAACAAATGTAGAGATGCTACAGATACTAGGGGTAAAAAGAGAACTGTTCAAAGACATAAAGACCCGACAAATCATATATTTTAGCCACATTAAAAGATCTGACATAATTGTATAAAGCCATGTTGGAGGGTAAAGTTGAAGGTAGGTGAGCACGAAGTAGACATTCATTGTTTGCGGACAGTTTAGCGAACGAAAGAAGAAGAAAACTGTTCTCAGAAGTTCAAAGATGGCTATAATAAGCCCCAATCCGAGCCCTGAATTGTTTTGTTGCACTTAGCACAAAGAAATAAGAAACCCTTTCCACCTGGATGGATTATTTTTTTGCACATCATTCATGATGGTGCGTATGTTCCAAGCACCAAATATCAAAGACACATTCATTGTGCACTTCAAAGTAGACACAGGTGTAACGAACTTGAAATTAAAACAAAGTAAGTTGCGTGTGAATGATATTATAGTGAAGGAGAATTGCACAAGTCAGCCTCACTCTCTCGTCCGCAACTCCCCTGATTCAGTGACACGACATAGCCAAGACGAGTGACGTCGTCTTTTTGGAATAAAGAAATGTTTATTTTGGTAATGATTTTAAAACAATGGCGGGTGTCAATTGCTTTCTGCATTTAATTATTTTGTCTGTGTATACCACAGAGCGAGTGATAGAGAATATTGGAGGTCTATTCTAGCCACCCTTGATTGTTGAGACTGCACTTGAGTTGAATGGAAAATGTAGAACAGAAAGGTAGAACCATTAATGTGAAACAGATTATGTTATTGCAAAATAAGCGCTCAGTAATTGATGTATAATAAACGACTGCACATAGTCAAATGCTTAACTTTTCGTTCATGAACAAATCAGATGTAGCTGCAATACATTCTTCTTTCTGTAACCAACGTTATCATTTGGATTGGTTATATATTATCGTTTGTGTTCATCTAGGTCCCTAGTGAAGACCTTTTCGTTGTAACATAAATTATTGTTATTATGCCCACATAAATCTGTCATATTCTTTATTGTTACTAGTAATAGTTGTTTTTATGTAAATGAATTCTTATATAACACAATTTGCAGGCTGCCAATCAGGAAGTTAGTATGCTGAGGGCAGAGCTTGCATCAACCAATCAAAGACTGAGTCAGATAAGCATGCAAGAAGATGTCAGCAAGGTGGACAAAGCAACACAAATGGAAAGGGGACTTGAAACTGGTAGTTATCTCATGTTTCTTCCATGGCATTCTTGTTATGTGTCTTATGATGTTACTCTTGGTAAGAAAATGTTACATGTATGATGAGGATGTTACTCTATTGTGGACGAAGTAATCTAGTGAAGAGATAAGTTTTTATAGTGAAGTGGATGTTACTCTAATGAAGAGAGATGTTTTTATAGTGAAGTGGATGTTACTCTAGTGATAAGGGATGTTTTTATAGTGAAGTGGATGTTACTCTAGTGAAGAGATGTCTTTATAGTGAAGTGGATGTTACTCTAATGAAAAGAGATGTTTTTATAGTGAAGTGGATTTTACTCTAGTGATGAGGGATGTTTTTATAGTGAAGTGGATGTTACTCTAGTGAAGAGAGATGTTTTTATAGTGAAGTGAATGTTACTCTAATGAAGAGAGATGTTTTTATAGTGAAGTGGATGTTGCTCTAGTGAAGAGAGATGTTTTTATAGTGAAGTGGATGTTACTCTAGTGATGAGAGATGTTTTTATAGGGAAGTGGATGTTACTCTAGTGAAGAGAGATGTTTTTATAGTGAAGTGGATGTTACTCTAGTGATGAGAGATGTTTTTATAGTGAAGTGGATGTTGCTCTAGTGAAGAGAGATGTTTTTATAGTGAAGTGGATGTTGTTCTAGTGAAGAGAGATGTATCTATAGGGAAGGTTGGGGTGGGGGGGGGGGGTGTTGGGCTAGGTCAGCAAGTTGAAAAAATTTGATGCCATGAATCTCTATTATTGTTGTCCTCTATTTGAAAGTATTGTTCATGTACCACATTATTATTCCTTTTTGTTATTTGAAGCCAGTGTCGACTATAGAAACCATTTATTGACTTTATATTCTTGCACTTTTAAAGTCACAAAATAAAAGATTGAAACATATCCACAATGAAAGACTACATCTAATTCACTGGTTTCGTGTCTATTTAGCCATGATGTTTGAGTCTATTAAGATGGACTCGCACATCAATTAAACCATGCTACAAGAGACTGGTTGTATACAGACTCTAAACCAGTATAAATACGTTAACTTAATGTTTTTATACTGGTTTAGAAGACATCAGACTGTCTCTGCCTCCACCACCTCCTGGGGTAATGCATTCCAAGCATTCACCACTCTCTGACTAAAAAAATATTTCCTAATATCCAATCTGGACAGTTCTTTAGTTAATTTGTATCTGTGCCCTCTTGTTCTCCTTTGCGGTTGTACTTTGAAAAACTTTTTATATTCTAATTTTACCTTTCCTGTGATTATCTTATAAACCTGTATTAAGTCACCTCAAATTCTTCTCTTTTCTAGACACTGTAGGCCGGTTTTTCTGTCTTTCCTCATAACTGTAATTCTGAAATCTCATTATCAGTTTTGTCGCTCTTTTTTGTATCCTTTCCAGCAAGTTTATATCTCTTCTACGATAAGGACTCCACACATGTACACAGTACTCCAATCTAGGTCTAACTAATGCTTTATACTGCTTGACAATCACCTCTTTACTCCTATGTTTAATATTTCTTGTTATCATACCTAACATTGCATTTGCCTTAATCACTGCTTCCTGGACTTGCTCATTAATTTTTCCAGTATGCTCTATTATAACCCCTAGGTCCCTTTCCTTATCTATCATTCTAATATTGTTCTCATCCATTCTGTAATTATGTTCCATATTGGATCTACCCATGGGGATGACTGTACCTTTATCTATATTAAACTCCATTTGCAATGTCACAGACCAGTCTCGAATTTAATCTAAATCTTACCTCAATATACCCACCTCTGCTATAGATGAGACACTCCTACATAGTTTTGTGTCTCTGCAAATTTTGGATCTTATATCAATGTCCAAATCGTTTATACAAATCAAGAACAATATTGGTCCAAAAACCGAGCTCTGTGGCACTCCAGTTTTTACTTCATCCACAGTACTCCTTATTTATGCCCACTCTCTGCCCTCTTCCCGTTAACCAACGTTAATGTTTAGTTAAGTTATGTTAAGATACAGGACTCTAGAAGCTCTGCCAAATCTTACGCTCTACACCACATCAGAACAAAAATATTAGCCAGAACAATAAACATCGGAGAAAAGGATGTTTCTTATACTTACACAAAACCATAGAAACGTTGTTTATGAAATGTGAACATTTTCAGCTGTCAAGAAAACTCAAGAGAGATTAGACAAAGACTGGAAGCAACTGGAGGTCACTATTCAGACATTGACGAGGGCAAATGAGCAGTTGGCTGAGGATTACAGACATCTGTTTGAGGAACACAATGAGCTCAAATGTGCACATGAAGCCTTGAAGGTAAACACTTTTGTGTCTTAATTGATTTGTTTGTCCTTCTTCAAGTTCTGTTTTGTTGAAAAATGTTGCAGTTTTTAGGTCATAATTCAAAAAATTAACCCAAAATGTCACATTTAGAAACAGTTTCCAACTTTTTTGATTCTACTGGGGCTCACGGCAAGGAAAACGCTACAATATGATATCTCTGAAAACAGTCGGGCAAGAAGATAAGGATAAGGTGAGAACACTTCAATCATTCATCAATCAAATTTTAAATAATGACACTGCAGCTGTTAAATGAACAATAATCTGGCCACAATAGCTTGTAATCAAACAGAGAGAAGCACTCCAGATATGATGAACAATTAGTGAACAAGGAGTAGGGTGGAACCTTTGAGGTGACCACAAGTAGTCTGACCATGGAGATCATGGCTGTTATGCAGGGGGTGGTCTGGCTGGAGTCACTGAGTATACATGTGTGTATTCACAGCGATTCAATGAGATTTCTCAGGAAGGTGCAAACAGGGTGCGTGAGGCAGCAATGATTGAAGGCGATTTGTTGGTCAGGGTTACAGAGAATCACTTTCATACTGGTTCCAGGGGATGCAGGTGTCAAAGGCAATGAGAAAGCTGACAATTTGGTGAGCATAGCAACAGTGACGGGCAGCAGATCAGTGGACCGAGCCAATATCCAAAACACTGTTAGGGAAATCGGGCAAAAAGAAGATTCAGCAGATTTTTGGGGGGATTTTTTTGGTTTGTTTTGCGTTATTTTCCTTATTTCTATATTCCCCAAGAAAGTGTGCCTTGCACTGCAGTTTTTATTTTGTGGCAGTAAATCCTGACTCTATGTCCTTGGCACAGCTGGTCGAATTGAGGGGGGAAACGAGGGGCTTTGAGGTATGGACACCATACAGGGATCAAAAGGCATCTTGTTAACCAGCACCGAACCGCAACGGTCAGTCATCACAAACTGGTGGAGATCCTTAGTGCTTATAGACTTGTTCCTCGTGCAGTGAAGAAGATCCATTGACTAACTAACTAATTTGTGTGTAAAACCACTGTTCCACAGAACAATCTCATTCAGCACTCTTAACCCCAGCAAAACCCAAGCATGTGCTTTTTACCTCAGAAACAGAAAGATAAAAAGAGAACTCCAGATCAAATGGCAAGGTTTGGAGCTAGAGCACAGCTTCTTCAAAATATCTTGGTGTTAAGTTGGACAGAATGCTATGATACACTGCCAGGAAACAAGATGGAAGATACATGCAAGAAATAACATCTGAAAATGAACTGACACAATAGGAGAAGCACAGCCAGATGTCCTCCGAACATCAACACTCGCCTTGTTTCTTCATAGCTGAGTGTGCCACGCCAGTTTGGAAGAACTCTTCACATGTCAAACATGCAACATGGATTGATATTTTAGTTCATTTCATCCTGTAACCCATCATGTTGTTGGGACACTTGAAGACACTCCCACAATCTCACGCCATCTCTCTCTGTTCGCTGCCGCTAGTGTGCCTCACCGGGACGAAGGTTTGGCCACTCAGTGATGTTTGTTTGCCCATCTCTTCCTTGGATGTCCCCGTCCTCTCTTTCCTGGTACGGAACCATGCAGTATCAAATTTGTAATTCTGCTGGACCCCGTGACGCGCCCATACCAAGCCATCTTTCACCTTTTGATAGCTGGGAACAGATCATCAAAAGGCCCAATTGCGTTTTCCACTCTTTGTCGAATTTTTACGTTCAGGACACAATCCTTATGTGTAACATTTAATAGTCTTCTAAAGAACCTCATTTCCATTGCATGTATTCTGCATTGGACATCTGCAGTAATGTTTCAAGTCTCACAGGTACACAAATATTGAGAGCACTAAATATTGATATTTACAAGGTGTCAAATACCTATTCCAACTGAAAATATGTGTCCTATAATTGGCATAGCATCATCTGAGGCACAAAGAAGTGCCATATGAAAAATTTTAAAAGAGAAAAAAAGTAAATGGCCACAAGAACCCTATGTTTGGACAGCAAGTGCAGTATACAAGCCTGAAATCTAGATACAGTTTCTTAGTCATCACAGCCCCTACTGACTAGTCACAGAAAATTCAGCATTGAAAAATGGAATGAATTGACTTAGGTCCACTGGATCGAGCTGCAGGAAAAGCCTGCGGCTGGACATCATTTACCTTACGCAAAGTAAATCTGTTTACTGTGTGTCAGCTCAGAAGGTAGTGATGTCAGTTCTTTATATCATATGAAGTGGGGAGAGCACATGACCCGATCAATGTTTATACTTTAGGAAAATGATTCTGCATCTCATCGCAATATTTGTAGGCAATGAAGAGACTGACAGACTGTCAAGAGAAAGTGAATAGTTTCTTCAGCTCATTTTTTGGTGGCAATGTCCATTGCTCCCTTTTATATTTGGAAGCAAGCATGAGAATTTAGGCCAGGATCCTCCTGGCTGTAGCACAATATGAGGGTCTTCAGTAAGCTTAATACTGTGGGGATTATAATGTCGATTTCCACCCCATTGACCAGATTGCTGTGACACACGTTGCTTCCAGGAACACTGCATGGAGCATAGGTAGGGTCTTGATCAGTATGTTTCACGTGACCCTGTTGCTACTCTTTACTCCCAATGCATTCGGTATCAAATGATCTGTGTTGCCATGCTGCTAAAGTGTGATATATTTAGAAGAGAGAAAACACACATTTTCTAGAATTTTTTCCATTTCAATCTGCACAGAACACAAATGAAGACCTTAGAGCTGAAAATTCTAGACTGGAAGAACAGATGTGGAACTGTAGGAAAGAATATGATGAACTTCGACAGGTCAAAGTTGAAGGGGCAACCAGTGATGCCAGACCCAGCTATGGAGAAATTAAGCTGGAACTGATACAGACTCGACAAGAACTGAATCGAGCCAAAGAAGTTTTGCAAGGTACAGTAGTTTTCCCACAAAATCTATTTTTAGACATGATCCTTGTCTGTTAGATATAAAGTATTACACAACAATGGAAGGAAGAGTGACAAGTAATTTGGTAACAATGTCTCTCTCATTCAAGGTTTCATCAGAAAATGGTTAGGATGAAAACTATTTAGACATTTTTTTTTAAAACTAAAGAACACAAATAGCTCAAGGAAAAAATACTGTTCCAAGGTGGAAACCCATTATTGAATTTTAACTAAATTTCACACTAAAAGTGCATCAGATGTAAATATTGCTTTATTAATTTAGCTGGCTAGATTGTTATCTGTTTTTTTTCCCACTAATGCCATTGTGCATCATGGGGAGCTTAAGTCATCTGTCCTGCACCAAATGTGATGCGTTAGTCATTGTGAGCCCATGCCATTGCACAATCACTCTGTCATCCATTCCACGTGCCTAGTGGCTGCCCTCTTAACCTATAACTAGATCTACCGGCATTGTAAGCTATCAGTAGAAGTAGATGAGGCTGCATTGAAATGAGATGTCCAATCCAATGTATTTTGTGTCTTGAACTTGGAAACGTACTTTGTACCATACTTCATATGTCTTTTCTTTTTATTCTATTTTTTCTGGTAGTCCAGTTTTTCTTCCTCAAACATGTTATTTCACATGTTAGAATTCTGCTCTCATGCACCCTGGATAGATCCCATGTTTGGCAGCATAACACAGAGTGGGCATAAATATACTGTTTATCTGCTGTTCCTTTGTTGTGAAACTAATAATCGGGTGCCTAATCAGTGTTGACAGCTGATATAAATTACCAGACATCAAGTCTCTGTTGTGAACCGTTGTTGAATATTGTATCATGTCTAGCATATTTTATCCATCTTCTGCAATAGTGGAGAAGATAATAACCTCAGATTTTTTACTGACAAATGTTTCTTTTAATGAATTTCTAGAAAAGTTTTATACAAATATTACCACACTTATTTAAACAATGATATCTGTGTCTTCAGGTATGAAGAGTGATCGAAAAAGGTTAAAAGGTGAAAAGCTTGATCTTCTTAGTCAGATGAAACAGCTGTATTCAACTCTGGAGGAGAAGGAAACAGAGTTACGAGACTTTATCCACAACTATGAGCAAAGAGTAAAAGAAAGTGATGAGATGGTTAAACAGGTAATCAGAACAGCCATTAATAGAATGAGAATGAGAGCCATGCGATACAATGTAGAACCAATGCAGTTACATGAATGTAAATTGTAAACATGAATACAAAAAATATAACACGTCACTTGCAGCAACATAAATTGTAGTCCTGAGGTGAATGATATGCATGCCTTGGAAAGCTACAAAGTAAGGATATATTGCTTGCAAAATTTAAACTGATTTAAAAATTATTAACAGATCACTACTAATAAAAATAAAAATTAAGATGGCAAAATATCATCAAATGCATTTTTAGAAAGGAGGGACTATAGAACATTGTGATAAAGGCAAATATTTAAGGCAAAAAATGCTGAGAACAGAAGACAACTCTGGGATGTATACAGAACTCTTCTTTCTCTCTCTTCTTACCTCACTCTGTATCATTTTACTCTGTCCAACAATCACATTCTTGCACAACTTTCAAATGCGTCCTCAGGGTGAGGCCCTTCCATTGCACTTTGGTTGGGCTGGCTTCTCAGAGCACACAAACCTAAGATAGGTACATACAGACACACACATACATCCAAGCACTGGTTTATGCGTCTTAATATCGCCCAATTGATTACGATCTGGAGTGGAATAGGTGTGCCTCCACCAGTAGAAACTAGTGAGGCAAACAATTAAAATATTTTAATATTTTAAAAGACGGAAGACAAAAATTGCAAATGTTATGACAAAATGGCTGGGACAGCTGGTAAATGAAGTAAAGTAATCCTCTTAGGCAACTAGGTCCCATCGGGCTGACAGTCCATGAGCATGGTTAAAGGCAGTTCCCTGGAAGTGTGCAGGGCAAATGAGAAGGTGATATGTCTCAATCAAGTGTTGCTCGGGTGGCCCCAGGGATGTGGAGACATATGGAATGCAGTCTTTTTCTATCCCTGATTTTTTTCAGGAACAGGTGTAGAAGCTATTTAGCATCTTGAGCAAGGTGGGCCACAGGACCAAAGAATGAGAGGTGGCACTGATCCAGCATTGAGGAAATGCTCTCAGGGGAAGCATCGGTGTTGGTGATTAAGGTCCTGCCAGTGGACTTCAAGGATACATCATTGGTCATGCATGTGGAAGGCCTCAAGTCACTTTTGATATCCCTATAACATTTTTCAGGTTTTAAAACCATTGTAATGACATAGGATCTTCAGAGCCGTAGCTTGGTGTCCAGGGAGAACCTCTGTTGGGATCAGACTCTGTGCCGAGAGTTCTTGGATGATGATGCAAGGCTTAACCCTCTGAGTGACATTTGGGTTGCTGGTAGGCAGTCAGTATGCTGTAGATGAAGTCCTTGGTTTGATTGATACAATAGTTTGCTGTTAGTGTTTTCCATCATGTTGACCATCCATATAAAAAAAAATTGTTGTACGACATTTTTCATATTTGGGGGGGGGGGGGGGGGGGGGGGTCAGGGGTTTTTTAAAGGCATCCATAAGAGACAGAGGATTGGAGATCCATTGCAACTGACCTTCACTGAAGAGATGACACTTTAGCTGAACTAAACTGATTAACTTGGCAAACCTTAATTGTAAACAGGTGACTTTTATCATAGCTGCATTCTCTGACCTCTGTTACAGATTGCTAAAGAAAAAGAGAATGTGGAAAATGAGAAGTGGAACATTATTACCAAAGCCAAAGATGCTGTTGAAAGAGCCATGTTTTTTAAAGCACAAATAGATGCCAAGGAGGAGAGCATCAAGGAATTAGAAGCTGAACTAAAAGATGTAAGTAATGGATCATAGTGATAAAGTATGGGCTCTTTTTCTTTGGGGTGTTTCTCCCTCAGATATGATACAGTTTAAGGTGACATCCAGTAGATGTAGCACATTAATTTTCATACTTATTTGTTATTACTCTGGGAAAATATTTGGGGTAGGCAAAAAAAGATCATTTTTGACTGGAGCGTGAGGGCAACAAAATTAATAATCATTGTAATGTTGTTGTTGTTGAATGCTTACAATGAGTAGGATTACTCTTTTCTGTGCCCTGAAAAGGGCATTTAGTAGTCAGTCATTGTAGCTTTCCTCACATCTCAAACGTGCTCCGATGAAGGTGGACCAAGGTCCTCTAGGCGGCTGTGCTATGCTTTGGCATTATCTGCATGTCGCTCACTACTATAGGGATCATGTCGATTTCTCACCTTGTTAGCCATGCTGCCATGAAACAGCCCATTTCCAGGGAGGATTAAAGGGAAGTCGATTTGAAGGTCTTGACCAGTATATTTTGCCAGACCCTGACTAACATGTCTGATCAGTATGTTGTGCCTGATCAGACGTTAGTATTTCTTACCAAGAATCATTGTAATAAAGTAAGATACATATCTTTGATTGGGAAATACAGTTGTGTGAATAATGAAGCAAATATATAGCTTACATTGATGATGGCCCTTGTATCACTGACATGCTAAAGATCAGTATTTCATTGCTCATTGATTTTATGAGAAGGTTTTCTTCTGCTGTTTAGTTTATTTCATACAACCTGAACTGATCTGTACATTTTGTTGATGCTAACATCATAATTAACCCATATCCTGACTTGTACACTTCAACATATTGTATTCTCTCTAATGCTCATTACTCTCCTGTTACACGTCCTTCATCCCTCCCTCTCTGGCATTCAATGCGACCCACATTTTTGCCACAATAACAGTGTGACATACTCAGCTGACAATATGCTATATTTTTTACTTATTTTTTACCTATTCCGGACATGCCGCCATCTTGGTGCGGATATTCTTTACAAGCTGCTCTATCCAACAAATGTCCTGGGTCTGGACAACATTCCTTTTGAGTTAATTAAAGCAGCTAATGAGGTAGGGTTATTGTGGCTACATAGATTGTATAACCTAGTATGGACCCCACAGAAAATGCCAGACGATTGGAGAAATGCTATTATAATTACAATATATAAAAAGAAAGGTAGCAAAAGAGACTGCACAAAATACAGAGGAATATCGCTCCTAAACCACACTGGCGTAATATTTTGTAAAATGTTAAAAAAGTCTATATGCCACATCATCGAAACTCAGCTCAACTATACCTAGATGGGATTTAGAAAGAACAGAAGTTGCACAGATGCAATTTTTACACTCCGACAATTGATGGAGAAAACAATTGAATACAATTAGGAACTATGTTGATTTTGTAGATCAAGAAAAAGCTTTTCACAGGGAAGATAGACATCATCTATGGACAATATTGGCACACTATGGAGTAACAAATCACCAAATTAACCTGTGCAAAAGTATTTACATTAATAGCTGGTGCTCTGTTCGAACAAAAACTGGACTTTCAGCTAAATTTTAAATCAAATCAGGAGTACGACAAGGATGTGTGCTATCCTCTTTGTTGTTCATTACATATGGAGACCACATTTATAAAACAGCCAACCAAAATGAAGGTAGCAACATTAGTGACAAGCAAAAATGGCGACAGCGTCAGACATGTTTATTCAGATGTGACTGCATATGACTGTATAGTCCGATTTGAGCGTGACAAACTCTACCGCACATAGGGCACACGTGAACAGCATTTGTAGTTGGGCAGTCTTGCATTCTTTCCTTTCATGCAGCTCGCTTTTCCTGCACCTCCGTGATGGTCCTCTGCTCAGCAGTGCAAGCATCATGTGTGATGGCAGTGCGCCAGGCTGGGCAGTTCTTAACTTAAATCTATTTAAGCGCAAGTTATAGCGTCAGACATTTTTGGATGTACTGTGTGATTGATACGGAATGAAGGCTCTTACATTCGGCACGTGGAACGTGCGCACATTACTTGACAGCTTGATAGTGCAACTCCAATAATTAATTGCAATCATGTGACAATGACTACCAAAAGAGCTTTATACAACACGCAAACATACAACTACTCTAAGCCAGATAAGAAAATGAAAGAGGCAGCGAGCCACATAATCTGGAAAGATATTGTTGAAGGAACAGATGTGGAACAAGAGTGGGAGAGTTTAAAAACAGCTCTAGAAAAGCTAAAAGAGGAATGTGTTCCATGTAGGGAGGTAAACCCCAAGCGTAAAAAGTGAATAACTAGATTTGTAGTTAAATGTAGAAGAGCTAAAAATAAAGCTTGGAAAAAATATATAAAGGCAGGTAAATCAGAAGAAATATTTTTTAAATATTTGGACAAGCAAAACATAGCTCAGAAAATGAATAAAGCAGCAAAAATAAACTTTAAAAACCACTTGCTTATAGGACCAAAACTGATAGTAAAAGCTTCTTTTCTATGTTATAAATAAACAAAGAATGAAAGACAAAGTAGGCACTATCATAGATAGCACAAGAGGCAGCTCATCTACTCAATCAGTACTTTAGTACAGTATACACATAGAAGACTGCTCCAAGATCCCAGAGCCTATAGATGTTTTCCAAAGAGACATGGATACAGAGGGATTAAGATCAAAATTAAGATCAAGGAAATGGTTTTAAATTGGAGGGGTTGAACGTGGGTAAATGTCCAGGGCAAGACAGTATTCCTCCAAAATTGCTGTTTGAAATGAGAGACCAACTAGTAAAACCACTGGCTATATTATGTTCTCAATCATTTGCAAAAAGAGATTTTTCCAGGGGATTGGAAAGATGCAGGAGTGATCCCCTTATTCAAAATGGGCAAAAAATCAGACCCAGCAAATTATAGATTTGTTAGTTTAACTAGCATAGTCTGTAAATTGTTACTAGCATAGTCTGTAAATTGTTACTAGCATAGTCTGTAAATTGTTAGAGTCAATAATCAAAGAAAACGTTGTAATGCATTTAGACAAATTTAATCTAATCAGAAATAGTCAGCATGGGTGAGATAGAGGAAGATCGTGCTTAACAAATCTATTAGAATTCAAGGAGGAGGTTACTAAAATGATAGATAAAGGGGAGTTAGCAGATGTTATTTAGCTTGATTTTGCTAAGGCCTTTGATAGAGTACATCATCAAAGATTATTTAGAAAGTTAAAATATAATGGAATAGATGGGGAAGTTGCCAAATGAATTGAAAATTGGTTAGCCTGAAGAAGGCAGAGAGTGCGCATAAATAAGGAGTACTCAGAGTGGTGTGAAGCAAAGAGTGAAGTGCTACAGAGCTCAGTTTTTTGGAAATTTTGTTCTTGATATAAATAAATAATTTGGACATTGACATTGGATCCATGATTGCAAAATTTGTTGATGACACAGAACTATGCAGTAATGTCTCATCTAAAGCAGAAGTGGATATATTGAGGTTGGATTTAGATAACATTCAAGAATGGTCTGTGAGCTGGCAAATGGAGTTTAATGTAGATACATGTACAGTCATCCACATGGGTAGATCAAATATGGAACATAATGGGCGAGAACAATATTAGAATGATACAAAAGGAAAGGGACCTAGGGGTTAAAATAGATTATACAGGTAAAAGGTGCTGGGTTTGATCCCCACCACACCACCAGCCATTACCCCTTAGAAAATGCAGGAGGAAGAAAACCCTTATATAAAATGCATGCTGAAGTCGGATGCACTGGGCCCAACAGGCGCAAAATAAAAACCACAGTGCAGCACACACCACCTTGGAGAATAGGGAAATAAGGCAAACGCCCAACAAAAAACATTTTTTTAAATTGAACCACTGCCACTCATTCATTACAATGCCAGTTGTTACTGTATATCGCTTTTCTGGTGTTGGAAAAAAGTGTTTGTTATAATCAGCCCCTGTTCAAGACAGATTTATCAGCTCTTCCCCATTGCTATTCTGTTTTGGTGTGCAATCACATTTTTTCCCAACTTTACCATTGAAATTGCCCATCACTATCAGCTCATTCATCTCATTCACCCTCTTTAAGGCATGCAATGTTAGGTATGATAAAAAGAAATATTAAACACAGAAGCAAGGAAGTGATAGTCAAACTGTATAAAGTATTGGTTAGATCTAGATTGGAGTACTGTGGACAGGTGTGGAGTCTTTATCATAGAGGGGACATAAACATGCTAGAAAGGATACAAAAAAGAGCAACAAAGCTGATAGTGGGATTCCAGAGTTACAGTTATGTGGAAAGACTCAGAAAAACCAGACTACAGTGGTACAGTGTTTAGAAAAGAGCAGAATTCAAGGTGACTTATCAGTTTATAAGATAATGAAAGGAACGGATAAATTAGACTGTAATACATTTTTCAAAATACAACCACCTACAAGAACAAGAGGGCATAGCTACAAATTAACTAAAGAAATGTCCAGATTAGATATTAGGAAATATTTTGTTAGTCAGAGAATGCTGAATGCTTACAATGCATTGCCACAGGAAGTAGTGGAGGCAGGGAAAGTTAATGTATTTAAGAATAGATTGGATGCACATAGCGTTTAAAGAAAGGAAATGTAAAAGAAACTGGTTGTTTACAGACTCTGCAGACAGAGTCTTCTAAACCAGTATAGAAATGTTAATACGGTTTTCGTTCCAAAACTATGCTATCAATGTCAAAACTGGACACCAAAATCAAATGGAAAATGCTAAATTGTAACAGCAGAAATGAAATGCCTGCAAAAAATATTGGGCGTAACAAGGAGAGGCATGATCAGACACGATGACATCAGGAGACTAGGGGGAACAACACCAGTATTAGACTACATTAAAAGACAGAAACTAAAATGGTTTGGCCACATAACAGGACTACCAATGCACAAACCCCCCCCCTTCCCCCCCCCCCCCCCCCCAAGACCACCACCACCCAAACAAGCAATGCTATTTAGATACAACAGATTCAAAGCCAAAGGCAGACCTTGAAAATTGTGGCTTACATAAATCTCTGAGGCTGTAAATGCTACTGTACACGAGGCACACAGACAGGCTCGTTCTAGAGATCTCTTCATAACCTGACGCTGAAAGACATAACAGGCTAAGCGAATTTGATTGGACATGTTAGCCAGGGTCAGGAAAAATACACTGGACAAGACCCCCACCTCACTTCCACACAGGTCTCCCTGGAAATGGGCAGTTTTCATAGTAGTCTGGCTAATGAGATGGGGCATTGACATAATCCCTGTAGTAGTGAGTGACATGCAGAGGAAGCCAAGCATAGCACAACAGCCTGGAGGACCCCATCCACTTCACTAGTATGCTCAGGATGTTAAGAAAGCTACTGCAACTCACCACTTAACGTCCTTTAACAGGCACACACAAGAGTAATTTCTCATTATAGACATTCAATAACAACAACAACAACAACGCATTTTTAAAACAATAACCTTGTCTTACTTCGGGATTGTCCATCATGGCTCAAATGAATTCATGATATTCAACATTTGCCCTTTAGCTTAATCTGTTCATTGTACCTTTCTGCCACAGCTTTATATCAAATTTATTTTTATTTCATTCTTCATTATTTGTACTCTCTGTTTTCTCTGTTACACTAAACTCTTTTATACCTCCAGTTGTGGCAAAAGAAGGTGCAAGACTACCACAACCAGATTCTAGTGTGACCTACGAAGAGTCCAAAAGGCTTATTAGGGCCAGATACATGGCCAAATGGGAAACAGAACATACTGGCTACACAAAAAATGATGCCTATTACCAGTTGAACAGAAGAGAGCAGGTCGTGGTCTTCAGACTCCGCACAGGCCACAACAGACTGAGGTACCACCTATTCAATAAACTGAAGATAGGTGGCACTGACGAATGCACTTGTGGTACCGGGAAAATGACCACTGAACATCTGCTGCAAAACTGCCCGACATACGAGGACCAGAGAAAGCACATGTGGCCATCACCAGTGGCAACACTAGACAAGCTCTATGGCAGTGTCGACAGCCTCAGGATGACATCTGCTTTTTTCGAAAAAATACACGTTGATGTTTGACAGCGTACGAAGAAGAAGAAGAAAGAAGATACCTCCAGTTGTGCCACATGTTAAAAGGGTTTAGTACCAAGTTGAGCACATTATTTAAAATTTTATGTTTTCCATTCTTATAATTTATAATTATTGGTATTTCTATTAATTCTTGATAAAAATTCTTTGTGGAATGTCTCTATAGATCATGTGCATGCCACCCTCTGAGTTTTGTCCAGTTCTGTCTCCTTTATTTCATCATTGTAATAATAAATGTTAAAAACATTGCTCAAGCTAATTACTCACTGAAAGACTGTTTCATGTACTCACAATCTCATTTACTTAGTGATAGTCTAATTTTTGTACTCAAAATCTTGATTACTTACTGATATTATCTATTTCATTTATTCACAAGCTTGTTTACTCACTATTAGGCTATTTATGTCATGTATTCACAACCTCATTTAGTCACTGACAATCTATTTCATGTATTCTCAAGCTCATATACTCATTGGTAAACTCTCTATTGTATGTGTTCACAAACTTATGAAAAAGCAACAAAGCGAGAGCTCACAAATTCAACAGTCTGGTCATACCAGCCATGGTACATGGCTGCAAGTTGTGGAACCTACGAAAAAGTGAAATGGCATGACCCCAAGCTACTCAACGAGCAATGAAGCGTAGCACACTATCACTTTCACTACGAGACCACATCTGCAACACTGCCATCAGGAGTCAAGCCTGCTTCAATTATGTCGTAGTAAGTGCAGGTGGGCAGGCCACAATATATGGACACGTAAAGTGATGACATAGTGGCCGTACACTTATAATCATTGCACCAGATGTCTACCAATGAGATGGGGAGTGACCTTTGACAGGACCTTGGTCCGGCAAGGTACTTAATGGCAAAGGACAAAGATGAGTTTAGACGAGATTTGGCTACCTGGGATAGGACACAAAATGTCCCTAATTGAACACCAGAATTCAAGTATCACAAACTTATGTGCTCACACATTCTCTATTTTATGTATTCACAAACTCCATCTAGTCACTGACACATTCTCTATTTCATGCATTCCCAAACACATGTACAGACTAACACATTCTCTGTTTCATGCACTATCGTTCAGGCCAAAGAGCAGCTGGAACATAAGAATAGCTCAACACTGACATTTTCTACAACAGCACCCAGTGAAAGCGACAACCAGAATGATGACGATGATGAAGTGTTTCCCTCAGTAGACGATACTGGCTTTTCTACTATGGAAGAGTCATCAGTCCTGAACTGCATCTTTGGGCAAGATCAAGAAAATAATGGACAAAGTAGGCATTAATTGAGAATGCATATGGGATTGAACATTAGAATTGAAAGAATGAATGTAGCAGTGAACATTAGAATTGGAAGAGGGAATGTAGAAGTGAACATTAGAATTGGAAGAGGGAATGTAGGAGTGAACATTAGAATTCGAAGAGTGAATGTAGGAGTGAACATTAGAGTTGAAAGACTGAATGTAGGAGTGACCATTAAAATTGGAAGAGTGAATGTAAGAGTTAACATTAGAATTCGAAGAGTGAATGTAGGAGTGAACATTAGAGTTGAAAGACTGAATGTAGGAGTGACCATTAAAATTGGAAGAGTGAATGTAGGAGTGAACATTAGAATTTGGAGAGTGTACATTGGACTAAACATAATAATTTTGGAAGTGAATATAAGAGTGAATCACGACCAGTCTAACAAACAGGCTTTCAGCGTTTATACAGCACAATGGTCCCCATTTTAACCTTCAGCTACCTTATTGAAGTAGCCCAAAAGTTCCAGACACCCTTGATATTTACCTTCGTCAACTACAAAAAACACTTTTATTCAGTATTACCACATTTTGTCTGGCATTCACTCTTGGAACTAGGTGTCGATCCTGGTAAATCAGAATTCTTGTCAACAGTTATATAAACTGCACTACCACATTTTGTCCCTTCTGACATCCAATTGTGGTACCAGTTTATAAGGGGGTCTGTCAGGGGGATCATATCTCACTGAACCTCTTCTGTGCATGTTATAGAATCAAGTCATCAGTTGATGCAACTGGGACACCTTTGGCATCCATATGGCTTGGCTTGGCTCGTTCTCAATCTCCTGCTACCAAGCCCTGAAAGGGCTAAAGTAGCAGAATGTAGTCCAGAGAACGGAATGCGTTGTGTCGTAGTTTACAGCTTGACTGCGATATTTGCATCTTTCGGTCCAACACATCCGACTTGAGCAAGCATTTTTTGAGTACCGGGTTAGCATTCCCTCTTCGATCCCTTCTCCTTAGCCAGTCTGCCCTGCTGCAGCCTGTTATCCAGGATCACCGTGTGGAGGTGTAGAAGGGTCTTGGCAGCTTTGGTTCGATGACCCTGATGCTAGCAGTCAGCTATGGGTCGCTGACCACTGCAGCTCATGCGCTGCTCAGCATCTTGATCCCAAGGCATCCATATTAATGGCAGATGCCTCAATCACCTTCGAATTGCTGACAACATAGTGCTCATCCCGGAGTCAACAGCAGAAGCTACTAAATGATGCAGCTACTCGATGGTGAGGAAATGAAAGCGAGACTAGAGATAAATGTCATGAAGACCAAAGTGTTGCATAATCGTTTCACCAATTGTGAACCAGTCTTCCTTGGCGAGTTGCGATTAGAGGATGTCAACGAGTACATCTATCTTGGCACCTCTTCAATATGGAGAATAACCTGGAACCTGAACTGACAATACGTTTCCCCCGAGGCTGGGTGGCCTTCTCATCTATTAACATAGTCCTGGATGGTTGCCAAGACCAGAACTGATGAACATCTCTCTTCATTTCCGCTGTTCCTGTGATGTGCTATGGTGCTGAGACATGGACACTAACAAAATCACTGGAAGACACATTGAGAGTGGTCCAGGCCACTCTTGAGAGATGCTTGGTCGGAATCGCTCTCCGATCATGTGCATGATCTCCACAATTCCAACATACGAAGATTGTCCTTGGTGAAAGATGCGGTAATCTATCCAGAAAAGGTTAAACATAGATGGGCAGGTCTCATGTTACGACAAAACGATGGTCTATGGAGCACGTCGACAGCAATGTGAAGCAGTGCTTACTACGCACTGGACTTCTGTGTCCCGAGACAGGGTCCACTATAAACGAAGTTGAGACCCAAAGCAGCTAGCCATATAAAAAGCTTCTGTTGGCTGCATTTTTCATTATGCGTTTTTGGCTTCAGTGGACTCTTATTTCCACAGTCCCAAGCCCCAGGACTGTTTTTATTTCCACAGTCCCAAGCCCCAGGACTTTTCTTATTTCCACATTCCCAAGCCCCAGGACTTTTCTTATTTCCACAGTCCCAAGTCCCAGGACTCTTCTTATTTCCACAGTCCCAAGCCCCAGGACTTTTCTTATTTCCACAGTCCAAAGCCCCAGGACTGTTCTTATTTCCACAGTCCCAAGCCCCAGGACTGTTCTTATTTCCACAGTCCCAGGCCCCAGGACTTTTCTTATTTCCACAGTACCAAGCCCCAGGACTGTTCTTATTTCCACATTCCCAAGTCACAGGACTGATAAAATAGTTTTATTTGTGTTCATTAGAAAAATGGCTGTTTATTTGACATCTTAAAGTACAAACTAAATTTAAAAACTGAGATTGATGGAATCCTGTTTCTGCGATATGGGACCGAGTGGCCGGAAAAGACGGGATAACAAACGAAATGCTGATGGGGCTGGGCCAAACAGCGAAGAGGAAACTGCTATCGATCCTGAACCAAAGCTGGAAAAGGGGTATTGTACCCCAGGCATGGAAAGACGCAGTACTTGTACCAGTACCAAAGAAAGGAAAGGACAAAACAGATCCAAATGGATACAGGCCTATCAGCCTACTGAGCTGTGTCGGCAAACTGATGGAACGTATGATAAACACCAGACTGATGTGGCATCTGGAAGAAAAACGAATACTAATTCCACAGCAAGCCGGCTTTAGACAGCACAGATCCACTGAGGACCAGGTCATCCTCATAGCCCAGGAAATAGAAGATGCCTACCAGGCACAGAAACACACAGTAGCGGTTTGGGTGGACCTGGAAAAGGCATTTGACAAAGTCTGGAAAGACGGACTTAGAGTCAAGCTAAGGAGAAGTGAAGTTTGTGGGAGAATGTACAAGTGGATCAACCACTACCTCAAATAAAGAACGGCCAGAGTCCAAGTACAAGGGCAGATGAGCAAAAAGGTGACACTCGAGCAGGGAGTACCCCAAGGGGGAGTACTGTCACCCACACTCTTCCTGGTGTATATAAACGACATTACAGAGAATATACCAAGAAGAGTCCATAGCTCAATGTTTGCAGACGATCTGGCTATGTGGACCTCTGAAAAGAATCTCACCATAGCAAGAAATCGGAAGCAGCAGGCCCTAACATCGTTGGAAGAGTGGGCGAACTCATGGCTGGTCAAAATAAACGAGGAGAAAACCACATGTACAATATTCTCGCTTTCAATCAAACCCCAAAACACCAAATTAAGTCTAAATGGCAAATTCCTGCAGCCAAACGACAACCCAAACTATCTGGGAGTCACATTTGATCGGCGCATGACATGGAAAAGTCAGATCGAGAGAAACCGAATGAGAGCCAGAGAAAGAATGGCAATCATGAGGAAACTTGCTGGCACAAGCTGGGGAGCAGACGAAAGAATACTAAAGAAACTGTACACTGGAAGAGTGAGACCAGTTCTCGAGTATGGCATTGCGGCATGGACAACAGCAGCAAAGGCGAACTTCGATAAAGTTAACAAACTTCAAAACCAAGCCATGAGAGTTATAACAGTAGGCATGAAGTCAACGCCAATTGTAGAACTTGAAAAGATTACAAAGCTGCAACCTATGACCGAAAGAAGAGACTGCAGAGCCCAGCTGCAGTCAGAGAAACTCCGAAAACTGACTGACCACCCAATGCACCAGAGACTAAACAATTTGGGAAATGGGAAACTAAAGCGGAGAAACTTTGCAGAAATAGCCAAAGCAAAGATGCACGAAGATCCCATAAACGCACTAACAACATCAAAGCCCATCACTACTGTACGAAAACCTACCAGGAGGCAGGATATATTTCCAGAGGTGGTAGAAAATATACCAGGTATTGGAAACAAAAACTGCCAGACTGAAAAAGAAAGGAGAGATACTACCCTAAGCTTTATATCGAAAAACTACCCAAGCATGGACTGGACCCATGCATACACCAACGGTTCTGTAACAAAACACTACACAGAACGGAGGGGTAGTAGCATTCCTGAACCTACCAAATGGCAGAAAAATAACACTGTCATTCGCTACAGGTAAGTACACAAGCAATTTCAGAGTGGAGGCAGAGGCACTGAGGGCGGCATTGGAAGAAATGGTGACATATAAAGAAAATGAAAGCCATATAGTCCTGCTTACAGATGCCTTGGCCGTAGTCACAGCACTAAAAAGCTAGAAAAATACTGAACTTAATGACTTAAGAGCAGCACTCTGTCAACTATGCCAGCAGTCCGCACCAAAAAGGGTAGTGGTACAGTGGGTCCCATCACACTACAACATCCAAGGCAACGAGGAGGCAGACAGACTGGCAAAAGAAGGTGCAAGACTACCACAAACAGATACTAGTATGACGTATGAAGAGTCAAAACGGCTTATTAAAGCCAGATACATGACCAAATGGGAAACTGAACATACCGGCTACACCAAAAACGATGCCTATTACCAGTTGAACCGAAGAGAGCAGGTCGTTGTCTTCAGACTTCACACTGGCCACAATAGACTGAGGTACCACCTATTCAACAAATTGAAGATAGGTGGAACCGACGAATGCCCGTGTGGTACCGGAAAAATGACCGCTGAGCATCTGCTGCAGAACTGCCCGACATACGAGGATCAGAAAGAGCAGATGTGGCCATCACCAGTGGAACCACAAGACAAGCTCTATGGCAGTGTCGACAGCCTCAGGATGACCGCCGCTTTTTTCGAAAAAATAATGGTTACTGTCTGACTGCGTACGAAGAAGAAGAAGAAGGACCGAGTGGTCTCGAGGTCAGACGTCGGCCTTGGGTGCTGGAGGTCATAGAAAAGAGTAGGCTTAATGGCCGCTGCTGGGCAAAATTTCAAATTATGTTAAAAATTTAGCCAATCTTTTGTGGGATCCTCGCTGGTGCTACAGAGTGCATTGTGCTGAGATTCTTGAAAAATATGGAGAAGAACAGAGCACTTATGGGTTAAACCGTGTGCATTGACAATTCTTCAACTAAACTAAACTATGTTTCTGCTTGTTCATCTCTAGTAGTAATAACTGAGACTTTTTCAATTCCAGTTATCAGCAGTAGTCCTTCCAGCAACACAGATGTAGCTAAGACTCCTGGCACTTTATTTAAGTGGTTCACAAACAGCTCTGATTTTGACCTGTCAATGGAAGCCAAACAAAGCAAGAAGAAGAAGAAAGGTTTTGGGTCACTCTCTAGGGTATTCAGCAGAAGTTCTATGCGACGCTCAGTTGTCCTGCCTCATGCAGAGAGTCTTATATCTGATGGTCAGTTTGTTTCTTATAAATTGTATGTGTATGTATGAATGCCTTTGGTGTTGCACTGTGATTTTAATTCATGTAGCACCAAACTTCAATTCATTCATTATATTTATGGTGGATTTTTCAACATTGTTGTTGCTATAGTGTACTGGTTTACAAGAGAAACATCTTTTTTTTTCTGCTGGTCTCCATAAAAACTTTAGGAAGTTTCAGTGATATTCCTGGACCTTATGTAACAATTGATCATATCATATAAGTACCACTCAAACAAACATTACAGATATGCATGTCAGATCTTATAGTCTGCAAGATAAGGGCAGCTGACAAGTTGGAGCAGAGACTACTTCTACCCCATTATTAAAAGTTCACCCTGTCTGTTGTCGATTATTTTCAGAACATCCTTACACTGTCAAGATTACAATATGAATGGCTGGAAAATGTCTAGTATTAAGGATTAAGGAATGTAAATTGTTCTATGTTGCACTGATACCTAAATTGTTCTACGTTGCACTAAGGATACCTAAATTGTGATGATAACAGACATGCTTGGACTATTCTCTCTAATCTCTAAATCCTGGTTTTCAATCAGGCATGTGTGTCTGATGGCAGGTAGCCAAATCTTGATTAAACTCATTTCACTCTTTTGCTTTAATATGCCATGTTGGACATAAGGCTTTCTTCAGGCAATCTCTCCATCTCAGCCTTGGTTGTCTGCGAGGGGGGTCTAAAGTTGTAGGATGACCAGGACGTCATTCTATATGTCCATCTGTTATCCGACATGGTTGGCCCAGCTGTATTTTCATAACAGCATGATGTCAGTGAAGGAAGTTTGAAATCTGCGGATTTGGTATCAAAGGGAGATCTTCAATGTTCTTCATTCCTTCACTCGTTGGGCAATGCATTCTTTCTGCATTAGCGTTCCATTTGTTCCACACCTCGTAGCCATATACGATGTCTGGAGTAACCACACTGTTGAAGGTGTGAGCTCTAGCGCTGTCATGTGACGTCTGTTGCAGTATGGGCTTAATATAGTAACCACACTGTTGAAGGTGTGAGCTCTAGCGCTGTCATGTGACGTCTGTTGCAGTATGGGCTTAATATAGTAACCACACTGTTGAAGGTGTGAGCTCTAGCGCTGTCATGTGACGTCTGTTGCAGTATGGGCTTAATATAGTAACCACACTGTTGAAAGTGTGAGCTCTAGCGCTGTCATGTGACATCTGTTGCAGTATGGGCTTAATATAGTAACCACACTGTTGAAGGTGTGAGCTCTAGCGCTGTCATGTGACGTCTGTTGCAGTATGGGCTTAATATAGTAACCACACTGTTGAAAGTGTGAGCTCTAGCGCTGTCATGTGACATCTGTTGCAGTATGGGCTTAATATAGTTGACGCTGAGACATGTCAATGCTTTCCTTTGCAAGATCTATTTATTGAATTGGAGTTTGCGATCTCTTGGCCCAAGTTAATATACAAATTTATGTTTTTGACAGGGCTCCATATCTCATATCTCCAAGCTGCATATCTAATTTTGGGCAGAAGGGATTGAGCATGAATTGAGTATTCTTTCTATTTATTTGTAGCCAACTGTAACACTCATTCAGGCTTTTCTTGGCTTCTTTGACTGTGATTAAAGATGATTATATCATCAGAGAACCTGAGATGAGTAAACATTGCTCTGTCTATGTTTATGCTTAGATCTTCCCAGTCCAAGTTTTTAGAGAACCCAAGGGTCATTGTGAGAAGCTTAGGTGCGATTGTATCACCCTGTCAGATGTTACCTTGTATCAGTATAGTAGGCAGTCTATAGAAGAGGGTGATATACGTTGTGCATCCATTGTTTATCTCCTCTATCAGCTGAGCATATTTTTCTGCAAGTCTCTAATTTCTTAGAGCATTCAGCATCGCAGTTATTTTTATGCTTTTGAAAGCATTCTCGTAATCTGTGAACATGAGGCATAAAGGCATCTGTATTTTATGCGTCTTCTCCATTAATTGGTTGATGGTCATTGGTTGAGAATCCTTTCCTGAAACCTTCCTGCTCTCATGGATGGTTATCATCTAATAGCCTCTCTAGTCTGTAGACTATCATTCAGAGATTGGGCAGTAATTTGGCAGGTTTTATGGATTATAATGGTTTTAGACTTTGTCCATTGGTCTGGGATTTAGCATTCATTAATATAGATGTTGAAAAAAGGAGCTAAATGTCGTGCTAGTATTTCCCCGCCAGCCTGAATTACTTCATTTGTGATTCCATCTTGTCCTGTGGCTTTACCTGGTTTTAGTTTTTTATTTCCTGTACCCACCTCATCTGATTAGATCTTTCGTACCAGCTCAGATTTGGTATTGTGAGCAATTTAGTGACAATCACCCTTGATGCAAAGAGGTTGGTGAAATACCTCTGGCATTCTGCCTCTATGTCTGCTCTATCCATCACGCTGACATCATCTGCATTTTTTAGGGTGGTCATAATACTCTTTGATTGGAGAAGACTTTCCAGCATTTGATTTATTATTATTATTTGTATTATAATTATTGGTAATAGAGCAGCTGAGAAAAGAGGCATCATAATCAAATGCTTGGATTTACCTTTGTAAAATGCAGACATGCATTGGCCTAGATCAAAGTCTTTTTTAGAGTAACCTAAGGAAAGAATCATCAGTTGTACAGGAGCATTTCAGTCATCAATAAAGGCACAAGAATTAAAAGAGAAGGATGTCATGAATGGTACAGGAAGAAATGATGACTGTACTGTGACCACAGTTGAGTCTCAAATTAAGGAGGAAGATTTATTCAAACAGACTATCACTGAGCCTCAAATAAGCCAAGAGAATTCTTTTAGGGCAGATAAAAGAACAAATGGAAGGCTAGGACCCTAGGACCCACAAAATATAATATTTATTACCATTTCATCTGAATCAAACAAGCGGTAATTTTCAGATTCTGCACAGATTACAACAGTCTAAGAAGTACCTATTCAACATACTGAAGTTCGGATCTTCCAATCTATGAAATTCTGGCACTAAAAAAATAACTGCGGAGCCATTTCTGGACAGGCTCAGTGGCGATACTAATCACCTGAAATGATCACTGGTTTCATTAGATGTATTAATTTTTATATCTGAAAGTTAACGTAGCATAAACTTTAAGAAATTTCAGAAGAAGGTGTTTGTAAAAATGCAATTAATTGATTCTGGTATTTACAAATCTTTCCAAGAATCCTCCACAAAGCTCTGTGTGCTAAGTCAGGACAATTACCAGGAGAAGCTGAACATCATAGAGAAGATGGTTGGAGTCCATATGAAAGAGTGGCGAGCCCCTCAAGTTCTGGCATGGCTAGAGATAACCTTGGCAATGCCCATGTATGCGCATAACTGTATGTCCAACGTCAAAAGTGGCAGGGTAAATACTTTGCTCTTAAAAAATATTCTTAATCATGCTTCCATTAATATTTTTTGTTTCTTGAAAAATTATTAGAAAACTGATAGGAGACTGGAAATTCTTGATTGGACAACTCAAACAAATGAAGGTGAATTTGAAATGAAAATAGAGATCATCTGATTCTCCTCCCTTGTGGCTCCAATTTGTTGAAGGGGAGGAGCTTGTGTGGCCACAGTGACCTTAGGAGTTATGCCCACAGTAGCATAGTTACCAGCAGGACCTCTCAAGCTGGATAGGTTGAAGGGTAGGACCCAGACCAAGCGGAAACATAAACGTATTGCCCTGCAGGCAGATGGGAGATAATCAAGGGTCAGGAAAGGTAAACCTGACAGAAATACATGTTGAGATTAGATACACTCAGTCACATGCCTAACAAAACAGGGCAACACAATATTTGTTGATCCCATGGAGTCTCACTAGATGGATTTGAGTGCCTTGAAGTGGTTCACCCAATGCTACTGGTGAAAACTCTCCTACTTTTTTGGGAGCCAAGGTACAGAGGGAAGGGCTAAGAGCTATCGGCCAAATATCATGAACACTCAACATACTGCAGTGGAATGTGCAGGGGGTTCTGAATTTAAAAGTCCTATCAAGGATGGGAAGCGACCATCTCCATCATAGTTTTGCCTCCATGACACACCACCTGTGTTTAGGTACAATTGGAAAGATCATCCTCTTTGCATGCAACCTGGAACACAGCCACACATCGTGTTCATGGACGGTTGGTGCAACGGGCCCATGTTGCTTAAGCAGGCTACCTACCAACTTTCACTAAACATGTGCTTCAACACTTCCTAGAGCTGATAGAAAACATTCCCGGCATTGTTAAGAAAAGACAAAAACAAAAAGAAGAGACATGACTTTAAAACACATTAAAAAAACACTAACCAAGTAATAGTTCAACCCATGCAAATACAGTTTTTGTGAATAGGAGACAAAGAGGACTGGTTTCACATATTAGCGGTGTGAGACAAGTTGTACACTCTCCTTAACACTTTTCAACATATTTCTTGAGGGTATTGTGACTGAGGCTACTTGGAGATCATGTTGGAACTGTCATGATAGAGGAGTGAACGATTACCAACCTTTGTTTTGCAGATGACATTGATGGGTTGGTGGGCACAAAAGCGGAACTCCGAGAATGGGTCAGAAGACTTGATGAAACAGCTATTGACTATGGTACAGAGATTAATGCTGGAAAGACAAAATTAATGACCAGCAATGCCAAGGGCTTCAACAGCGGGGTAAAAGCTAATGGCCAGGAACTCAAAGTGGTCAACCGTTTTAAAAATCTGGCCTCAATTGTCAGTGATGAAGGATCAAAATGTGAGGTGTTAGCCAGAATAGCAGATACAATAACGCGCTTGCATAGCTTAACAAAATCCGGCAAGATAAACAGTTAGCCATATGCACGAAGATCATTGTACATTGGTTCTGTCAATATTTCTCTATGCTTGTGAGACATGGACAATTACAGCTGACCTGCAGCGGAGGATACATCCCTTGGAGATGAGATGTTTCTGAAGACTTCTAAACGTTGCATACAAAGGCCGAGTTACAAATCAGGAAATATGAGATAGAATTATCACAACAAAAGGAACCTTTGAAGACCTCTTGGCAATGGTCAAAACACAGAAACTCACTTTGTGCTGCCACATTTTGAGAACAAATGATCTTGCAAATACGATCCTACACAGAAAGGTGCAAGGCGGACGACAAAGAAGTCATCCTAAAAAGAGGGGCAGGACAGCATAAAAGAATGGACCAATCTCCGATCAGAAGAGGTACAGGCAGAGGCCAATGACAGAGGGGGGGTTGTGGGGGGTGTCCTCATGTGTGTCCCAAGAACCTCATTGGTTACTGGATTACTTGACTTTTTATATACAGAGATGAATCAAAACCAAACGCAAAACAGAATGGAGGTAGGTGGATCTTTATGACCCTAAAAACAGTTTGGTACATAAAGAAATATGTCAGTGGTAACTGGAATATTTTCAAGTAACTTTAAAGCAGAGACAGTGCTTGAAAAATACATCTAATATTCTAATCTTTTTATCTTCAGTCCACTTAAGTTGTTAGACATCGTGGGGAGATGTGACCTCCTTTGTTTTAAATGTTTTGGCGGGAAAAAATTTGCTGGTGACTTGCCAGGTCAATTCCAGTATCTGTTAGCCTCTGGAATATTTGATTGCCTATTTTTGGGACTGGGAGTTTTTGGAAGCATAAATTAGAGCAAGGTATACCCGCAGCCTGTCAGGCGCCATCTATGCCACTCCGCTAACCACATCATAAATAACCACATCACCAAGACCTGATGTTATAGCCACACAGTCCCCTTTTTGCGCCATACTCTATGTGGAATGAGAATTCCTAGAATAATGTGAGTACATTTTTAACTTGAATTTTGTCGATTTCTAACTGCCAAGGGATTTTTAACAAGCGCACCACTACACATGGATGTCTGACCTCACTACTCATAAATCAGGAGAAATTTTTACTGGATGATCCAAGTGTAAAAGTCCCGGTCTTCACTGTGATTTGAACCCATGACCTCCAGCACCCAAAGTGAATATCTTACCTCAATCAAAACCACTGTTATTCTAATAAGAGATAAAAACACAGAGACAGGTAGTACTTTTCACAGAGGAGATGTCAGGGGTTATGGCACTATAAAGCAAAAAATACAGACCTGATGTTAGCTGTACTTTACCTGCTTGTGCCCATCTTGTATCACAAAGTCCATTAATGCTGTTGTATTTTTCTCACTCTCTTACAATTTGAGTTTTTTTTCAAAATCCCCTACCCAGTTCTCACATTTCACGTACAGAGCCTGGAGGTCTTCCTTGTTGAGAGACAGGAGGTTAGCAAGTAAATTTCTTTTTTAGTGTGGCTGGTGTGCATCATGGACACTATTGAAGGCTCTCTCTTTCAAGGATGACTCTCAAAATTCTGGTATTCAATCAGGCATGTGTCTGATGCCAGGTAGCTAGATGTTGAGTAAACTCATTTAGCTCTTTTGCCTTCGTGTACCATGTTTGGCCCAGGGCCTCCATTATGCCATCTCTCGACCTCATCCTTGGTCGCCCGCGAGGGCAGCAAAAGTTGTATGGCCACCATGGTGTCACTCACTCTATGCGTCCATACGTGTTATCCTGCATGCCTGTTACATGGCCGGCCAATGCATATTTTTGTAACAGTGCAACATGATGTCAGAAAAGAAAGTTTGACGTCTGATCTCTTTGTTACGGATTTAGTCTTGAATGGAAATCTTCAATGGATGACTCTAGATGACTAGATATATTAATTGATATTTCTATAGCAAAATTATTTTTATGGCATGAAGGAGCTTACCCCATTCCAACCCTTCACCATTCTCATCTGGACTTGGAACTGGCTATGGCTTAGTTCATCATCATCATGTAGCATGTCTTTTGTAGAACGTCGCTCCCATGACAGTCTGTCTGAAAGAAACTCGTTCCTCGAAACTTCAGCCTCCGCCACAGTCATACCCAGGCATTCCAGGATATCTTGGTGCCATCATCTTTTTTGTCTACTCCTTCCTCTTTTGCCTGGCACCATACCTTCCATCTCCGTTCTCTCAAGACCATTGTGTCTCTTGATGTGTCCAAAGTATTTGTATTTTCTAGCCAAAATGGAATTGATAAACCAGTTCTCCTCTATGCTCAACTCTTGCCAAATGTCTAGATTTGTTTTTTTCTCTGTCCAGGGTATTTTGAGGATCTTTCTGTAACATGTTGGCTTAGTTAGAACTTTCAATGATGTGATTTTATTACACTTAATCATAAGGAGTTGAAAACACTTTGGAGCAGTTTGTTATCAAATGTTCTCACCTATTTCTCACTCATGTGCAGGTTCTTCTAGGTCTCAGTGACAATGAGTTGAGTGCAGCCTTGGGTGTTATAAATCCAATGCATAGAAGAAAACTTAGACTTGCTATAGAGCAACACCGGAACCCAAATGAAATGTAAGCATGTATAAATGTTATTATATTTTAAAATTATAATAGGAATGTCTCTAAAACCCACAGTGAATTGTAGTCTTGTTTTGTTTGTGACATCTTGACACGTGAAGTGCTTCTGCTTGCTATGGACTTTTTTGATTGTTACTTGAATACTTGAATCCTGATATTCAACCTGATGCCAGGTAGTCAAAAGCTGCTTGAATCCTTGTCTGACCTTCACCACGAAGTACTATTGTGCAGATCATCTCTCCATCTCGTTGGCGGGCGGCTACACAGATGGTTGTAGTTGTGTAGCTACCAGAAAGACAACTTCCTTGTCCATCTATCATTAGTCAGGCAGAAAAGATGGCCAGCCTATCTGTACTTTTGCATTGACGCAGAGTTAATGATATCCAGGAACTCTGGTCGCAGATTTAAGTATTTTAGATGTGGTATCTTAAGGAGAATATTTAGGACTCTTCACTCTATTGCTCTTTTGGCAATACAGAGCTTATCTTCGTCAGAATTTGCATAGACTGCAAACCTCACACACATATTCTATTACTGGGATAACCATGCTATTTAAGGTGTGAGCCTCTGACCTTGACATCCGTTGTCTGATGGAGTATTGGTTTAATGTGGTTAAGAGGAACTAAGACGCTAGTCTGTTCAGGCACAACATACTGACCAGGACATCGTGTCAGGTTTAGGCACAATTAACTGACCAAGACCACTATCTCTCTTCCATGCAGCGTTCCATGCAAAAAGGATGTTCTCAAGGCAGTCTGGCTGACAAGATGTGGATCAACGTGATCTCAGTGGTAGTGAGCATCACGCAGATGAAGTCAAGCATAGCACAATTTCCTAGGGGACTCCTTCATCAGCACACTCAGGATGTGAGGAAAGCTAGTACTACCCAAAATTTAGCGCCCTTTTCAGAGTGTACAAAAGAGTAAACTTACTCATTGTGGGCATTAAACAACAACAACAATGCAGTTGATGATGCTGAGCCAACTCGCTGCTCTCCTACGTGAGATCTCCTTACCAATATTGTGGTTGTTGTTGATTTTCTGACCTAGGTAGAGATACTCGTTGATATTTTTGATGGGCCTACATTCCAATTGCAGTTACCCATAGGGCAGACAGTGTCCAGTAGAAATTGAGTCTTCTTTCTATTTATGTTAAGGCCAACTACTTTGTCTGCGTATTCAGCTCGTTTTGGTTTTGTTTGGCTTCTGCATTGCTATGGCAGAAGATCACAATGTTATCCACAAATGTAGGTGTGAGACCATGATCCTGCAAGTTTAGAGATTTAAAAACTTCAAGGACAGCTGTGAACAATTTTAGGGAGAAGGTATCCCCTTGTCGTACTTCACGGTGTATAGGTATGGAGAGGGACATGTAGAAAACAGAGATCTCCATTGAGCAGCCCTCACTTATCTTCCTTATAAGCTGAACCCACTTTTCATTGATACCTTGGTTCCTCAAGGCATTTACCACTGCATTGATATCCACACTTTGGGGATGGTGTGGCCTAGTGGTTAAGTGGTATGGCTCACAATGCGAAGGTGCTGGGTTCGATCCCCATCACAGCACCGGCCGTTACCCCAGGGAAGCAAACCCTTCGAAAATGCAGGAGGAAGCAGACCCTTACATAAAAGGCATGCTGAAATCGGAGGCACTGGGCCGACAGACGCAAAATAAAAACCACAGTGCAACGCACACCCGCCTTGGGGAATAGAGAAATAAGGCGAACGCAAAAACAAAAACAAAAAATATCCACACTTTGAAAACAATTGCTCAGGATCGAGCTCTTTGGAGACGGTCGTAGAGGCCTTCTGGCTGTAGAAATAAGAGAAAGAATGAAGACATCAGGGGACACCACAGCAAGCCAGCCTCCTCAGCATGGTTGTACAATCTGTAACAGGGACTGTCACTTGTGGATGGGCCCTTATAGTTGTAGTAGACTGTGTCGAAATACAAGAGACAGGGCTGGACAAAACTCACAGGTCGTCATGCGCATGGTTTACAGAGACTGCGAATCCAATGAATGAATATTTCCACACTATCTACAAACACAATGAATAGGGCATACAGACTTTCTGCACTCTCTCCATCAATATATAAATTTTTATATAAATATTTCAAATTGTAAGGTGATATCTCTGTCAGTAGACTACAAACACACAAAATGGATTGAAAAACAGTGACGAGATGACTATAGGGGGTAATTAAAACGTAAATGAAACATTTTATACCCAAAAAATGTAGTTATCCAGCATCAGCAGTTTGTAGGTAGTATTCTGGGATCATAAGTACTTGTCTTTATACTTTTATTTGTGACAACAGTTACAGGAACTCTAGCTGAGGAACTATGGTTTTTACTTGACAGTGGTAACTGAATTACTGGTCCTTCAGTGGCAGCTACATCGTTGTGAGTCTCATCTTTTCTTCCAACAGTCTATGTCATCAGTCGTGGTGGAACAGTGGATAATAAGTAGCCCATCTATAGCATTGTGAATGTTGTGTAATGCAAGGGAGTTGGACCAGCGTGTTGGTGGTCAACCTCATGGTCACTTCTTGTCTTTGGGGTGCCATATTGCTATAACTTTGCTCCATTGATTGTCTGTAAGTGGCCTACCAAATGATGTTTGACCTTCTCTGCATAAGTAACCACATCTTCCACCAAGGTCTTTTCATGTATGTCAGAGTTGTATACACCTTTTCATTGCTGGCTATAAAGCGTGAGGCTGACCATACGTCTTTCAAAGAAAGCTTAGTTCACCCTGAGTTTGGACTCTTTCAGGAGTTACCATGTTTTCACCCCATAACACATTGCATGTAGTACTGGGAAGTTGAAGAGAAAGGTATGCAGGCTCTGGTCATGGCTGTTATCTAGTACACTCTGTATTAAATAGAAAGCCACCCAGCCCGTGCTACGTCATCTTGTCAATACTGGGTTCAGGCCGTTGCGCAGGCAACCAAGGTTGATGTACTCATCTACATCACCCAGAATCTCTTCCTCGAGGGTGGCTGAAAAAACAGTAACAGTAGATGAAAGAAAAGAAAGATTGACATGATCAATTAGAAGACGAATGAAACCTTTTATGGTAATATTTATTGATGAAATTGTTTGATAATCAAGCGAAATTTCAGTTTCAATGTGATATGGCTGGGGGAAACAGTTTTTGTATTGCAAACTAATAGGAACCGGACATTTTTTAGTCCAAGAGGGACACTTTGTTTTATATGATGATCTTGCTAGCTCTAAGCACAGCACAACCATCTATTTCTCATGACAGGGATAGTCTAGTAGACATTTTTTTTTACTTTTATTAAAATATTTAAATTTCTTTCATAGTAATAACATTTAACATTGAGGTAATGTGTGTCAATTGTTGTACTGTTTTCTTAACATATTTGATATATGCTGCTTGAAATCTTGTTGAACTGGAGGTCCTTATTTGTGTTCAGTTTTTCTGCAGCCTCTCAAATATTATATCTAATATTTGAGATTTAATATTTGCCAATATTTGTTTTTATGCTACATATTTTAAAGTTGATGATTAAAATTAAACCAATTTATTTTTTGTAACAGAAAATACCTGAAAGCCAGTGAAATGGATCCAACATGGATTGCCCACAGATTTCTTCCAGATCTTGGTCTTCCTCAACACACAGATATTTTTGAAGAGCAGCTGTGTGATGGACATGTTCTAAACACACTTACCCGCCGTGATCTAGAAAAGCATTTCTCTGTTCACAGAAAGTTCCATCAGTCATCTATTCTACATGCTATTGAGTTACTGCGTAGAATTGATTTTAACAAAGAGGTAAGAATGAAACAGTTAGCTTATTACTTAGATTACTAGTATGACATTTATTAAGTTGTTATATTAGTATTTTATTGATTTATTTTGTTTGTTATAATTTTTAATACTTACACATTTATAATGGTTTTATTTTTTCATGTGTTCTTCATGTGTTACTGCAAAGACTGTAAAACCTAGTATGAACCACAAAGGACATGTCAAACAAATTGAGAAATGCAGTAATAATTTTAATATGGAAAAAGAAAGGTAGCAGAAGAGACTGAGCCACACTGGCAAAATATTTGGTAAAATCCTAGAAAATAGATTACGCTACATCTTTGAACCTCAGCTCAGTGATGCTCAGATGGACTTTAGAAAGAACAGAAGCTGTACGGATTCAATTTTTACTCTCAGACAATTGGTGGAGAAAACAACTGAATACGATCAGGAACTGTATGTTGCGTTTGTAGATCAAGAAGAAGCTTACAGATAAATCTCATATCAAATCTAGTATACGACACATGTTGTTGTTCACTACATATGTGTTGTTCGTTCATCACATGTAATAAAGACCACTTTATTCAGTGGTGTGGACAGTCTTTTCTCTTGCGGTGTCCGCTGAAATGGGCGACTTGCGCAGTGATTTGGATTAAAGTGAGGAAGAAACTGCGCCTTTTGTCAACTTCACTCTCTGGTCCTGAGCTACCTATGGCCAGTGGCAAGTTTTATCCAGACAACTGGAGATAGCACAGTATGCAGAAGGAGGAGAGAGCTGAGAAAGACGATAGCACAGTATGCAGAAGGAGGAGAGAGCTGAGAAAGACAGATAGCACAGTATGCAGAAGGAGGAGAGAGCTGAGAAAGACATATAGCACAGTATGCAGAAGGAGGAGAGAGCAGCAAACCACCTGTCATAAACATTCCCATCAGAGACAAGCAAGAAAACATTCTAACTACAGAAAAAGAGCAGATGCAACACTGGAAAAAACATTTTACTGAGGTCTTATGACTGAAAAATGTCTAACTATGTCCACAACAAACATTTATTCCTGCTAAGACCTTAGAAAATCTTACCTTCACAGATGATTTGGAAATACTCAGTTCCAGTGTTGAGAAGACACAAGAAAAGATAGACAGACTATGCCAACTATCCAAACAGATAGGCGTACAGATAAATGCTTTTAAAACAAAATTCATGGATCTCAAAAACAAAGTCACTAATATCAAACTGAACGGAAATATATTTCAGAGGGTAGAACATTTTACCTACATAGACAGAAAAATGGCACAGGATAGAGACACAGGAACTGAAATCATCATGTAGCATTTCCTTTATATAACATCACTCCTATTACAGTCCATCTGAAAGAAACTCTTTCCCTTGACAAAACTCCAGTCTCTGCCAATCAAACCCAGAATATCTTGATATCATCGTCTTTGTAGTCTACCCCTGCCTCTTTTGCCTGGAACCATACCTTCCATCACTGTTCTCTCAAAACTGTTGTGTATCTTGATGGGACCAAAGTATTTACATTTTCTGGCCAAAATGTAATTGATAAACCAGTTCTCCTGTATGTTCAACTCTTGCCTAATGTCTATATTTGTCTTTTTTTTTTGCCTAGGGTATTCTGAGGATCTTTCTGTAACATTTTGACTTGAAGGAATTGATTCTTTGTCTAAAAGTTTTGGTAATCGTCCATGAAAAACACAGGCTCAAGATTTTCACTTTTGTCGTTTTGTTGGTGCTCTGCCATAATTTCTTTAGGCTGTTCAGTCACTGCATTGCCATCGCTAGTCTTCTTCTGATTTCTTTCGAAAGGAACTGAAATATTCATTTGTATTGCCTTGATGATGATGATGATATAATCCCTTTAGCTGTATGCTGGCAGCTCTTGACAGGCCAATGCCTCCCGAATAAAAGAGCACATCCTCCTCAATTGTTGTAGTGATGTGTAGAGTGTGTTGTGTATGGTGGGGTGTGGTGATAGCAGCAGGTTCTGCAGATTGGCCAGCCTTGGGCACAAAGTCAGGAGGTGCTCGACTGACTCCTCATGGTCATGGCAGAATCTGCAGTTTGATTCACGTAGTGGGTCTAATCTATTCAGATGTTTGTTGAGAGGAGCATGGCCTGTTCTCAGCTTGAAGATCAAACTGGTCTCTTCATTTCAGTTTCTTGGCTGGGGCTCTGGTTTTGCTTGGTTTTTTAAATATACTCGGCTTGTCTGGGATGTGGCCCACTGATCTAACCACTCCTGTCTATAGTTATTTTTCAGGATTTGCTTGCAGGTTTTTAGTCTGATGCTAGGTATGGCTGCGGTAGCATTGATGATTGGCAAATAGCTATGGTGGTATGTATTTGGAAAAACAGGAACAGCAGAAAGGATTGCAGCTTGTATAGGAGCATATCCCTCCTTAGTTATGTCAGGAAAGTTTTTGCACGGGACTTTGAACAGCGAATACGAGTTATTGTGGAGCCGCTATTCAGTGCTTCACGATCATGATTCAAGAAAAGCATTGTATGCTCGGATGGTAAATTGGATGGTATACTCAGAACTCAGGCAAAAGTGAAAAAAAACCATAGAATACAATAAGAAACTGCAAGTGGCTTTCATTGATCAGGAACAGGGTAAACAATTGTAAGCTGTGGAAGGTAATGGAGGAATTGGTGTAAAGGATCAATTACCAGATGGCATACGTGCCTTGTACGTAAACAGGGATGATGCAGTACAAACAACTGCTGGTATGAGTGTTAAAATGTTATCATTATTTCTTGCAGCTTTCACTCTGGACATGTCCACATTTACTTCACAGTACTACTTATTTTCATGAAAGCACAAAAGTTTAACACTTGTTTTAACTGTTAGAATGTACTTAAAAACATGTAATTTGCTTTGATTTTTTTGTAATGTAATTGAAAAGACATAAAGCTAACTTTATAAATAAATGTTGTAACCCATTGTTTCTAATTTAGATATCAATTTTGGCTGTGCTCTGGTTCATTTATAACACATTTTTGTAACCACACAGAAACTCTATCATCGCCGGAATTTGAGTGAAGACAAAGATATCGACCTCATTGTGTGGACGAATGAGAGATTTATCAAGTGGACACGCAGCATTGATCTTGGAGTGAGCATTTATCCAAATTTATAACTTCTTATTTGTGAGAAATACCGATTACTGGGCTCTTCACTCAGCAGCCATTTTAGTCATGGATACACTTATTTGAACTTGTTTTATTTACAGTATCTCCTGATTTGCCAATGATGCTGTTACTAAAGATATTTTTTTAAACAGCTAGAAATGTAAAAATAAACTTGGTTTGCTGTTACTGATCTTTCACGTTTGAGAAAAACTTGATAATGTAATTAAATGATGAATTGGTAAAGAAATTATAAAAGAGCACTTCTTAGTTTCCTGTGTGCTGTGTACAAAGCCAAGAAGAAGAATAAATTAAGTACACATTTTTTTTCTTCAGTTCCTTTATTTAATTAAGAGGCAGCGTGGCCTAGGGATGAAAACATCAATTTTCACAATCTCAACTGACTCAGTTTGAATCCCATCTTGTCCTGTTTGACAGACATGAGATTTTTATCAATGCAGTCGCTCCTCCTTGTACGGAAAGTAACGGCAACCTACCATACTGCGCACCTGTCAAGAAACGTATAACAGCCAATTAGGTGGCAGTTGTAAGTAGCGACTTTCTGCAAGGACACACTACTTACTTTTTTATATAATTAAGTAATTTAATAATTTCCTAGATTTGCTTTAAGCATTAATGATAGTGTAGTTTTTCAATTAAGATAATTATATCTCATTGTTCCAGGAATACTGTGAGAATCTTGTTGAGAGTGGTGTCCATGGTGCTCTGATGGTGTTGGAACCATCATTCAATGCTGACACTCTTGCGTCTATCCTTGGTATTCCTCCATCTAAATCCTACATCAGACGACATCTTGCTTCAGAATTGGATAATATTTTAAAACCAGCCAGGTAGGTTTTTTTAGAATGTTCGTGTTAATATCTTAAGCTTCTGCCAGCTACAGACATTGTCGCTTAAAATGAATACTTCTTTCTATATGTAACAAAACAATATGTTCATTTTTACAGCATCCAGGCTGAAATTTAACTTTTGTTTTTGCCAGAAAAATTGTATTCTGTGTAGCATACTAATAATTTCCAGCCTCACAAATGAATCGCTGGTCCTAATTTTCATTAAACATTATGAAAACAACACTCCCACTACTATTGCGTGTTGAAAAACATAAGAATTGTTGACCATTGGACTGGCAACTTTATAATATACAAAAAGGTGAAGAGAACCACCAACGCATGTGCATATAAATGCTTTGGTGTAGGTTTCTTGCATGGAGGTTAACTACAGAGGTTTCCCAATTCACCTAAAGAAGAAGAAAAGGAAGGATACTAATATTTTCAGCATGTAAAGTGTCAGACATACATTGATAACTTTATAACATTTATGTACCATTTAACATGTAAATACACATTTTCTAATTATGAGATTTGAAAGTGTAAATAACATGTAATTTGTCTTCATTAAAATTTACTGTCAAGGTTTGTATTAGAATTTTCTTGCAGCTTTGACTCTGGACAATTTTCTGCTAGTAATTAACATGTTTATCTTGAATACTAATCAAAATATAGGTTTGATTCTATGCATTAATTTTCAGGTCTTACCAGAAGGGATTAAAACTGTTAAGGTATACAATACAGGAACTTTTCTGTTTATGCTTTGTTGATTTTGTCACAATCCCTGAAACCTTTTCAGTTGCCTCTGTAGCACTGGTTGTAACCTGTTCGCGAAAAAAGCTAATTTTGATAGAGTATACAGTGTAATAAAAACAGATCTTTTGAGAATGAGAATATTACATTTTACTCAATGTTTCTCTCATTATGCGCTTTTCAAATGATTAATAGAGTAATCATATGCACTTTTTTTCAAATTGAATAGTTCACTATCTTTTATGTTTTAAATTGTGATAGTGTAGCACTTTTTTGTCTCCCAGAGGGTGCCACCAATAATTTTGTCATGCATTGGAAGCTAATACAAAAGAGAACTAGATACTCAGATAGTTTAAGGTTGTATGGATCAGACCATTTTATAGTTTGATATAATAAATATAGTTCCCAATGATAAGCAAAGATGGCAACAACATCAGACGTGCTGTGAGATGTGATCTCATATGACAGTAAGGTTCAATTCTAGCCATACAGAATCTGCTGCACTTGGGACACACATGTAAGGAGTTGGCTGTGAGGTGGTCATGCATTCTTTTCTTATGGGAAGCTTGCTTTCTTGAATGATGTTTTGCTCTGTGATCTGAGCACATAGTGTGACGTTAGCTTGCCAGGCGGAGCAGCTCTGTGCAATCATCTTCCAGGAGATGACCTCAATATTGAAAAGTTTCATAGATTTTGTTGGGGATTCTCTGAAGCATTTGTTCTGTCTCCCTGGCAAGTGTCTACCTCTTCTGAGCTCACCATATAAGAGCTGCTTGGCAAAGTTGTTGTTTGTCCATAATTTCTGAAGAGGACCACATTGTCATCTGTCAATTCTGGAGAGGGTTAGTAGGTGGTCGATCAAACCAATCCGAGCCTGAAAGCGTACCTCATACTGAGGGCAGAGAAACATTGTCTGACCGTCAGATGGAGGCAACTCGTCTCTTGCCTTTTGTATCTCTCATCTCCGTGCAGCATTCTTGATTCTTGTCTGCTTCATATGTGTCGTGCCAGAAGAGATTTTACTATGCCAGGCAGAGCAATCGGCAGCAATGTTCTCCCAATTATCAGGGTTAATGATGCAGCTCTTCAGTCAGGCTTTCAGAGTGTCTTTGTAACGTTTTATTTGGCCACCGCGAGCTTGCTTGCCTGACTAAAGCTCACCATACAATATTTACTGTAGAAGCCGCTCATCTGACATGCAGATAACATGGCCAGTCCATCTAAGCTGCGATTTGAACAGAGCTGTGTGGTTGCTTGTCATGCCAGCCTGTGAAAGAACTTCTACGTCTGTGAAGTATTCATCAGGCATGTGAAAAACATGTCCCATCTATCTTATATGAGCTTTTTGCAGAAACATATGTTTGACCTGTTAAGAATTTCAGAGTTAGGCACTTTGTCCTGCCACCTGATCTTGAGCAGCCTGCGCAAACAGCTCATGTGGAAATCGTTTAGTTGCCTGGCAAATCAGCTATACACTGTCTATGTTTGGCATACATGCAACAGAGTGGTTAACACTACAGCATGATACTCTTGTATCTTGGTAGTAACTCTGATGCCTTGTCATCTGCTTGTAGCCTCCCAAACGCAGAGTTTGTCTTTGCAATCCTGTTATCGACCTCAGAGTTGATATTCCCTTCTCTGGTGAAGTCACTACCTAGGTAGGTGAAGCTACCAACTGCTAGGTAATCTTAGTTTTGTATAGTGATGTTTGTTTTGCTGTACGGCTTCCCAGGAGCAGGCTGGAAGAGTACCTTTGTTTTCCTTGTGTCAATTGTGAAATCAAATTGTCTGAATGTCTACAATTTTGTCAGGGTAGATTGGTCTATGCGCAGGTGTTAAGGGCGTAGTTGTCAGTGAATGGGAAATCTTCTTCTTCTGCGTACGCAGTCAGACAGTAACCATTATTTTTTCGAAAAAAGCGGCGGTCATCCTGAGGCTGTCGCCACTGCCATAGAGCTTGTCTTGCAGTTCCACTGGTAATGGCCACATCTGCTCTCTCTGTTCCTCGTATGTCGGGCAGTTCTGCAGCAGATGTTCAGCGGTCATTTTACCAGTACCGCACGGGCATTCGTCGGTACACCCTATCTTCAATTTGTTGAATAGGTGGTACCTCAGTCTATTGTGGCCAGTGCGAAGTCTGAAGACAACGACCTGCTCTCTTCGGTTCAACTGGTAATAGGCATCGTTTTTGGTGTAACCAGTATGTTCGGTTTCCCATTTGGTCATGTATCTGGCTTTGATAAGCCGTTTTGACTCTTCGTACGTCATACTGGTATCTGTTTGTGGTAGTCTTGCACCTTCTTTTGCCAGTCTGTCTGCCTCCTCGTTGCCTTGGATGTTGCAGTGTGATGGGACCCACTGTACCACTACCCTTTTTGGTGCGGACTGCTGGCACAGTTTGCAGAGTGCTGCTCTTAAGTCATTAAGCTCAGTGTTTTTCTGGCTTTTTAGCGCTGTGACTACGGCGAGAGCATCTGTAAGCAGGACTATATGGCTCTCATTTTCACTGTGTGTCACCATTTCTTCCACTGCCGCCCTCAGTGCCTCTGCCTCCGCTCTGAAATTGCTTGTGTACTTACCAGTAGCGAATGACAGTGTTATTTTTCTGCCATTTGGTAGGTTCAGGAATGCTCCTGCCCCTCCGTTCTGTGTTGTGTTTGTTACAGAGCCGTCGGTGTATGCATGGGTCCAGTCCATGCTTGGGTAGCTTTTCGTTATGAAGCTTAGGGTAGTATCTCTCCTTTCTTTTTCAGTCTTGCAGTTTTTGTTTGCAATACCTGGTATATTTTCTACCACCTCTGGAAATATATCCTGCCTCCAGGTAGGTTTTCGTACAGTAGTGATGGGTTTTGGTGTTGTTAGTGCGTTTATGGGATCTTCGTGCATCTTTGCTTTGGCTATTTCTGCAGAATGGGAAATCTAAGATGGTAGATTTATTCACATTGGTGTGAGACTTCAGGCATCTCAGAGTGAACAGCTGAACATGTGTCTTATACCTTATATGCATGTCAGTAGCAGTGTCATGTGCAGCATCAGAAAGTATTGCTGCAAAGACCATGACTTGCCAGCCAGAGTCTTTCCCTGTTTATGGTGTCAACGGTCTTGGCTGACATTTTTCCTGGACTTGACATGCTGCAATTATCATGACCATCCCATGACCTACTCAACAACAACAACAAAATATAAAATACTGCATTGTACACACATTTTGAATACATTAAATTTTATAATGACGGGTTCCATTTAGGTTGTTCAAAGAATGTTGGGCTTCCTCAATTGTTTGACTGATTAAAACAATGTCATCTGCAAATCGTAAATCTGTGAGCCACTCACCATCTATATTTATATTTCTGTTGATCCAATGTAATTTTTGGAAAATCTATTTGAGAGCCGCTGTAAATAGCTTTGGGGAGATGGTGTCACCCTGTCGGACTTCTCTTGCTATCAAAGTATTTACTGGACAGTGGTGTAGCTTGATGGCTGTATTGCAGTCTTTGTTAGTTTCCTCAATCAGTTTGACATATGTTTCAGATATGCCCTGGTTTCTGAGAGCATTAACTACAACATTAGTCTCGATGCCGTCAAAGGTTTTCTCGTAATCGATAAATACAAAACATAAATGTATGCACAGTTCACGTGCCCTCTCCATCAGTTGATTGATCAGATATTGATGCCAGATTGAAACCAAGAACAATGTGAATGTGATACGTTTTCCAAAATATTACCAACAAGGAGATCTATCTCTCCATGCAGCTTCTATGCTCCTTTAGAGGAGAGAGAAGTTCACTGCATCCTACCATGCTTCTCACAACTTAAAAAGGAAAACAAAATAAAACAAACAGTATAACTGCAGTGTCTATTCTCATTGCTAAGGTGCAGAAGGAGAATATAGATGACTTTGGAATAAATGCTGCTTGTTCATGTAGTCAACATGTACTGCACAGGCAAGGATTTTATTTTACTCCAGCCAGAAAAATAAAACATTAGCCGTACCAAGGTTTTGAATGTATATCCACATGGCCAGAAGACCAACTTCCAAACTATTTGGACTGCCACTCACTCCTCTTTGCTTATCATTAATGATGAAAATTTTGGGTTGCGTGGTTCGGATACCATTCTTCTAACCAAGGGACCACAAGATCAAAACTTTGGGAAGACAGGTATTTTAATATCAGAAGTAAAAACGCTGTTTGCTGCATGGTGACTGTATGGGAAAGTGACCTTTATTTATCAGCCCTATAAATCTTCCAGACGGACACCAGCAATGATATTAAACACTGCAATGCTAGTGTTTTTTTTATAAAGTAGAGCTGTACATGGTGCATCCAACCCCATCAATATCATGTAAACAATGTGAATAAAAAAAACACTTCAACATGAACACATAATGCTCTGGAGATTTGACGTTAATCAATTTATAGATAGATATAGATAGTTAGATATACAACTAAGGATATATGTATTGAATAATCTACATACTATTGATTATGTAGATTAATATGATGTAGACCAAATATGATGGCACCCTTAGTTGTGTACTGAAAGAAACTATTTCCATACTAAATGTCTGATTAGTATTGTTTGATACCCACTACACATTTTTGTGACAGCTATATACACTTTATTTAGCCGTGCATTAGTCAAGAAATTCAGTTCTACAAAAGGGACTTAAAATCTCTGGGTACTGTGAAATTAAGTTGGACTTTGTATGCACTTTTCTTATAGTGTTAAATTATAGTACAATAAGTTATAGGCACTTAATGATGTCAGAGGCTGCATAGATTGGAAATGACTATTTCCACAAGGCTATGCGATATGATCTCATGTGAGTGAAATACATTTCCTTATATCGTGTACTTTTGATTACAAAAAAATATTAAAGCACTGAAAATAACATTTAAAAAAATCTTTTATAATATAAAAAGGTAGATAAAGTGGCCATGAAGGATATTTTAAAGGTCATTAACATAAACAAAAAGCATGGCTGTGTCTTCACAGATTGATAATTAAAATAGATATAAGATGCTCTTTCAACTGCTAACAAACTGCTTTACTGGAAAGTCTTGTCAATTTAAAAAGAATATTGCATACTAAATAAATCAATTTATTTTCTGACAAAGCCTCGTGATCCTCTCTTTTTATTTGTCCTTTGACTTCTTAGATTGGCTATACGCATAACATTGATAAATTTTTTTGTTTTGGTATGTAATATTCCACCATTACCACTACTAGTAGTAGCGGTGGAAGGCCTGACACACATCTGCAACAAAATATGGGCGACGGGAAACTGGCCGAACTTATGGACAAAATCGATGGTTATACCGTTATTTAAGTCTGGAATCATAAAGCTGTGCCAAAATTTCTAACCTAGCTTAAAATAATCCTCGACCCATTGAAGCTCCAAACGGAGAACATCATTACTGGGGAGCAACCAGGGTTCAGACAGGGAGGAAGCACTACAGAACAGATATTTAATTAAAAACTGCTAAGCAAGAAATATCTAGAACAGCAGAAAAACTGTATCATATGTTTGTTGATTTCAAGAATGCGTTTGATAGGGATAGGATATGGCATAATGCGCTATGGGCAACCATGAGGATGTATAAAATAAATGGAAATATTATACAGGTCCTTGAACACCTGTATGACAAGGCGTCCAGCGCAGTTCTTGTAAATGGGAGGCGCTGTGACTGGTTTTACACATCAGTCGGTGTGAGACAGGGCTGTACACTCTCCCCAGCACTTTTCAACATAATTCTTGAAGGAATTATTATTGAGGCACTTAGAGATCATGTTGGTACTGTCAAGATATGGGGCTGAACCTTTGTTTTGCAGCATGACATTGACAGGTTAGCGGGCACAGAAGCAGAACTTCATAAATGGGTCAGAAGGCTCGATGAAGCAGCTCTTGACTATGGTATGGAAATTGTCAATAGAAAGACAAATTTAATGACCAACAATACCGAGGGTTTCAACAGTAGAATAAAAGCTAATGGCCAGGAACTCAAAATGGTCGACCGTTTTAAATATCTGGGCTCAATTGCCAGTGATCAAGGAACAAAGTGTGAGGCCAGAATAGCACAGATAATAGCGGCGCTTGCATGGCTTAACAAAATCTGGCAAGATAGACTGTTAGCAATATGCACAAAAATCAGATTAACGCTTACATTGGTCCTTTCAATATTCCTCTATGCTTGTAAGACATGGACAATTACAGCTGACCTGTAGCAGAGAATACAGGTCTTGGAGATGAGATGTTTCCAAAGACTTCTAAACATCACGTATAAAGATTGAGTTACAAATGAGGAAATATAAGATAAAATTACAACAGCAATAGGGCCTTTTTTAAGACCTCTTAGCAACTGTCAAAAGAAGGAAACTCGCTTGGTATGGTCACATATTGAGATCAAATGGTTTTGCAAATACGATCCTGCATGGTAGGTGCAAGTCAGACGACAAATAGGTCGTCGCAAAAATAGGTGGGAGGACAACATTTTTAAAATGGACCAATCGACCGCTGACAGAAAGGGATGGTGTGGGGGTTGTAAAGATGTCTTCATGTGTGCCCCAAATACCTCACCAGTTACGGGATAACCTGACTGATTCAGTATTGAATTAGTCTAATTTGCAAAAAGTTCTATGTGCCAGAATATACAGTATGTATTATAGCTTGATGCATTTTTTTAAAAACAGAATAAATTAAACTAAAGATTGCTCTTTATGGTTTAGCAATTTATATTAATTATGTAATTTATAAAGAAACATAACTTAAGGGGGAGATGCAGAGATGAGAGTAAAATGAAAGGTGAAATGAAGTGGTTTTATTGCACTTTGTCACAGTTTTACCTACGACAATGTGTACGCTTATTTATTTAACAGAATTTTTGTTTAGATCACACAATGCTATGTAATGGATATATTATAAAATGTGTTGTGTTTTTTTGAAGCAGAGAGAAAACTATTTAAACCAAATTTTATTTAATTCACAGAAAAGCCACGTTTTTTAAATAATTTGTAAATACTCGACTGAGAAGCACCAAACTATTGTGAAATTGATGGCAATTAGTAGAATAATAGCACTTTTAGAATTTACAGTCTCAAATGTAGCATTTTGTGACAAAAATTTCATGCTCTTCAGGTGGTACTGCATGCAACTGTAAATTGTCTGCTGCAAAATGGTATTCACTGAAAAAAAAGGGGGATCAAATTTTTTTGACAAAACAAACATTAGTGTCTGAAACAACTGCATAATGAGTTTTCAAACAGAGAATGGAATTTAGGCATACTGACACATCTTTTACAAAAGATAGACCAAATCTTCACTGTTTAACATTGCAAAGCACTGTGCTCACTAATGATCTTGTACAAAGTAAAGAAGGCCATCTGCAACCACATTTTTTCTAACAGGAAATTGCTCATCAGATAGGATCTTCTTCTTCTTCTTCTTCGTACGCTGTCAGACGTCAACCTTATAGGATCTTCTGAAAGATCCATCGACAGAATCAGCAAAAATGAACTGAGGTTAAAATATTTTAAGAAACATCAGCAACAGAGTTGACTGAATGCACAAAGAGTCACAGTTTTCCTGGTGCCCAAGATGAGTCATCATCATAATGTAGCATGTCCTTTGCAGAACGTCGCTCTCATGACAGCATGTCTGTAGGAAACTCTTTCACCAGTCTTCCGGTCTGCTTCAAGGTTAAATCCAGCGTCTATTGAGAGAAACCGAATGAGAGCCAGAGAAAGAATGGCAATCATGAGGAAACTTGCTGGCACAAGCTGGGGAGCAGACGAAAGCATACTAAAGAAACTGTACACTGGAAGAGTGAGACCAGTTCTCGAGTATGGCATTGCGGCATGGACAACAGCAGCAAAGGCGAACTTCGATAAAGTTAGCAAACTTCAAAACCAAGCCATGAGAGTTATAACAGGAGGCATGAAGTCAACGCCAATTGTAGAAACCAATTGTAGAACTTGAAAAGATTACAAAACTGCAATCCATGACCGATAGAAGAGACTGCAGAGCCCAGCTGCAGTCAGAGAAACTCCGAAGACTGACTGACCATCCAATGCACCAGAGACTAAACAATTTGGGAAATGGGAAACTAAAGCGGAGAAACTTTGCAGAAATAGCCAAAGCAAAGATGCACGAAGATCCCATAAACGCACTAACAACACCAAAACCCATCACTACTGTACGAAAACCTACCTGGAGACAGGATATATTTTCAGAGGTGGTAGAAAATATACCAGGTATTGGAAACAAAAACTGCCAGACTGAAAAAGAAAGGAGAGATACTACCCTAAGCTTTATATCGAAAAACTACCCAAGCATGGACTGGACCCATGCATACACCGACGGTTCTGTAACAAACACTACACAGAACGGAGGGGCAGGAGCATTCATGAACCTACCAAATGGCAGAAAAATAACACTGTCATTCGATACTGGTAAGTACACAAGCAAATTTCAGAGCGGAGGCAGAGGCACTGAGGGCGGCAGTGGAAGAAATGGTGACACATAAAGAAAATGAAAGCCATATAGTCCTGCTTACAGATGCTCTCGCCGTAGTCACAGCGCTAAAAAGCCAGAAAAACACTGAGCTTAATGACTTAAGAGCAGCACTCTGCAAACTGTGCCAGCAGTCCGCACCAAAAAGGGTAGTGGTACAGTGGGTCCCATCACACTGCAACATCCAAGGCAACGAGGAGGCAGACAAACTGGCAAAAGAAGGTGCAAGACTACCACAAACAGATACTAGTATGACGTACGAAGAGTCAAAACGGCTTATCAAAGCCAGATACATGACCAAATGGGAAACCGAACATACTGGTTACACCAAAAACGATGCCTATTACCAGTTGAACCGAAGAGAGCAGGTCGTTGTCTTCAGACTTCGCACTGGCCACAATAGACTGAGGTACCACCTATTCAACAAATTGAAGATAGGTGGTACCGACGAATGCCCGTGCGGTACTGGTAAAATGACCGCTGAACATCTGCTGCAGAACTGCCCGACATACGAGGATTAGAGAGAGCAGATGTGGCCATCACCAGTGGAACTGCAAGACAAGCTCTATGGCAGTGTCGACAGCCTCAGGATGACCGCCGCTTTTTTCGAAAAAATAATGGTTACTGTCTGACTGCGTACAAAGAAATCCAGCGTCTCCTTGATGTCCTGGGTCCATCATCTTCTCGGTCAGCCCCTGCCTCTCTTTCCAGTGACCATGCCTTTCACAACCCCTCCCTCCAGTCCATTGTGTCGTTTGATGTGTCCAAAAAACCTAAGTTTTCGGGTCATTACGTTATTTATGAGCCAATTCTCCTCCACATTCAGGTCTTGCCGGATCGATTTGTTTCTTTCTTTCTTTGTCCACGAAATTTTTAGGACTCTTCTGTAGCATTGTGTTTAAAAAGCACCGATCTTCGCTCTTATTGCTTTTGTAATCATCCATGTTCACATCCATAGGTTGCCACAGGAAAAATGCATGTTCTTAGAATCTTTAGTTTTAGTTCTTTGTTTTTATTATGCCATAGGTTCTACATACTCTTTATCTTCTGCATTGCCATAGTCAGTTGTCTTCTTACTTCTTTTGTACAGTCTCCATTGTTGTTCAGTATTGATCCAAGATATTCAAAATGTGCAACATTTTCAATCTCTCCGCCAGCTATCTCGATTTTAGGTTGGAGTTGTATCTTATCAGTTGTCATTATCTTTGTTTTCTTGTAGAGATTCTGGGCTTCACTATGTTTCTGGACTGATGTAATTATTTGTTCTAGACCCTTGGTGCTGTTCGAGAGCAAAACTGTGTCGTCGGCATATCGTATCTCCGGTATCTCCTTTCCTCCTATTGTGAAAGGATCGAAGTCTGTAGAAATTGGATCTGCCTTTATATTCCTGATAATGTTTTCCGCATATATGTTGAACAAGTATGGTAAAAGAAGGCAGCCCTGTCTGACCCCCTTGTGTATCTCAAACCAATCTGAGGTTTCACATTATATTTTGGCGGCTGCTTGCTGCCCCCTGTAGAGGGTTTCTATTAGTTGAACCATATGTGTTGAGAAGCCCATATCTTTCATAATGTTCTACATTTGCTGATGTTTTACGCAGTCAAAGGCCTTCGTGTAGTTCTATAAAACAGGCATACAGGTCCGTATTGAATTCTCTACTTTTCTCAATGATGTTTCTCATGTTGAAGATATAGTCTCTTGTGCCTCTTCCTTGCCTGAACCCTGCTTGTGTTTCGTTTATTTCATAGTCCAGTTTTCTTTCTATTCTTTTCAAAATGATATGCAATAAGATCTTGCTGGAGTGGCTTATCAAGACGATAGTGCGTACATAACTTTATATTCCCTTTCTTATGTAAAGGGGATGTACACAAATCGTTTCCATGCTTTGGGCCATTCTGTGTTGCGCCAGATCTTATAACAGACTGCATAGTATATGCGGATGCTTGCCTCTCCTCCTGCTTGTATCAGTTCAGCGGGTATATCATCGCAGTCTGGGATTTTCCCTTTTTTCAGCGCCTTAATCGCTGCTCAAACTTCTCTCACTGTGGCTTCTGGTTCCTCCTTTTCATTGTTTGTTAGCATGTCTTCGTTTTTTTTGTGTTGTCCCTGTACATCTCTCTGCAGTATTCTACTCATCTTTCTAGTATGTCTTTGCTTTCTGTCATAGTTGCTTCGTTTCTGTAATTTATTTCCTGTAGAGATGACCAGAATTCTCCAGTCAGAGATCTAATCTCCTTGAAGATGAGTCACTTCACACAAAATAAAGTTAAGTATTTTTCGTGGATGAAAAACGTGTTGCTGTTGCTCTTCTTATCAATAAGCAGAATGATCGGATGTATGTCGCAGTTGTCACCAGAAAGTGAAAAATATCTGCCAATCGTTTGCTACCATCAAAACCAGAGTTCAGCAAATAAGATGGTATTTGTGCTTGCGTCCCATCACTGGGCCACACTGAAAGTCATTTTTGTTCAGCTTGGTGTCAATGTCAATGGCAAAAAATTGTTGATAAAGTACCTTCTTCCTGACATGTTAAAAATGTTTGAATTCTTCATCTTCCAGCACCGCTCTTCATGCTAGTGATAAAGTTGCACTGTACACTCAGGCAACATCTGAATTCATTGAGCCTTATTTGTGACCAATAAATAGTTTAGATCTTAACTACATGGACTATGAGATTTGCAAGAGAATGTATCTCTTTTGCCTTCTATAACTCAGGGGTGCTTTGGCCATGAACCAACCCTTGCGAAGCAGCTCTGTCCTGTACAATCTTTTCCACTTCCTTCAAGCTTTTTCCTGTTTTCTTTACTTCCGCCTTCAGATCTCATCTCTGTGTATTCCTTGGTCTGCCTATGCCTCTCCTTCCCTGGGTGTTCCATGACAGGGATTGCCTGGTGATACTGGCCTGGGGTTTTCTTAATGTATGACCCATCCATCTCAACTTTCTTCCTAAGATTTCTTGTTCCAATTCACCTTGTCCCGCTCTCTCCCACAGTCTGTCATTTGTAACTTTGTCAAACCATTTTATACCAAGAATCTTTCTCAGCAGGCATCTGTTGACAAAATGCTGCAGATGTCTACCAAAACAAAATTGGCAACATGGATGAGATAGCAAAGCGGATAAAGCAGACAGGGGATAAGGATGCTTGCACATTTGCACATACATAATTTTTCTATTTGTCTTCTCTGTGCACCATATTTTCAGCATTCTTCAACAGCACTTCATTTTGAAAGATTTTTATTTTGCAGTTCTCCTTTTTTTTTTTTTTTTTTTTTGCAGTTTCACTTTTCACAAATGTTGCCACGGAGAAAATACATACATGTTCTGACCTATATGGATCTTTGTCTCATCCCTTGATCCCTGCCATACATTTTTAATTTGCTTTAGTTTGTGTAGGGCAATTGCAAGTCTTTGATTAATTTCTTTGAACAGTAGCCAGATATATTGATTGTGGGTCCAAATTCTTCAAATTCTTTTTACATCTTCTAACTCTAAATTATTTAGTGTGATTATTAATTTGTTCACCTCTCTGACTGTTGTCATAAATTAGTTTTTTGGTGTTTAAATATAGATTCTGTGCCTTGCTGTGTTTTTTTGTTTTTTTTTTTGACACAATTAGATTAGACAAGAAATATTGTTTTTTAGCAGATAATGTTGAGAGATTCATCTTTTTAAAGCAAAGGCATCAGTAGATGTTGAGCTGGTTAAATTTTGGTTCAGCCCCTACAAAAAATATCAAAGGATATCTGGAAGGTGATATACTAAAATTGATCCTTAACTTCAGATAAAAACTAATAATATATTAATCAGTAGCATTAAATGCTATCAAAATATTTGCTATATGTTTGTAATATTTTCATAATGTTCATAAAACAAATTATTGTGAATAGTGTTCAGGCACTATTTGTATTTGTTCATTGTCAGGCAATAAGTTAAATGCCTTTATTTATGAATAGTCAAATTTTGAAAACCAATTTGGTACATCTCTAATGTATAATTATTTGTAATATGTTTTCAGTAACAAAAAACTGTAACCTGTGATATATAGTTATCTGCTTTCATCATATTAAAAAAATTCAAGTTTTTAGCTTTCTCAAAATATAATGAAATGCTTCTCAAGTTTTGATATTAGCAACTGAAAGCAATTTCTGGATACTACAATTCTGATATTCAATCAGATAAATCAGAGCCTGATGTCAGGTAGCCAAAAGCTGTTCTTTCATTTAGGAAATTCATCTGGGATCCCTCCCATGTCTTCCCTGGTTTGTCTTTCAGACTTTCATTTGGCTATTGGTAGTAGGTTTATGGGGGGTTTTCTTCTTATGGCCTACTAAGCATGGGGAAGGTGCGCTTCTTGGATTCTGAGCCTCCAAGCTGTTCCCTGTTGACATTTAATCTGCCCAGGAGAAAAGGGTCTGCACTTTGCCTAGTAACTGTTAAGCCGTCATTATGTGAGGTCTAGCTACTAGGTGGTTTCCTACCCATAACCTCTACAAAATATGTCAATATCAATTTGACAACAATCATACAAAGTATTAAAAAATAACATTGTGAAATATACATCCAAACAATAGAAAATTATAGATGCTAAAAAATGAAAACACGCACCCTGTTTGATAAAAACTTGTGCACAATGTGAAATGCATGTATTTCGCTTTATCACGTGAGCCATTGATTGCATACTTCTAATCATCTCATGTCTCTAGCATCATTGTTCCGTTTCTCAATATCTTTCCAGGATATCCTCCATTGTTAGTTCAGTCAGTGTCCAACGTTATAGGTCTCACCAGTGTCTTTCTCTCCAGATTCCATGAAAATATTCCATTGTGTGTGTTCCTTGGTTACATGTCTCCCATACTCTGTAATTCCATACTAATGTGGTCTTATTAGTCTTTTTCTTTGTAGTTTATGTGATCATTTCATTTCTTATGGATTTTTTGCTTAAGAATTAAACAAATGCCTCTACTCCATCACTTCAGTTAAAACTAGATACCACATCCAAGAAAAAACAGAGTTACAGAGAGTAATACAAAAATTTACTAGCCATATACATTCCTTAAAGCATAAATTCTTATAACCTTTTTAGACAAAACAAGTTTAGATCGAGTTACTTTCATGAGGGCATCTCACAGAGCTATTGATGCCTACCCCAATGATGCATGTAGGTAAATAATGATGGGTATGCATTCAAAGCCACCATTAAAACAGGTTATGGAGTCTACATGCAATACCATGACAAATCCTCTAATGAACTGTATGATGCTAACATGAAGGTTTTCTCCAACTATGAAGCTGAAATCACTTCACTAGAAGCTGCCTTGAACCACCTGTAGAATTTGTGTGATGCCTTATTCTCAAAGGCTCAAAACATTGTTTTTTTTACATACTCAATGTTTACCATTCAAGTTTCAGAACTTGTTGGATATTGTAAACTGAATCTTAGCCAAATAGCTCTAGATGCAACCACATTGTTACCCCCAATGCCATAAAAATAGTTATGCAGTGGATCTCCAAACATCCAAATACATGTGACAATGAAGACAGGTTAGCAAAAAAAGAAATCAAGACAAGAACAATTATACACAGCAACAACTCTTCAGACATTTATATAACTCATAAGAACAGCAATTAACAGAACTGTGAAAAACAGATGGGTCATAAAAAACATTGAGTAAGAGGTCTATTGACTTCTGATAAGCCCTAATTCTAATGACAGTTCTTATCAACTCAAGGAACAACCAGAGCACCATTTTCTGGTTAAGAACCCACATATTTCACTTAACAAGCACTTGAACAAAATCCAACCGCAACATGCTCCAGTGAACAAGCAGTGTACATCGATTCAAAACCATTGATCGTTATCTCTTTGAGTGCTTGGGTATCACAATGTTAGGAAATTGCTTCTTATTCAAAGGCCAGATAAATGGAACACTATATATAGTACTAAACAACAACTAACAAACATGAGCAGATAGCATTGGGTTGAAGGATGACAGCCAGAGTGCTGCTGGAGACATAGCAACAGCACCATCATATATTTTGTAGACCCATCTGCTCCTTTCTCTACAGGTTCCATGCTAATTTTAATGCATATGTGTTCTTTGATTCCTCCTTCTTTATCTCTTCTAATTCAATGTCAGAGCCTGAACTAGTAATATGTATAGTTTTTCTCCAAAGTATATTCCAGTACTTCAAAGACTTGCTGTTTTTTTTTAGTCATTTTGAAACACTATTCTTTTTGCCACAATATACCTTTTCCAGTTTCATACATGATTCATCATATCTTCTTCGTGCGCTATACATTTTTCATATAACTTTTGATCATTTGAATGCTTTTACTCTTATTATTAGACAGTTTCCTGTAGTCTGATCTCTATTATTCACCTTTCAAAATTAAAGCATTATGGGTGGGGAGGGTATGGTCCAGTGGATAAATGACACGGCTCACAACCCAAAGGTGCTGGGTTTGCTCCCCAATCACAGCATTAGCTGTTACCATGAGAAAGCAAACCCTTAGAAAATGCAGGAGTATGCAGACCCTTACATAAAATGTATGCCGAAGTCGGATACACTGGGTCGACAGGTGCAGAATACAAAAATAGTGCAACGCACACCGCCTTGGGAAGTTCAGAAATAAGGTAAAGGCAATTTAAAAAAAAAAAAAAAAAAAAAGCTTTATGAACTTCACTCACTCATAAGGATTATTCCAGAGTCTGCTGGTGGATGTTGCTGCTGTGGTTGAATTTTATGTAATAGTTGGTCAGTCACTGGATTTGGGTTATAATACTGTTTAGAAATTACTTTAAGATTTTTAAAAATATCTTTTTGTGCGATTGTTTTTCTGTTTCTTTATAAGACACTGACTTTTTTTTTCTTTCTAAATAGAGCACATGGATAGCTTTCTTTTAAATTTCAATAAAACTTCACTCAACAAAGTAAGGTATATATAGATAATTACATAAACTGTGAGATACCTACGCATAATATTGGAGTTGAAAATGGTACAATATTGTTGCTAACATGGACCTGTGTATAGAATTTGGTAGCTATGAATAGATCAGGAGATAAAGATTGCATTGACAATGGATAGGACATACTTTGTATAGAAGGGTGAATGACACAATGTGACAGTTGCTCTTCTGAAGCCGAAAAAGAAACAGACATAGAGACCAGTCAAGAAATAGGCTTTGCAGCAGGGGATGGGCAGGGTTTTTATTGATTGATTGATTGATTTATACTGATCTGGAGATAGTGTTGTGGCGATTTCAGTACATTTGAAAAGTTTATACAATTTATTGGAGTTTGGGGTTAGTATTACTTCAAGATAGGCTGCCTTTTTGAGCATTTAGTCTCATTCGCCTGGGTTGTCATCGGTTTTCTCTGGTAGTCATTTATAAAGTTAAGGAACTTATTCTTCACTCCTCTGCTATCTATGACAGCATTTTAAAATCCTTAAGGTTTTAGTAATGTTTCAGATACCTGTTACTTCCTTTCCTTTTGTTTTGGATTGCATTGGCAACAAAGCCACTTAATAAATTGATAACATAGCTAGTGCTGCTATATTAAAAGCTGAAGGCATCAATATTATTCTTGTCCATCTTCCAAGTGGACATTGCACATTTTGTGTGCTCGCCTTTTTTTTTTTTTTTGCCAAATATAATTTATTTCAAAGATATTTCTTCTGCATGGATAAAATGCTAAGAGTTTCCTCAGTAAAGACTTCACATTTGCTTCCCCTTGTGTGTCAAATATTACTAGCAAAATTATACAAAAGAATCTGAACTATACTTTACAGTTCATCATTGATATTGTAATGCTCAACTGAAAAAAAAACAATATGTTCATCCAATAGTCTTTACTTGTGACAAGTTAAGCAGGCAGATTTAATGGAAAAAAATAGCACAAGTAAATACTAGAGTTACCAGAAGAGATTGTGGAAATATTTAATTCATAGAAACACAACCTGAAGTGATCCGTGGTATTTCTTTGGTATAAATACATATTATTTTAAATCATGAACTAAGAACTAAGTTTGTTATATGTTTATTGGAAAAATTCTTCTTCTACTTTGGCTCCTTAAAGAACTTTGTGATAATTACTTTTGCTTTGTATTCTTTATTATAAATTTGGCATAAGTATTTTCTCCATGTTTATAGTTTGTGTACAAATTAATTGTTGTATAAATGCTAAATTCCTTATCTGGTGTATATTATACTATTTCTTAATTGCCTATTTTATTTAATAAAGTGTAAAACAAACAAAGAGAAAACAAATTCTAAATAGGTATGGTTAGATACTGCACTGAGACGTAAATATAAACAAAACCCAAGTTACCATTGTCATCAGGGACAACGAACAACAGCAATAATGAACTAGTGAATCATAGAAGAAAAGAAGAATATATAAATGGGGGATATGAATATATAATGGATTAAATAAGGTACTTATCTGAGAAATCATCACACATTTCCTCATGGTTAGATTCAGAATATTAAAATGTTATTTCATAAACTATTTCACTAAAATACTTATTGATTGGCATCCTGTCAGTCAGGGGGATACAATGTACTTCACGCTAGAGAGGTTTCGCTGCAAACGTTTGTAGTCTGCATCTTGAAGCATCCTGTTTTCCCCTGCCTAAAAACGAACACACAAAGCCTGCCTTCAGCCAGGTCTGTCTTTAGCAAGTTCCTCCCAGCTGCAGGTGTTCATATCCAAGGCCTTCAGATCACAGTTGCAAACATCTTTGTAGCGGAGGAAGGGTCTACCTTTTTTATGCTTGCACGTGGTCAGCGCTCTGTAAATTATATAATTTTGTATTCGCCCACCATCTATTCTGCACATGTGACCAAGTCCCTCAAGCGACACTGGCGTAGGATCATAACTAAGCTGATAATCTTTGCACGATCCAACACTTTGTTGTTTGCCACTCTGTTGCTATATGAAATTCCAAGTATGCGTCTCAGGCAGCGCGTATGATAAGCATTTAGCCTTCTTTATTGTGAGTCCATGTTTCGCTGCCATTGAGCAATGTCTAATCACACATGATCTGTACACAGCAACCTTTGTGGAGATGGTCAGCATGTTGTTATTCCACACTCTCTGTGAGAGCCTGGCAAGTGCTGATGAGACCATTCCTAATCACTTCTGCAGTTCTGCGTCCACTGAAAGGTTGTCGGTGATGATAGATCTGAGGTAGTTGAAGTGATTTACTACCACCAGATTTTTATCGTTTAAGACAATGTCTGGTGGATCTGCACACTGAACCATCACTTTCGTCTTTTGTATGCTGATAGTGAGTCCAAACAGATGACAGAATTTTGCTAATCTATTAATGAGGATCTGCAATTCGAATTTGGTGTGGGCTACCAGGGCAGCATCGTCTGCGAAGAGCATATCCCAAATGACGGTCTCCCGTCTCTTACTTTTTGCTCACAGTCTGGTTAGATTGAATAGTCTCCAATCTGACTTAGTATGCAGAAAGACAACACCCCCTTTTTCCAAATCTTGTATGATTGGTTTATTGTCAAGTTCCTGCAATACCTGCAGAATCTCACTTTTGTTGAGCGCAGAGTCTGCCACTACGTTATTACAGGTGTACAAGACTGAATAGTGTTCATCCTATCTCTTCATTTGCATATCCCTGCCCAGAATAATCTTACCTGTCGCAGATTTTAGAGATGCTGTATACTTTTTTTTTTGTTTAAATGCTTTCTTTATGCCCTCGTACATTGCCCTGATGTTACCAGTCTCTGCTGCCGATTGTATTTCTGTCGATCCTAGAAGGGAGTTTTAAACGGCTAAGCCAACGCCATGTTCTCTGACATCCTCCACTCCTTTTTCTTGCCAGAAGAACGTATAGTCCTTTTCAATGAGTGACCCAGACTCGGCCAGATGCATTTGTTGGAGGGTGACGATGTTGACTCAAAGCCTTTTGAGTTCCTGGTCTATAATTGAGGTCTTGTGAACATTGCTTAACACTTGGAGATCCTCCTTCATACCTGTGGTTTTGGTGCGTGCGTTCCAGCAACCAAGCCTCATTGTAAGCTTCCTTGCTATGGGTTGAGGTCTGATTGAACCCTCTCTAGTGCCTACTTGATACATATTGATGCGAGGATCGCTGTTGCCTGGTCAGCAGATCCCCCCTCTCCACGCATCTGGTGTATCGAAGGGAATGACAAGTTGATACTACTTGGCACCGGAGGCGTCACAGTAGTTGTCAGACTGGCATTGAGTACAGTGCCTGACTTCCTAAGGGACTCCGGCTCCTGATTTGATCTCTGGGTTAACTCCTAAAGACTTACTTTTCCACAAGTGGATATAACCGCAAGGCAGCATAGTTTCTGTAGTTGTTGGAAGCACGAACAGATATAACACAGCAGATGGTTGATGACCAAAGTATGCAAGTATTATAAAATTCATATAATGACATTGTAAATTTAGGCAAACTTCAAACCACAAATTGTTTGAAAATTTCATGAACTTATTTTATTATGCCTCTTCTAAGTTACTTTATACATTTTTGTCTCCTCATAAATTTATGAAATTGGAATTCACGTGTGATGTTAGTTTACAGTAAAACGCTTGCATATGTCAATTTTGTTGTTGTTGGCAGTGTTCAAGTACTTATGATATTATAATGCCAATAACACTGGATGATACTATAATGCCAATAATACTGGGGGATATTATAATGCAAATAACACTGGATGATATTATAATGCAAATAATACTGGGGGATATAATAATGCCAATAACACTGGATGATATTATAATGCCAATAATACTGGGGGATATTATAATGCCAATAACACTGGATGATATTATAATGCCAATAATACTGGGGGATATTATAATGCCAATAACACTGGATGATATAATGCCAATAACACTGGAAACACCCTAGCTACAAATACTGAAACCAGAATCAGGAATCATCATTTGAATGTGTCTACTAGGTTCAAGTGTATGTGAAATATTTAGTCCTGGTAGAATAATCCTATTTCTTACATTTTTACAACTATTCCTTTTTTTATCAATAGGGTTGCTCTGGACACTTCTGATTCTAAGGAAAAAGGTGGAGACAAGAGCAAAAGTAGGAAAAGTTCACAGGACAAAGGTCAGCGTGGATTTGTGGACAAAGGTCGCAGAAAATCAGAGGAAGAAGGAAGGTCAAGACTGAGTTTTAGGGTTTGTGAGAATTCAAATACTGTTTGGTGGAGGCCATTTTGCTTTGCATTTCTCACATTCTCTTTTTTTGCATGCTTTTTGTGTGTTTTGTAGTTTAGTTAGTTATGTAGTTATGATATACATGAATATAGTATGAGTTATGTGAAACAATATTATAAATAGTTTGAATATACTTCATTATGGAGATACCAACATCTATTTAACCCTTCGAACCCTGGCTACACAGTCTGTAAAATCTCATTCCGCTGTGGTCCTGAGAAAAAATGCACAATTTAGACATTTGAGTAAAGCTATTTACTATGTACTCTAGCCTTATACTAATCAATGAACAAATGATAATACAAATCGCACAGGTTGTCATTCAAATAACAACTCATCCTTTTCAGAAAATTCACCATCTAACTCCAATTTATCTCAAGATACTTAAAATTACTTTTAAAGACATGTTCTGTTGTTAGCCTTTTGGAATGGCCATTTCTAAATTTTTAAATCCCTTTTTCATCACGAAAATCATCCTGAAGGCGATATTTGCGTTATTTCCATAAATGTGTGTACAGTGTATATGTCACTATAATATTGCCAACATCCAAAATTATGCCTTAAAATAATGGTCCACCTGTCACACTGACAAACGAATGGCTCGGGGAATGGGTGTCACAGGTTCAAAGGGTTATGGTTGTTGTTGTTTCGAATGCCCACAATGAGTAGGTTACTCTTATGTGCGCCCTGAAAAGGTCGTTACGTGATGAGTTGCAGTAGCTTTCCTCACATCTCAAGTGCGCTGATGAAGGTGGACCAGGGTCCTCCATGCAGTTGTGCTATGCTTGGCTTCATCTGCGTGTCGCTCACTACTACAGAGATCACGTCGAATCTCACCTTGTAAGCCAGACTGTTGTCCTCGACAACGCCCTTTTCCAGGATGACCAATGAGGAGTGTGTTTTGCCTGACCAGATGTTAGGCTCATCATTCCAAAGCACATTTCCAAAATAGCATTTTTATTATTTTTGCGTGTGATTGGTCTCAATTCTTCTTCTTCTTCTTCTTCTGCGTACACAGTCAGACAGTAACCATTATTTTCTCGAAAAAAGCGGCGGTCATCCTGAGACTCTCGCCACTACCATAGAGCTTGTCTTGCAGTTCCACTGGCAATGGCCACATCTGCTCTCTCTGATCCTCGTATGTCGGGCAGTTCTGCAGCAGATGTTCAGTGGTCATTTTACCAGTACCGCACGGGCATTCGTCGGTACACCCTATCTTCAATTTGTTGAATAGGTGGTACCTCAGTCTGTTGTGGCCAGTGCGAAGTCTGAAGACAACGACCTGCTCTCTTCGGTTCAACTGGTAATAGGCATCGTTTTTGGTGTAACCAGTATGTTCGGTTTCCCATTTGGTCATGTATCTGGCTTTGATAAGCCGTTTTGACTCTTCGTACGTCATACTGGTATCTGTTTGTGGTAGCCTTGCACCTTCTTTTGCCAGTCTGTCTGCCTCCTCGTTGCCTTGGATGTTGCAGTGTGACGGAACCCACTGTACCACTACCCTTTTTGGTGCGGACTGCTGGCACAGTTTGCAGAGTGCTGCTCTTAAGTCATTAAGCTCAGTGTTTTTCTGGCTTTTTAGCGCTGTGACTACTTCGAGAGCATCTGTCAGCAGGACTATATGGCTCTCATTTTCACTGTGTGTTACCATTTCTTCCACTGCCGCCCTCAGTGCCTCTGCCTCTGCTCTGAAATTGCTTGTGTACTTACCAGTAGCGAATGACAGTGTTATTTTTCTGCCATTTGGTAGGTTCAGGAATGCTCCTGCCCCTCCGTTCTGTGTAGTGTTTGTTACAGAACCGTCGGTGTATGCATGGGTCCAGTCCATGCTTGGGTAGCTTTTCGTTATGAAGCTTAGGGTAGTGTCTCTCCTTTCTTTTTCACTCTGGCAGTTTTTGTTTGCAATACCTGGTATATTTTCTACCACCTCTGGAAATATATCCTGCCTCCAAGTAGGTTTTCGTACAGTAGTGATGGGTTTTGGTGTTGTTAGTGCGTTTATGGGATCTTCGTGCATCTTTGCTTTGGCTATTTCTGCATTTGGCTATTTCTGCAGGTCTCAATTCAAGTATATGTGTCTCAGTTTACTCAGCTGTAAAATAAGATTTTAAATCATACTATGTATTCAATATTTTAGGGCATTAGCGATGGAAACTGGTCACTTCATGAAGCTGAACACCTTAGTTTATGAAATACTTACTTAACACTTAATTCAGTATCTACTATCAATCAGTCAATCAACCAATTCAAACTGTTCACTTCTCTATGCATAGATTAAATACACGCCACGTCCTGCTGTCCTGAGCCATCCATCCCAGCTTAGTCCACATCTTTTCTATTTTTTAAAATATTAAAGTTTTCTTCTCCATGTGTGTTTTGGTCTGGGTCTGCTGCTCTTGCCTTGGGAATTCCAGAATATGGACTCTTGCAATATTAACAACGGTGTTCTTAATTTTTGGTCTTACCCATAGTCAATGCCTTCTCTTCATGTCTGAAGATATCAACTCCACTGATATCATCTGTCTGGTTCTTTCCAGCGTTCCCACATTAGTGATCTGATAATACCATTTCTATTTCTCTGCAGTTACTGATTTGTGAAAGTCTGTACTGTTTTTGTTGTTCTTTATGTTTCAGTGCAATAGATTGGACTTTACATTGGAGTTGAAAATTTTTATTTTTTGTGCTGAAATTCCTTTTTTAAAAATTTGTTAAAGTTCTCAAATGCAATGAAAGCCCTCCCCTCCTTTGTATTCTTATTTTGATATCTCTATCTGTGTCTGTATTTCTACAAAGATAAATGAATGATTCTACATCTTGTATGAGTGTCTCTCCAAATACAGTATGATTGCTGTTAGTTGCATTTATTCTCCTAATTTTAGTTTTTATTTCTTTGTGTTTTCTCAGTCACAAGTTCTGTGACCTCTCATCAATTATACTTATTTTATTTTGTATCCAATTGCGGGACAGAAGAGCCAAGTCATCAACAAATGACTTTGAATTCCATGTTTGCTGTTTGATGTTGTTGTGTTACAATCCAGTCAATAGTCAGCAGAAAGAGAAATGGTTATAAGAGACATCTCTGTTGCAGACCAGTTCTGATCTCAAAGGATTTAGATAGCTGACCTGCATGTTGAACTACATTTCATATCCTCACATGTTTTATACAAATTATATTATTGAACTTAATAGTCCCTTAGCAACTACTGGAGTGATTCTCTGTCTAAGCTATCAAAGACTTTTTATTTCTTTTCTTCTTTTGTTCCACTCCTCTTGCCATACTGCGTCACAGAGAGGTGGGAAGCGTAGATTTCTTGTTATCACCAAGTGGAAGGCTTGTGCTGGCCTTAGGTGTAACTTCCTGAGAGTGTCAGAGACACCCACAATCTAACAACGTCGAGGTCTGCCTCTTGCTCGAGAACTGGATATGATATGCTCTTGATGCAGACTTTCATAAAGCATTCTGACTAAATCACGAAACCTCTTGATTTGAAGAGAGATTGACTAACTGGGTTGTGTGCCCACTGTCTGCCTCATCATGGTGTTGCGGATTCGGTAACGGATCGGCTTTCTTGGCTGTACTTCTTACACAGAGCATCTCACAGCTCTGTATCTTACTCTTATATGTCTGTGTGCTCCAAGATGTCTTCATGGTCCACAAATCCTTTATAAAGTAGTGAGTTCCATTCTACACTTTCTTCCGTTGTTATTCTCAGTGTAGTCATGCGCATTCCTGTACTTCTCTGAGCTGTTTGTCTTTGGTCTCTTTTAATTGTTGTAATATGATTCTGTTAAATATTTGCCAAGACACTGACAATGTGTACACTACATCAGCTCTTCCTTCTTTGGCAACTTGACTACATAGACTTCTTTCCAGAGTGCTTGTATTTCTTCTTTCCCAAACTTTATCAAGTAATTTTTATAACATCTCTATTGTAGTTTTGCCTGATTTTATGCTTTTCCTGTGATACCATCTGGACCAGTGACTTTTTCTTCTCTCTGTAGCATTATGGCTATCTTACTTCCTTCCGGTACCTTAACTTAACTTAGCGCCTTTTATACTGGTTTAGAAGACTCTGCAGATTCTGTATACAACCGGTTACTTGGAGGGTGGTTAACCGATGTGGGAGTCCATCTTAATAGACTCAAACACTAGAACAAAGTAAACATGCAGCCTGTTAGGCGCCATCTATGCTGCTCTTAACAAACCACCTAACCATGGCCAGTGTTATGCCATGTCAGACAATCGCCTCTTACGACATGCTCTCTGTGGGGCAGTGGTGCTATTCTTGTCATTGTTATACACAAAAATCCCAGTAGACCACTCTGGTACTCTGCTATGGAACTACTTTTAGTATAAAAATATATGTTACTAGGAGTATTATTAGTATATAAAGCCTCGTAGATACTGGTATTCATTCATTAGTGTAACAATAAATATGACTGTAATGTCATTGTGCATTGGAGGTCTTGTTCGTAAATTAGAATGATGTATTATTTATATCTCACACAATTCACCTACAAAATGCACTTGAATTATCACATTATAATATTACTGTTATTATTATAAAGAGTTGAAAAGCATTTGATACACTTGTGTGGTAAAATTGAACTCTCTTGATATGCCAAACTGTTCCAACATATCTAAACATGAAGATTTGTTCATGTAAATAAACTATTTTTACTGGTCTCCTCGCACTTGGAATTTACAATATTGTCAGAAAATTGTTTTTATTTTAGCTTGTATTGATTTCACGATTTCCCTATATCTTTAAAGCGCACATAATATCCACATCAAAATGATCATGTGTCAATGAGCTCCTGAAAATATCTTATACAAATATAATACTGTATCTGTACACACCACGTTAAGCTTGTTTATATGTTCCCGCAGTTGCATTTTTATATACATATATAAATATAAAAGTCTCTAACACTTCATCTCCAAAAGCAGTGTCTGCTAAGAGACTACCTTTACAATATAAATATATTTATATGCATTCTACATCACATATATTTGCTATAAATTATGTAACACACTATGCTTTTTTTTTACCTATTCACTTAATTTGCAGCTCTTATTTCTTGCTCAGTTAAATCCAAAATAGTCTTTCCACATGTGTTGTATACATTACTTTTATTTAGTCAATTAGACATTGATAAATGTTTTTTTGGATCCTTTCAGGTCTATTATATTGATATTTCTTTGTTAGCTTTGATTTTGTTAGTGTCTTTACATCTAGATTTGTGTGCCACTTTTTTGCTTGCATTGACCAGCTTGATTAAACTATGTTAAACTTTTTCTAGTTTTTTTATGCTACATTAAAAAAATTGTTTTTTGCCATTCTTCATCTAATATTGTTTTTTGGCCTGCAGGTTAGTCACTTAAAAAAAATGAAACTAGCGATAATACCAATTTGCTTTTATGTATTTCTCAAATCCATTTATCTAGACCTTACATTTTAAAATAAAATATAATTTTCAGTATCTTTAAAAACTCACTTCGCCAAAAACTTAATTGTTGTTTGAATCCAAATTTGGTATAATGTTCTCATACCATATCCTTCTAATATAGAAAGTATGTGGCACCTTTTAATATTTATGCTTTGATTTTAATTCAAACCATTTCTTGTACTTCTTGTGTTCACTCATTGGTTTTTACACTATCAGAAGACTATTTTCTTTATATAACTGTATTCTATGCATGTTTGGGCTTTTCACATGTTCACCCTATTGTTGTATTGATATAATCTTTATCCTTTTACTTTGAAGTTACTATTCTCAAGCAGCATATCTTTCTTACAAGTTTCTATTTCTGCACTTTAGTTGCTATATTTAGTTCTGTGCTGAGTGAATAAACAACATGATTTGCTGTCTAGCATTTCTAAATGGTTTTGTTAGTGTAGAAGTTGACGTGTTCATGTGCTGTAGAATCTCCTTTAGATGACCAATAGTCCACAGCTGTACCAAAATCACCAAAAGCTTTCATTAGAGGTAATATATCTAGATTTCATTATCTATTTAAACACACATGCAATTACATTTAATCTCTTCTTATCTTGCCTTTGTGCTCTCTAAAGATCATTGCAGTGAGCCTCTGGCTAGATCCCATTCAAGGGTACCAAAAAATGCTCTTATGATGAAGGTTTTTGTAGAAGTTTGTTTTACATTAGGGGCTTCTAGAGTTTGTTAAATACACTAGAATTAACTGCACCTTTTTTCTTTACTCTTTGATATTGGGTCCAGGAATCCATACAGGGGAATGAATACTTAAATATCATCTTGCAGAAAACTAAGACAATCCATAACTACACATAACTAACACTATCCAATAATTACAAATGATCAACAGTCTCTAAATATTATGGACAACTAACACAATCTAAATATTGTAAATAAATCACAATAGGAACATAGATAACTAACATTATATAACAATTATTACAGATCACTAACACTAAGAATTTGGATAACTAATACTTTTTAAAAAATTCTTGATAACAAACACCATATTCAAATTCTAGATATCCAACACTATCTATAAATTATAGATAACTAGCACTTTCTAAAAATTATAGATACAATACAATATCCTTGACTTCAGTCCGACAGATGTACTGTAGCGAGGTAGCCAACAATGTTCTGTAAGCAGTCCGATCTTTCACCGTGGTGTACCATTTCGGACCTAGGTCTCTCAACAGACCATATCACCATCGTATGGCTGTGTGGTCGTGTATAATCATTTGACCACCAAAACGTCGTTCTGAGTGTTCATCTGTTATCTGGCATGTGCACCACGTGGCTAGCCCAGTGATATTTGCAAGACAATGCAGCCTTCACAGCACCTCGAAATAGAGTGCGTTCTCTGATTTCAGCATTGTGGATTCAATCTCTGATTTAGATCCAGAGGACGCGTCTTTCCATCGTTTGCTGGGTAATGCATAGTTTCTCTGCATCCACGTTGCGTAGATTCCACACTTCAGATCCGTAGATTATGGCAGGTATGACTGCAGAATTGAAAAGGTGTGCCCTTGCCATGGTGTCTTTTAGATGCAGGAGTATAGGCTTTATGGTATTGAACCTACACCAGGATACACCTTTCGTCTAGAAATTTCCCGGTCTAGGATGTGGGTGGCATTTATTTCCTGTCCCAAGTATATGTAGACGCTCACATCTTTGACAGGCTCATTTCCCAGCTTGATCTCGCATTTGCGGCAGTATGGGTTTCAGAGACATTGTGTTTTCTTTTTGTTCATCCGTAATCCGACACCTCTACCGACCTCATCCAGTTTGTTCAGGGAGTGTTGGGCCTCCTCAGTGCTTTGGTTATGAGCACAATGTCATAGGTTGGTGAGCCTTTCCCCGTCTATATTTATTTCTGTATCAGCCCAACTCAGCTGTTGGAAGACGTTCTCAAGCAGTACTGTGAAAAGCTTTGGAGAAATTGTTTCGCCCTCCCACACTTCTCTTGCTAGTGGAATAGTTATTGGATGGTGATACAGAATAATGCCCGTACTGCGACCTACATTTATTTCTTTCATCATCCTCGTGTAATTTTCGGCCACCCCCAGGTTTCTCAGGGAATTTATCACGGCATTGATCTCAATACTGTCGAAGGCTTTTTCATAACTATCACTATCTAAAATTAGATAACTAACACTATCAGAAAATTATAGATTACTAACAGTATAGATAACTAACACTAAGAATATACAGAACTATTGCAACATAGCTAGCACTATCTAAAATGGTTAGATAACTTACACTATATAAACACTACAGATAACTAACACTAGGAATATGAATAACCAACACTATATTAATACAATAAACGCTAAACACATACTAACAAACAGTAAAAATATAGATCACAAAAACTATCTAAAAATTATAGATCATTAAAATTAAGAATTCACAGGAATATGGGCTGCACAAACACCTTATTCACCACAAGGTGTTAGATTTTCAAAATACAACCACCTACAAGAACAAGAGAGCATAGCTACAAATTAACTAAAGAAAGGTCCAGATTAGATATTAGGAAATATTTTTTTAGTCAGAGAGTGATGATTGCTTGGAATGCATTGCCACAGGAAGTAGTTGAGGCAGAGACATTTAATGCATTTAAGAATAGATTGTATGCACATAGCTTTTAGAGCAAGGAAATGTAAATGAAACTGGCTGTATACAGACTCTGCAGAGTCTTCTAAAACAATATAAAGACATTAAGTTAAATTATAAGACAGTTAAGTGAAAGGTCTTTCATACTCCTCATGGATGAAGTCATCAAAGCCTGCAAGGAACGGACAAAAAAATATGAAGTAGGGTACTGGAAGATGAAACCAAGTTACATATCAGAACTAGCATTTGCAGACGATGTGGCCCTGATCACGAAAACCGAAGCACATCTCCAGATCAACTTGCAGGTCTGGGAAGAAGAGTTGAAGAAGAGAGGAATGCACATCAGCAACTCCAAAACAAAAACCATGGTGATCACCAGAGATGAAAAGAGACATCAGATAACCATGGGAACACGAGCAATGGAGCAGGTCAGCAACTTTAAATATCTAGGAGTGGTAATAGACAGCATGGGAGGAATCAAAGAGGAGTTAACTGCACGAAGGGCAGCAGCAGGTAGACTGTTCCATGCAATAAACAGAGGTTTCCTCAGTAGAAGAGAAATAAGAAGGAAAACAAAGATGGATGTATACTGCTCGACCTATGTGCCTGTCCTGACATATGGATGTGAGTCATGGGCAATGACTACAGCCCAAGAAAGGCAATTACAAACTTCAGAAATGAGGTACCTAAGAAAGGCGGTTCAGGTGACGAAAAGGGACAGGATCCGTAACCAGACAATACGTAGCAGTCTTGAAGTTCAACCCCTGCAGACACGAGTGGAGCAGTCCCAACTACAGTGGTTTGGCCATGTCTGTAGAATGGAAGAAGATCGGATACCAAAGCGGTCATAGGAGATCAAAAGTCAAGGACGCAGACCCCAAGGACGTCCCAAAGTACATTGGAAAGACAACATACGACAGTCCCTAAGTGATAGAGGGCTGGATTGGAAAAAGGCCAGGAAAAAGACGACGGATAGAGCAGTGTAGCGTTCTCTTTGGCAAACCTCTACACCTCACGGTAGAAGAGGAGCGACTAAGTAAGTAAGTAAGTAAGTAAGTGAAAGGTCAATAGAATATAATGAAAATCTGTGCATTGCTTTCATTGACAAAGAAAAGCGTTCAATAGGGTAGATCAGATTAAACTTTGGATGATACTGGAAGATTATGGTGTACAAGGTCAGCTACTTGATAATGTCAGAGGTTTATTGGTTTCACTAAGAGAGACAGTTTGAGAAACGTGGACATGTGAAGTATGGTCGACACTACATGTTGTGCAGAGTACAGAGCACATTTCCAGACACAAAATACGCTGGTTCGATCATCTCATAAGAATGCACCCTCATTAATTCACTTATGGCTTACAATACTCTGGCTACAGGGCAAGATGGCTGTGAGGGAAGTGGATAGATTACATTAGAGTCATCGTGCAATGTCAGATGCTCACAACAACTGATGCAACACACTTGACGCTGGATAGATGACTTTAGCTCCCCACAAGGCGCAATGACATAAATGGAAAAAAAACTAACACTAAGAATATCAATAGCTAACACTAAATAAGAATCACATAAGACTCATACTATCTAAGAATTAAGGAAGACTTACACTATCTAAGAACTGTTGGTGATTTACACTATATAGGTCTACAAATTATGATGACTTACACTATCTAAGAATTACACATGACTTACATCTTATTACTGCACCTTTATCTTGTTGGTCTAATATGTTTCTTTAATTTTTTTTACAGGGCTCTCTTGGCCGAGCTTTTGGGAAGAAAATACGAGATGACTTAAAACTGAGTTTTGACTCGGCGACTTCGAAAACAAAGATCTCTGCTCCTATACCAATTAAGCATTCTAGTCTTTCGTCATTGAACAGCGATTCAGAGCTAGTCAAGAAAGGATTTTGTCTCAAAAATTCACAAAGGGAATTGAACAGTAGTGGATTTGCAAGAGATCCAACATTAAATGGGCTCTTGGCTCAAAATTTCAAACAAAAATGTTTAGCTCAATCAGACCAAACTCTACACAGAAGCTTTGATTTGCATGCTATAAATGAGAGAGATGGTGATGTACATTTTGGCAAGTCTGGCATTTGTAATGACAACATAGAAGACAGCAATACAGCTGTAATGATTGGTCTTGAAAATGGGAAAATATCAACGTCTTCTTCACAAGTCACTCTCACAGAGCAGTCAGTCAACCATGAAAAGAATAACAACAGAAAAGAAGACTTTGTTACTCTGCAAAGTAAAGTCATTGTGTATCAAACCAAGCCAGAAATCTTCCAGCACACAAAGGAGAATAACACTGGATTAACGTCAGATTTTCCCATTGAGTCTGTTGTAGTTTCTCATCACACATCAAAGTCCAAAGAAGTAGATGACAGACAGGATACAAGCAAAGAAATAATGCCAGACAGCAAACTAGAATCCAAAGAAGTTAGTTGTAAATATAACAGTGATAAAAAGATCAGAGGATCTCTGACTTTCTTACCACAAACAACTTCTGTGTAAAAATAATTTCAAGTGGAAAAAGTGCAGAAATGACAGTGTGACTTTTTCATTGAATTTTTAAACAGTTTCATGTTGAAGAGAAACTTAAAAGTTGAGAAGTTGTCATTTTAATTTATCCTCTCCATTCTAAACATTATTTACTTACTTTTTCAAGAGAAATTTAGAGGAAATGTTGTTTTCTTCATTTAACACGATTCAATTACTTTTTTAAGAGAAAAATAAAATAAATTAAAATCAGAAACTATCCTTTGATACAAAATTGTACACAGTTTATTTTTTAAGAGAAACGCATAATTCGGTAATCATTGTATGTTTATGTAGCAGCATGTAATTGTATATATTATATTGCTATGATTTGTTCATTGTTGTCAGTGTTATAAAATATTGGAAAAGAATGAAGCTGCAACTGTCCAAATTCCAGATTAAGGTTTGGCTGTTTCCTAGTTTTATAATAAAGATTGTTTAGTATGTTTCAAACAGAACCAGATTTAAATCAGATTGTTCAGTTTTGTGACAAAATATTTGGAGAAAGTTAAATTAACATTTAAACAGCTTGTCCAGCAAGTTAACACCTGGTTTGGTCTCTCATACAACCAGAGCAATATACAGCATTTAAAAAAAAATCACAAATATATGTTATTGTATAAAAGAGTTAGTTTGTGCAGAGTCTCATTCTGACAATGAGTTGTTGTTACTGAGGTTCTCTTACACAAGGACACATATTACGGAATGTAGATAGTCTTATCTCAACCACTTCTTATTCTCCATAATATTTTATCTTTTGGAAATAGCAAGAACATTTGCATAGAAGATTATATAAGTAGTTGTAATTTCCATCGAGTTGCGTGAGTACAATCAGTGATTTACTTGTAACTGCTCAAAGCATTATCCATGACCTGCAGCCTGTACAATTATAATAGTTTTATACTTTTGACATTTTCCTTTATAAGACTTGTCATTCATTTTATAAAAGTTCAACAAATGTTGTTTCACAGATACATTTTTAACAACAGCCTTTGAGTATCCTGTGTGCATTTAATCACAGTCGTGTGTGTCTAACTATGACCATACTTGCACTTCTAATACGTCTTATGTGTTTAATTAACTCTCTTCAAAGATGCACTTTTAAAAACATTTGTCTGTGGTAATAAAAACACATTTAATTACAGTTGTGTGTGTCTAACTGTGTCTATAGATACACTTATAATCACATTCTTGAGTTCTTAAATGTGTCTATAGATATACTTGTTAATGTGCTATTAATTTCTTTTTGACTGAAAATAGTAACCAACACTTCTCATGTTTCTGTCATTTTTGTTTGTTTGTTTTGGCTCAAATAAAAAGGCTTTAACAATTATAATTATGTAACAAGTTTTTGTGACATTGTACAGCACTTTTATTGCACAATGTAAATGACAATTATTGCTTCAGCATCAGTTGCTTTATTTCAGACTGACTGTTTTTTCTTACCTAGCTGAATGTTTACTAGTTTTTTCCATTCAACAAAAAAATTACATAAATAGCAGTGTTAGCAGTAAAAAATAGTTTTCATTTGGAAAGAGAATGTCGAAGAAGCAGCAATATATTGGTAAAGGAAGGGATCACAGAAGCTGTATTACTATTAAACAACAGATTGTTTCATTTATGTTTGTTATCTAGGTTCAGTTCACCATAATTAATTATTTTCATTATTTATGTTTATTTATATTCTTGGTGCAAGATTTTTATATGAATGTGCATGGCGAACTTAGAGGATTATATGCAGACTAGACAGCCATATTGAGCATAATTGTAGAACAGTCCCCAGAATGGAATTGAAGTCTTAACATAAAATTTTGTTACACTCTAGGATACACTCTAGAATTAATTAAGATACTACTGGATCATGCAAATGCTCACCAATATATAAAAACAGACTTAAAGGACATGCTGTGTAGTGTATTAAACTAATAGCAACTCTCAAAATTACTTTACGTCAAATCTAGTGTTTGTCAGGGCTGACTTCTATCCTCTTTCCTGTTCCACCAGGCATTTGATGGAATTATGAAAGAAACTACAACAAATGATATACAATGAACCCGGTGGACCTTATTTAAACTGCTTGAAGATTTGAACTTTGCACATAACAAGGCACTCTTCTATCACAGCAAAAATTCACACATAAAGTTGCAAAATTAAACAACGTGAATCTTAGCAAATTGAGAGGACCACTAACTGATGAGGTAGAGACCTTCACATACAATATGTAGGGAGCATCATAAACAAGACAGGACATCAGGTAAGGATGTAAAACAATGGATACAAATATCAAGATGACGTTTGTCATGTTGAAATATTTAATGAATTCTAAAATTATTTTAAATGCCTATCAAGCTGAGGATCCTCAACTCCAACGTGAAGCCAGTCTGAAATATGACAGATTTCTAAACTCAATATTAATAGAGTAAAAGTCTATATTAGCAAATCATAGAATAAGATCATTGGCCTGCTATTGTAGAACAAGTTTACAAAATAAAGCTTAGAACAGGACAAAATCAGATGGAACAGGAAATCAGTGAAAAAAGATGGTGTTGGTTATGTCACACACTACAAACGCCCTAAACCTGCTTAACTCAGCAATTGTTATGTCACACACTACAAACGCCCTAAACCTGCTTAATTAACTCAGCAATCGTTATGTCACACACTACAAACGCCCTAAACCTGCTTAACTCAGCAATCGTTTTGTCACACACTACAAACGCCCTAAACCTGCTTAACTCAGCAATCTCTGTCATGGTACCTCCAAGAAATAACAGGACAAAGGAAGGTGAAAGAAAATATTTAGAAGAAGTCTAGAGACAGATACAAAAAAAATAGGGAGCAGTTGGAATTATAGAAAATTGCACAGAACATGAATTCTGAAAGATTGACTGATGGCCTATGCATGTCAATCAGAATGAAGCTGCGGAACAATGTCTTAAATTTAATTAGGGGCATGGGAATATCTGCTTTAAGTCAGGTGGAAGAGCAAGGGAATCAGATGAGGTTGTGAGCACCTGATGAAAAGACAGCTTAATGTCTGTTCATAAAGCCCAGTTGTGTCTGTCAATTGCTGTCTTTGCACTAGATCATTACAGTGTTTGTATGAGCTTTGGAGTGTGGACATTCAATCCTGTGCAAGTGCCTGTGTGTGTGTGTGCGCATGGTTTTATATATATATATATTTATATGTATAATCATCAAGGGCAATCAGTCCATTTAAGCATTGCAAGCACTGATTGTCTTTCCCTAGCAAACGAATAAATACCTTTTTTTTCTTTCTTAAGCTCAAAAAGATTTTTGATGTCGTAAAATAATACACTTTGGCAGAAACGGTTGTGTTTAATGTTATTCCTACTCCACGATTCTACAGCGGCAGCAAACCCACTATTTCTTACACTATGATAGGAGGAAAGAGGTTGGAGGACAAACCCCAGAAGCCTCTGCTTTCACTCACAACTTGTATATGGCCGGCAATGCGTGATGTGATGTGCGGCGAGGGGTGATGTTTTATAAAGGCATTAGAACCAGTTTTTTTAATCTCCTTCTCACTGGCGGGTTCAATGAACGACGAGTATTTTTAACATGTGCTGTTGGATAAGCTATTATTTAACTACCAATCTAAAGTCTACGTTCGAAGAAACACATTACTTCTTATGTTGACAAACATAACAACAAGTGTAGAATGCAATTTTTTAGCTTATGGAAGAATAAAATACTCAAAATGCAACAGTTTGAAAATTAGACAGACAAGAGTGACAGGCTTAGTAGTAAATTTATCACAGGGGAATTTCTATGACCTGGTCATTGATGAATTTGTAAAGAAGGAGCAAAGTCTAGATTTTTACCTACAAATAAAGGAATGTTTTTTAAAATTTATTTAATCAACTTAAAAATAATTTTTTTTTTTAGAAAAATGAGGTGTGTTCAAAAAGTATCTGACTTATGAGCCGGGAAAATACAATTACTCATCTGGAGGTTTCATTCTGTAATCCCCTTCAAAGTACTCTACTTGGGACTCTACACACTTCTCCCAACTGTCCTGCTACTGTTGGAAGAATTTCAGGAAGGCCTCTTTGAGAACGGAGTACAGCTGGGTTGTCATATTTCGCATGTCTTTTTGTGAACTAAATAGGGTTTGCTTTCAGAGGAATTTTCAGCATGTGGAACAGCCAAAAACTGCAAACAGCCATGTCTGGAGAACCAGAGGAATGTTGTGTTTGGCCAAGAAGGTCTGAATCATATGCAAAGAATTAGCAGGTGTGTTGTCATGATGGAACTGCCAAATTCCCGTTTTCCACAGGTTCTTTGCATCAAACAGCATCACGAAGGCAACGAATGACCCCCAGGTAGTGCTCTTTGGTAATATTTATTTATCTTATGGTGCGTACTAGTGCTGCACAATACCACGGGAGTCAAAGAAAATGGTCAACATGACTAAAATGGTCAACATGACTTTGACATTGCGTCATTTAGTGGTGAATTACAACCCGAAAGATGTCCACTATACTCAACACTGAAAGGCTGACTGCCAGTGACTGACACAAACTGCGGGTGTGAAAAAATTCACACATATGCATGATGGTCTCCTATACCTCCCTGCTGAAGGACAACACCCATGCTTCGTTCATTTCCATGGAAATAATTACGGTTGGATACTTTCAGAACTACCTATGCTTAATACAATATACAAATTAACGAGAACAAAACAGAAACTATGATGATCAGTAGAACTCCTGGGCCACTCAACATAAGTGTAAATGACATTTCTCTTCAATAGGCCCTTGAATTCAAGTATTTGGGCAAGGTTTTTTTGCTACACTGGCAAGATCGACAGGGAAATTGAGACTAGGTGTCAGAAAGCATCTGCGGTGACTTATCAGCTATCATCACTCCTTAGGCAACAGAGAATTAGTTTGACAACAAAGCAACAGCTGATAAACAGTATATTTATGCCAACTCTATTATAATCAGTGTCAAACATAGCCTCTGTCCAGGGCACATAAGAGCAGACTTTCGACGTGTGAAATGAAGTGTTAAGGAAGGTCATCAATGTTACCAGGAAAGACAGAATGTGGAACAATGAAATTCGCAGTATGGTCGACACGTCTTGTGCCAAATACACTTCCATGCAGAAAATAAGTTGGTTTGCTCGTCTCATGAGAATGCACCCTCATCAACTTCCACTGATGGTTTACAGCGCTGGTAGATCTGGTTTCATCGTAAGGGGGCGGCCGCGAGACAGATGGGTAGATGACATTTGAGTGATTGTGCAGCGACACAGGCTCACATTGACCGACACAATGCACTTGGCGCAGGACAGACAACTTAAGCTCCCCATGACATTCAGTGGCACAAATGGAAAGAAAACTAACTTTTTGAACACACTTTGTATCTTAATCCAAATATCATTTCAGTTAATGAAAAATTAAATAAATCTGTGGAACCTGCTCCAAAAATGTCAACTTTCAGATGCATAGCATAATGTTCATAGCTTATTTTGCCCATTTCAATTATGAACTAAAATTATAATATACATTTTATCAGAAAAAAAAGCGTTTGATAGAGTAGACAAGATTAAACTTTGGAAGATATTGGAAGATTATGATGTACAAGGCCAGCTTCTTGATAATGTCAGAGCACTGTATCGTTGAGTACAAACATCATCAGAACGACTGATGGTGCCACAGATGTTTTTGAAATCACTACCGGCATGAGACAAGGGTGTGAGCTTTCACCTCTGTTTACATCTACATGGACAAAATCGCATCAGAGACTGGTCAAATTGAGACATTTGAAGCAGAACATAACTCAATACATGAATTACTCTTTGCAGATGATCAGTGCTTGCTGTACAACAATGAAAACAAACTGCAAAACCACATGAACGTGCTTGTGACTACCTGTGCTAAATACATATGCAAATTAGCAAGAAGAAAGCAGAAATTATGATGATCAGTAGAATTCCAGGGCCACTCAAGATAAGTCTAAATGATATTGCTCTTCAACAGATCCATGAGTTCAAGTATTTTGGCAGTATTTTTTCGGCAGATGGTAGGATTAACATGGAAATTGAGATTAGGTGTCAGAAAGCATCTGCGGTGACTTATCAGCTTAGACACCCGAGCATTAGTTTGGCAACAAAGCAACAGCTGATAAACAGTATATTTATGCCAATTCTGTGCTATCAGTGCAAAACATGGCCTCTGTCAAGGGCGCGCGAGAGCAGAATTTTGACTTGTGAAATGAAGTGTTTGAGGAAAGTCATCGGTGTTACCAGAAGAGACAGAATGTGGAACGATGGCATTCGAAGTATGGTCGGCACTACGTTGTGTCGAATGCATTTCCAGGCAGAAAATAAGTTGGTTTGGTCATCTCATGAGAATGCACATTCATCAACTTCCACTGATGCATTACTTTGCTGGTAGATCTGGCTACAGGGCAAGGGGGTGGCTGCGAGGTAGGTGGATAGATGACATTAGAGTGATTATGCAGCGACAAGGGTTCACATTGACAGACGCAAAACGCTTGGTGCAGGATAGACGACTTAAGCTCCCCACGACGCTTAACCGCACAAGTGGAAAGAAAACTAACTAACTATTTTATAGGGCATGCAAGGATACAAAATTATTTCAAAAAAGTATTTAGGACGAAAATCTAAATAAAAATATGCCACAGAACACTTTTACCTACACATCCTCAATTGCTGACTATATATCCAAAGATGCTTGCCGGACTCTTGAGTCAGAAAATATATATATATATATATATATATATATATATATATATATATATATATATATAACTGTTGTATGACTTTATTCCCATTTCTAATGACCGAAAAGTGGAGATTATATCTATTTTATATTATTATGTATATAATATCTCCACTTTGTGGTCATTAGAAATTATATATGTTGTCCCTTTCGCCAATGTTGCCATTTCAACATTCAACACTTTTCGATTTCATGCAAGCACTGTCCTAGATATTGTTTCATCATTTGGTGGATGATCCATTATTCAATGTATGATCATTTTAGTGAGTAAGCCTGACATAAATGTTACCCTGTTAATGATCACAAAGAAAAAGGCAACAGGAAACATTACCAATGACCGCCTTCATTGTTTCGTATGCTCAAATCTTTTTAGGTGCTCTGACTTGTTTATCTGTTGTTATGTCTCCAGCAGCACTTGGGTTTTCGTCTTTCGACCTACAACATTTCATGAAATATTCTGTGCTGCGAAACAATGTAACACAGCATACAGAGCCCTAGTTTTGTATTTCTTGTATATTAACACGTGTCAGTGACTAGTGACAAAGATTGTTTTGTAAAGCTTTAAAATGTCATTGATGTTAAAGCAGATTCTTATAGACTTATTTACATACCTTATCAGTTAAAAAAACTATTTTATTTTAACATGTTTTAATAATGTGACCTAGAAAAATCCTGTTAACAATTATTTGAAGTTTTTAATATATAGGTATAGCACAGAGTTGTATAGCACAGTTGAGCAATTCTATTTGTGGCAGAAGCAGCATGCACTATCAGTATTAATTGTGGTATGGTTCTTGGTTTACAATTTGTTAATACTGTTGTTAATTATATTCCCCAGGTTATTTTACTGTAACAAATTTAAATGTAAATTCAGATACAAATTGTTAAACTTCAATGAACAAACAGACTACTTGAAATCTTAACATTGAGAATATGACTTTTATATATTCAGTTATATTTATTTCATATTTATCATCAGCATTTTTTAAATATCACAAAATGCTAGCGATGTTCACATCTGTAACTTTTAAATTTATTTTTTTGGTCAGAAAACAGCTTCAGTATGTATGTAACTGCAGAGTAGTGGTGATTTTGAAGAGAAACAAATAGTGTAACACTGAATACGTTTGATTGTTAGGGCATCAGGCAGCATTTATTGTGTACACACTGGCAATTCATCAGACCATAATTAATGCATATAGTTTTTAAAAGACAAGCTAATATGTTTTGCTGCACTTTATAGTAAGTGTGTTCATTTTATTGAATACACCCTTTTATTTAAGCAATGTACATTTTTTAAATCAGAATATCTGTGCATGGGTGATAGTTTCATTGTTGGCTATGTCTGTTTTTGATTTTGCATTTCCAAAAATGTCATTGTCAATGGTTCCTAATTTTGTGATCACTTGAATCTGATCTTTGACTAAATATTGACACTACTTACACATTCATAGCTTGGTACATAAGAAAGTAAAATATTAAGAACACATCAACACAAGCACAATAAAAAATACAGCAAAACTTGAATTGAAAATGAGGAACAATGCATTGGAGCAGCACAGTACATTCAAAGACTTTGACCATGTTGAGTAACATGGGAATTCGGTGACAATGAAATTGGAAAATAATAGTGATGGGAAACCATGAAGAAGACATAGTGCTGTAAGTAAGAAAGAAATATTGAGAGAAAATTATGAAATTATGTGAGTCATACCCCCCAAAATTAGACAGATCAATATTGGAGAAACATTAATGGCCACTTGGAAAACAAATCAATGTTATAAAACAGTTGTTCATATGTACGGTAACAATTATGACAAAGAAAGTATTTATGAAGAGTTGGATGAACAAAACCAACATATAGCATGTCAATAATTAAACTAAACAAAAAAAGTGTCATTGCAAAGTTACAAATGCAGAATAAAATACCAAAATAACTTAAGATTTTTCATATTTGATTTTTCAGGACTGTTTCAGCAATGGTAAACAGTCTGTATTTAAGATGATTACCCTGTTTCTAGATACTGTTAGTTCTATTAGTCTGCTTTTCTTGTTTGTCATAAACCATTTGTTACTTGCTACAAAGTACTGTCTATGCTGTGTGATCATGAGCAAACCTAACAGCAAAGAGAAACACGAGTAATCTACTTCACACATTTGAGAGTTTTACAATTTTAAAGCTTCTATACTAGTTACACCTTCCATTCTGTGTGGATCCTCAAGCCTTTTATTTGAATTGAAAGAATATGACCACTGAATATTGCTATTCATTATAGAAAGCAATCCAATTGTGTAAACCATTACAGCAAAAGCACATACATGTTTAGGCTCAGTCTACTTACAATACAAGCTAATTATAATGGTGTGCCCTCACCCCTACTCCAGTTGAAGTCATCAGGTAGTAACCACCTGATACACTTTAAAGTTTGCTTTAGAGCATTTCTGAAAATGTACACTGTTAGTTTGGTTTTCTCATTGTTTGATATTTTAACTAAGAAGCTGTTAGTGCCTCACTTTTCAAAATTAACAATTAAGCCTGATTTTTCCTAATTTAAAGTATGCTTTTTTTCACATAATCAATGGATTTGACGTAATTGGTATTCCTATTGTCAGAATATCCAGCAAGTTGGATTCCATGCTTGCTTACTTAGTATCTCTTCCTCAGCCTGGGTATAGAGGTTTACCAAAAAGAGCGTCAGACTATTCCATCCACTGTCTTCCTCTTGGCCTGGTTCCAGTCTAGTCCACAGTCTCTTGTAGACAGTCATATGTTGTCTTTCCAGTGGATTTGGGTCATCATCAGGGTCTGGATCCTTGGCTCTTTGGCTGCTACCACAGGCATGGGAAGCAGTGTTCTTTCAATCTGCAGACATGGGGAAAAAAATTAAGTTTAGATTGCTCAATTTGAGTCTGCAGGGACTGGACTTTGAGATCTTGTTGTATTGTCTGATTATGCACCCTGTCTTTTCTTGTCTACTTACTTGACTACATTCTTCAGATATCTCACTTCTGAGGATTGGAGCTGCCTTTTCTGGGTTGTTGTCATTTTTTATAACTCACATACATCAAAACTGGTACATAGGTGGAGTGGTATACAGCCATCTTAGTTTGTTTTTTTACTTATTTTTCTTTTGCTATGGCATGAAAAAGTTAACAACTGCACACTAGAATTCAGTCCAGATTATCACTACTCAAGAACCTTTCTGCTCAGACTGAAGCCTACTTCCTCCCTCCCCAGGAGATTACATCATACCTCTCCCAACCTCATATTCTTATATTATCTCATATTATTATTGTTTGCGGCCTTTCGCTTAGCAAACTCATCTTTCATACTGCCATTCTGGTTTTTTGCCACTCCAAGGTATTTGGCCTGATTGATCTGTTTCAGTGGCTGTTCACCCAGCATAAAGTGATGTCACTTTTCTCCTTTCCAGAACACCAGGTGATTTTTGTTTTTGAACTTCTACTGGTTATCCCTCTCTTCCATAGCTCCTCTTTCCAGATTCTAAGGTTGATCTGGAGATGATTTGGTAATCAGGGTCACATCATCTACAAATGCCAGCTCTGATATATATACATACATACTTATACTGGTTTAATCTTCCAGTACAACTGAGTACTTTTTTATACTCTCCTTACAGGATTTAACAACATCATTCATGAGTAGTATATAATAATGCCATCCTGTCTTACACCATTGGTGGTTATGAACTCCTCTGCTGTTTGCTTTCCTGCCCTAATGTAGTCTCTGCAAGTCTTATAGAAACTTTATATGCTGTGAATCAAGGGGGCTAAGACGTTCTTCCTTTCCAGGCATTCCCAGAGCCTGCTACAGTGAACCTTATCAAATGTATTTTCCAGATCCAAAAAACAGAAGTGCATTTCATCATGATGTTATTTCGGTGGGGCTACATATTTGGTTGTTCTCTTTTTTGTCATGAGGCAGTGGTCACTTTCAATTACTGGTCCTCTCCAGGCTCTGATATATAAATCTTTCCTCATAACTTAACGTCTTTATACTGGTTTAGAAGATTCTACAGAGTCTGTATACAACTAGTTTTTTGGAGGGTGGAATATTTTACTGATGTGCGAGTCCATCTTCACAGACTCAAATACTAGAACCAAGTAGACCCGCATCCAGTTAAGCGCCATCTATAGCTGCTCTTAACAAACCACCTGGGGTTAGGTACACAAATAATATAGGTAGATTTTTAACTTTAATTTTGTCCTGGAAGCGGCCATTAAGCCTACTCTTTTGTATTTCCAGCTGCCAAAGAATTTTTAACGTTCTCAATGCCGAACATGGGAGTCCGATCTCGATACCCAAAGATCAGGGGAATTTTTACCAGAAGAGCAACGGGAAAAAAATGTCGGTTTCCACAGTAATTCGAACATGTCACCTCCAGCACCACAGGCGGACACCTTACCTCGAGACCACTGAGTCCACTCAGTTTAATGGAAACAATTCGATGAGTGTTAATCAATTCATACCCGCCAACCTGAACAGCTTTGGCTACACTCTGAAAGGCATTTTCTTTGCCAGTTGCAGTGGAATAACATTTTAAATTTCCAGACAATTTTAGTAATGCAATGGAGAAACAAATTAGCTCGGTTGTTTTCTGTTCAACTTTATTTCTCTTCAAAACAATAACTTCCCTAACCCCAACCTTTTATTTAACTTAACATAACTGTTGTCAATTTGTGGGCACTTCTACTTCTATTTGAACCAACTTCCCCATAATCTAGAGAGCTGAAATTGTGTACACATCCTCTACTAGTGCAGCCTTTTCATCAAAATTACATACCTGCAGTCCCAAAAACCAATAACATGCCTTAGTAAAAATAAAAACTTGTACTGAAAAAGCGTAGTTTTCTTATAAATATTTTCATGTTTATTTTGCTTAAAATATCTGGTGTCTCAGTAGTACATTTTAAAACACCTGTACTTATTGCTTTTAACAAAAGATGTTTGCTCTCTATCAAAAGAGTAGAATTATGTTTTGTTTTTTTAAAAACAACATCTTTTGTTGTCTTGATACTCTTATTCAAGTATAACATATTTATACTTTACTCAGTGGAGTGTGTAGCGTAGTCGACAGTGAGCTGGTTTGCTAGACTCGGATTACAGCGTGTCAGGGTTTGAGATTACGGATGGACAGAAAAAAAATCAGGGCCATGGTTCACGTCTGGTACAACCACTCCTCGAGTCGGTACCTGACATATGAGTTGGAGAAGGTTAAAAACAGCAAGGAAGGGAAATGGCGACCCCACCTGAAATAGGCTGCGACTTGTACACAAAGAGTTATCTTCATCCCAGACAGCAACTGTTGCCATAGGACTGACCTTTACCTTTACCCACATAAAACTGTTTTTAAAATGCCTTTTTTTTTTTTTAAACCAGCTCACAAGGTTTTCATTTCAAGAGGTTGGCAGGCATGAAATCCCACTTTCATTAGATGAAACAGTTCTGGTTGATTTTGACTGATTCGTCCTTACACATAGATAATAATAATCCAAACTAAGAAATTATATAATACCCTCCTTCTTATCTCTAAGAGGACACACAAATATAGTTAAGTCTTCCAAAAACAGTACCCAATACATTGAAAATAATATTTTCAATCATACTGTAATGCTTAACTCATTATTAGCTATTTTACTTTGAATTTAAAAAAATAACAAACAGAACAAAACAAACAATATTCACAAGATCTATGCTAGTGTCACCAACCCAGTCAATCTTAAGTTGTTAAAAAAATTATAAATATTATTAAGTGTCAAACATATAGTAAAGAAACGTAATATCACCACATCTACCATTTTTATTAACATGTAGAGATAGTTTTTACATAAAGCAGTCAGATACCCATTTTTGCAGTAAAGTGTGACACAACCTGATCATAACAATAATAAATTTGCTGTGAGAGAAAAGTTTTCCTAATTAATTATATGCTCTGCTAATACAATAGTACGCTTTAGCAGCCAGGAGCCGTCATGTCGAATGACCTTGTCCATGACCACGTCTGACGGCTGCATCCAAGGCGGTCTGCAGTTCTGTTGGGGAGGTGGCGATCTGTTTTAGCCAGGTGTTGCGAGAACATCTCCAGGATGAGCACAGCCTTTTCCCATCCCTCACTCCAACAGCCTGTGGGGAAACACGTGGGCTGGGAATTTCCGGGAGAGGTGAACATGACCGAAGAGGTAGAGGCGATGGGGATCAACCGTCAATGCAATGTCTGCAAGTTGAGTACACCGAAGTACTTCACTGTTGGAAATCAGGTCGTGTTAGTGGATTCCAAACATGCATCTCTCTGGTTGTGCAGCTGGAAGGTCTCAAGACACTGCATGTTCCATTACAGAAGTGTCAGAGCACTGCCTGCTGTCCAAGTAGAAGACAAAGTCCTCGGTGGCTGCAACAGTGCTGTTGTTCACGGTGATGCTCAAAGCAGAGGGGCCCTTACTGTGGTTTCGAGATTTTCGTCTTTATTCAGGCGATGTGCAAGCCTAGGTGGGTAGCTGATCGATCCAGTGCCTCTAAGGAGCCTACCAGTACCTGAGAATTGTGGCCCAGTATGATGACTTCATCAGTGTTATTAGAAAGTCGTTGACAAGGACCATTGTGTTGCTTGCAGAAGAATGTGTGAGGATCCAATCCATGACACTTTTTTGGAAGTGCAGAAGCGAGGACGAAGCAACCCTGCCCTGCTAATAGCATTATTAAAAAATATACTAGAACATAAATTTCAAAAACACATTTAATGCCCTCCATATGATAAATGCCTTCATCGAATACGTTGTGTTAGATGGCAAAGGTAATGGCAAACACAGATCTGTGGAAAAGAACACAGCAACAACCAATACAGCATGAAATCACAGAGAAAGTGGGGATGGATAGAACACTCTCAGAAAGATACCATACTGTATAACCAGACATGCGCTGGATTGGAACCCACATGGAAAGAAACAAATAGGAAGGCCAAAAAGAACCTGATGGCAGAATGGTTGAAGCTGAAACTCAAGTAGACGACACAAACTAGGAACAGATGGTTAGCATCTGCTGCGACTCTATACTCCAAGGGTAACCAGACAGATAAATGATAATATGCAAAGGTGAACTCTCCAAAGAAGATATAGTATTTTAATGTGCATGATTTTTAAATAACATCACAAGAAAGAAGTTAGGTTATTTGAGTCATATGAAACGACCCCAATGGTTTTGGAGAAGCAGATAGCGGAAAAGGGGAATGGGTTGTCCCAGAAGAAGATAGTACCAGGACATTGCTGACAGTTTGAAAATTTATGTTTGTGAAGCGAGTTGTCTTGCAAAAAAATAGATGGGTTCAGGGCTACCGCAATGGAGACAGAACGTTGCTTCTTACAACCACCACCTATTTGGCTGTTATTAATTTCTTGGCTATGGGAAAAGCTCCAGGAGCTGATGCAATACCAGCAGAGGTATATAAGACAGCTGGCCCATCATTCACCAGAAGGATTCTAAACTCTTCTGTCACATGTGGGCTGAAGGAAAAATTCCGCAGGAGCTAAAGGACTCCTCAATCGTTCACCTGTACAAAAGAAAAGGCAACCGTCTGGAATGCGATAATCATCGTGGAATATCGCTACTCTCCGTAGCAGGCAAGATCCTAGTGCGCTTACTGCTAAACAGGCTCAACAAACACCTTGAACAAAGCCACCACCTCCCAGAAAGCCAATGTGGATTCAGAGCCGGAAGAGGAACAGTGGACATGATTTTTGCCCCTCGCCAAGTACAAGAGAAGTGTCGAGAACAAAATCAGGCCTTGTTCACCACATTTATTGATTTGACAAAGGCATTTGATACAGTAAACAGAAGAGGACTGTGGATGATAATGTCTAAGTTTGGCTGCCCCAACAAGTTCATAACAATGGTGAAACAGCTACACGAAGGCATGTGTGCTCGTGTACTGGACAATCTCTAAAACGTTTCTAGTATCAAACGGAGTAAAACAAGGATGTGTACTCGCCCCGACTTTTTTCAGCGTGATGTTCGCGGCCACGATGACAGACGCCTTCAGATCACTGGAGCTTGGAATACCAATAAAGTACCGCACAGATGCCAAATTACTCAATCCCAGAAGAATGAAGGCCAAAACCAAAGTGGCTGGCGACATAATCAGGGAACTTGTATTTGCTGACGACTGCGCTCTAATGAGCAACTCAGAACTGAACATGCAGGTTGGAATGGACCAGTTCTCTGCCGCATGCAAAAATTTTGGCCTGACCATAAGTGAAAAAAACAAACAGAGGTCATGTACCAACCAGCACCAGGCATGCCGTACACAAAACCAGAGACTACAGTCAGCGAGTAGACGCTGAATGCCGTAGACAAATTCACATATCTGGGCAGCACACTGTCGAGATATGTCAGCCTAGACGATGAGGTGGCAAGCAGAATAGCAAAGGCCAGCACAGCCTTTGGTAGAATGCGCTCGATGGTCTGGGCACGTCGTGGCATCAGCGTCAAGACCAAACTCAAAGTCTACCGTGCAACCATCATTCCAACCCTACTATACGCTTGCGAAAGCTGGACTGTATACTCTGGACATGCAAAGGAGGTTAAACCACTTCCACACAGGTTGCCTGAGGCGAATATTCTACATCCGATGGCAAGATCGTGTCACTGACATCGAGGTTCTCTCAAGGGCTAACATGCCCAGCATCCATGCACTGCTAGAAAAAGCACGACTAGGATGGGCCGGACACCTCGTCCGTATGTCAGACGAGCGGCTCCCAAAGAAGCTTCTCTACGGCGAGCTGAGAGAGAAGTGGCGCGAAAGAGGGCACCCAAAGAAACGTTTTAAAGACGGTCTGAAGGACTCACTGAAAAGTTGCCAGATAGACTTCGACACCTGGGAATGTCTTGCGCAAAACAGATCTGACTGGAGAAACGCAGTCAAATCGGGTGTAGCTGCCGGTGAAGACGACCGTGTTGTGAAAGCTCAGAGCAGACGGCGAGACGCGGAAATTCCGAGCAGCGGGAACACCATCCCCTTCTACAAATCTCGTGTGCCCGCATTGGCCTGTTCAGCCACATGCGCACCCACACCCAACAGGGAAATCTGTGACAAGAATGATGTCGGCGGTCCTCATCGACAACGATGGACAGCTATTATTATTATAATTTCTTGGCAAGTGTACAGTATGGTAGGTTGCCATTACTTTCCGTATGGCGAAGGAGCAATCGCCCAAGAACAAAACCCAGTGTCTGTCAAACTAAACTACATTCTGGATATAGAATATGTCACATGACATGACAGTAGATGTACATGCTAAGATTTTAAACATTTTGTTGCTTTGATTTGAGAACCTTTGGTCTGTACTATCCCAGTGGAATAATAAATAAATTTGGAGAACTAATTATTAACAAGTTATCTCATAAACTATTACAAGGTACTTCAGTTCTGCTATAGGTGGAAGACAGATTTATTCTCAGAAAAATTGATCATACAGTAGAAATGACAGCAAAAATGGCATGATACTTATAGGACGTATATCGACGACACATTGAAATGCTACTAAATTGTTAACAGTGACAGCAGTTGCTTCATAATAAGTACATGTAAATACAATGTTTGTAGTAGAACATTGTGGTTTTATGAGCCATACATTTCTGGATATGCCTTTTTATATGTTTTGTGTCTGTACTTTACTGCATTGTATAAATATAACATATAGAAATATATCATCATCTGGTTGACCAGTCCTAGGATTGGTTGTAAGGTTGTCTGAGTATGTCCCTCCATTGAATCCTATTCTCTGCAGCTATATCCAACATAGGTTCATACTTTAATTTCTCTGTAAGACCGAGATATAAATATGAGTCTTGGTCGCCCTCTTCCTCTTTTCCCTTATATTATCTTCTGTAGAATATTTAATGTCACATATTATGTTCCAGCGAACTCAATCTTCATTTTTGTATCATTTTCAATATTTGTTTTTGTGCGCTTACCTCAGTGAAGACATTGTCATTGGATGTTCTTTCTATCCAACTGACTGATTTCATTCTACAATAGCGCCACATTTCAAACGTTTTTCATCCATCTTTGTTAGAATCTATGTTTCAGCCCCATACTGCGCAATTGGCAATATAAGAGTAGTAATTATTATTTTCCTGTTCTGTCCCAATATTCATCGAGGTTATCATTTGTTTTTTTGCCAATCAATCCTTGTCCTAATTTCCATCTCAATGCGGGCATCTCCTGCTATGGTGTGTCCCAAATATGTAATCTTCTGTACTTGTTTGATTATATTCATGTCTATGCTGCTTGTCTATTACCATAGTCTTTGTCGTCAATGTGTTTATTTTCAGACTAAATATATATATTTCTTTACTTGATTACTTGATGATCCATGCCCGGAAGCTGTAGTACAACTGCAGGTCCCAACTTCATCTCCAACAATCTCTATCCTGGGCTATGGAGGTCCAGTGGGTAATAAGTTTCCTTCTGACGTATCATGCATTTTTTTAGTGGAGTGCAAGGAAGTCTGACCAATGCATTGGCAATCTACCCCATGGTCATTTTCCAGACTGCTGTTGCTGTGCATCATTGTTCATCTTTTCTTCTGAGCATGTGGCTTGACCACCGATGATATGCCTTGTTTGTATGAACAACTGCATCATTCACCAATGATAAATTGCCAAAGGTCGGAATTATGGATTTGGAGATTCTGCAAGCGCTGGTTGTGGAGAGTAATGTCTGTCTTTAGAGAAAGACCTCGGTCAGTTGCAGTTTGTTCTCCATTTCTTTATATATATATATATAAATATAAGTGTGTATGTATGTATATGCATACAATTTAATACAATACATATTGTTTTCCTTTCATGTTTATTTTCTGATTGTGAAGCTGAAATTGATTATGCCAGAGTGTGGAAGATATAAGAAGCTGTTTTTATGTGAATCTGAAGAAAACAACAGCAATGTAGTAATCATTTTAAAAAGTTTACTTTAGATCTACATGAGTGATCTTTAATAAGACCTGAAACAGGCAAGAGGTTGGTGACTATTTCTAGCTTAGTTCTTAGTCGACTTGTACTTCTACAGGGACAGATGCCCCTGTGCAGGTCCCAGCTCTGGTATGAGCTGGATGTAGCCGGGAGGAAGATTTCTTGCTTAGCGGGCTAGGCTCAGGCAGTTTATTACTCCACTGTGTTATAACGAGTGCCACAAAGGGTGGTTAACTGATGTAGGAGTCCATCTTAATAGACTCAAATGCTAGAGCAAAGTAGACCCACAGCCTGTTTGGCGCCATCTATGCTGCTCTAAACAAACTACCTAGCCATGGCTGGTGTTATTCCATGTCATTTTGTCAGGTCATGGATTACGGACTAGGCATCCTCGCACTTTCAAGAACACAGTGTGAAAGGTTGAAACGCATCCAGAATGAAGGTATGCGGCTGGTTCTAGGCTGCACTAGAGATACCCCAATTGCGATGATACGTTACATGTTGGGATTGTTATCAGTGACATCCAGACATAAACAGGCACAAGTTAAAGCCTAACTGCGTGTCACCACAGACATGCGGCATCCTCTGCACAGTAGTATCTCAGACATCATGAAGCAAGAGAGGGTCATCATGGATGGCACAGACAACAATTGGACATGTCACTCCAGCTGAGAGGCCACCTTCATCAAAATGTGAGGAAAGCTACAACCGCCACTTAACATCCTTTTTAGGGCGCACAAAAGAGTAAACCTACTCATTGTGGGCATTCAACATCAGCAACAACTTCCTGTTGCACTAAAAAAAGGCTTGCGACTACTACAATAACTGACCTTATATCAAATCATGTTGGTGCTCTTGCTGTCACATACATTCTTTCTCACATGCCTTTTGCTACATGCATAATAGGCAGTAGAGGCTCGATTCTATCTTCCCTAACAAGGTATCAGACTTCACATTTGGGGTACTGTTTATTAGAATCATTCTATACATATGAATGTTTCATGAAGAATTATAGTAAAAGCTAATTGTTGCAAACTAAACAGTAGAAGCATTCAGCAGAGAACTAGTGTCTTTGTTTACCAGCCTCTTGTAGAAGTAGTCTTAAAACATATGTTAGAAACTGGACATAGCCGACATAATAATTAATCTGGACATGTGTGGGATGACATAAATAAACAAAATACAGAGAACTCAAGCAAAAGCAAATTAGAGAACTCTGGAGAAAACAAAAACAGAGAATTCAAGTGAAAATAAAGCAGAGAGCTCAGCTGAAAATTAAAGCATAACTCAAAATGAAGAAAAACCAGAACTCTACAGACAACAAAAGAGCACAAATAAAACAGAACACAACAGAAAACAAAACAAAATCAAAACTCAAACAAAAAAGCAAAAACTCAACAGAAAAACTACTGCAGTAATAATTACATTTGGAAAAATGGCATCACTGCCATCAGAGTTTTGATAACGTCACTCCTTATGTATTATTATACATTTAATATTTACTACAGAAATGGGTAACACAAAATGTCACTAAAAAAGAGTGTTTACATATAAAATGTATACATTTGCAGTATACTAAATTTACAGAAACAGGCTCTTTTTTCAAGAGTTTTAAAGCCATTGATAACACCAAGAGTTGAAGTGCTCCAAAGAAGCTATAGTTCAACATAGGACCTCTTCAATGAACCAGGTTATGAAAATACAACACCTAAATCAGCCCATTGTTTCTCTTTATCATTTGACTTGATGTCAACATCACAAAAGTTGTGGACAACCTATTCTCTAATATTTAGTAATAGGCAGTACCATAGCAGTCACTACCAAAGTGAATGCAGTGTTACAGTCATCAATGGTCTAAACTCTCCAGCATTAGTTGGTGGGGTGAAGAGTTTCACCCCTTACTGCCTTTCCTAATCCCTTTAATCAGAACAAATTATCTATGTTTTATTTGTGCTTTCGTCATATAATTAGGAAGGTACACATGGTCTGTGGGCAGTGTGAATGTGACGTAACATGATTAGGGTAGTAGAGATACTGTTTGAAGCAGCGTGGAACCAACCCATGACTGGTAAGAACTTGCATTCCACTTGGGATCTCAGGCACCAGAACAAATGAGAATATGCCCAGAACTGTCGCAAGGTTCTTCACTCTCAATTGCACTATTCAACATCTGCACAATAAAGATAGTCAACATGCAAACCAAATAGCCAGGACGTACACTAACATTTGTAAATGACATCCTGATGTACAGGTCTGGCTAACATAGGCATGAGATGGTTAAAGATCCAGCAGATTATACAGGCAATCTAACAGTGGTGTGCAGATTCCAGATCAATCTTAACAAAGAATGCATGACGAGGTATACTTTGAAGAAATATATAGTGAACGCTGACCACCTGGGCATTACCTTTGATGGATGTGCCATTGAGAGGTGTAACAGGTTGAAAAACCTCTGAGTAACATTTTATCGCAATCTTTTATATAGAATACCTCATCGATCAGACCATACAGAGATGCAAGCGAGGCCTGATGGGAGCACTCAAGACTCATGACAGCTTTTCATCCTGTATCGGCAGTTGGTACTGTCAGTTATGGATTATGTACTGGACATCCTCACACTATCAAGTGTACAGTATGAACGGTTGAAAATTATCCAGAATGAAGGGATGTCATTCCGTGTTTCTTCAGGGTCTCACTGACACCATCTATCCAATCTTTTTCGTGGTTTGCCGCTTGCTCTGCAACCCTGGTGTCTGGTATTGTAGATACATGCAGCTGATAACTTAGGTTGCATTCTTGTCAGGTATCCGAACCATTTTATTCTCTGTCTTTCCATGTATTCCATCCATGGTTTTACACCCACCTTCTAATTACTTTGTTACATACTCTGTCCAGCCTTGTGACCGTGACAGCCTTTCTCAAACACCTCATTTTGCATTACATGCTTTTTCGTTCTTGTGCCTTGGTGAGAGTCCATGTCTGACACTGATAGTTGAATAAAAATACTATATAACAGTCTTTGTGTCTCCACTGGGACATGTTTGTGTTTTAATAATGATGAGGGCTGATAGGAAACTGCATTAGTTTTCTGTGTTCTTGATTCCACCTCTCTATCCAGCCTTCTATCTTGTGTGAACACGCTAGTACTCTGACCTGTTCAAGTTTTGTGCTTTTACGTGACTATTTAGTATTGTCTCAATTCTGCTGATTTTCATTGTCTCAATCTTTGCTGTACTAATCCTCATATTATATCTATTGTAGGCATTGTCAAGGGCATTAAGATGTTCTTGGAGGTTTTGTTCATCTGAATGAAAGAGACTGATCATCTGCAAAAAGGTGCTCGTTCATTGTGGTGGTTTCTGGTTTTGCTTCAGTGGTTATTCGCTCCATGAATATAATGAACAAAAATGATGACAGCACACATCCCTGTCTTACGTCGGTCTTAACTGCAAACTACTTAGTGAGTCCGCTTGGTGTTCTCACAGCACTTTGGCTGTGTTTATACATTGCTATTATATTTCTCAATAATTGTCCTTGCACTCCAGTGTTTTCCAGGGTCTCACATAGGTTGCTTCAATCCACTCAGTCAAATGCTTTCTCCTGATCTACAAAGACCATGTTCTATTTCTGATTGTATTCAATAGTTTGTTCCCAAATATGTTTTAGATTAAATATGGGTTCTGTGCAGCCTCTTACTTTTCTGAAGCCAAACTGTGTCACTTAATTGTCTTTCAACTATTGCCCTTGTTCTGTTTTCCAGATGATTCCTGTACATTTTACTTAAATGGCTCAAGCCAGATATTCCACTGTTTCACAGCCCATTTTGTTTCATTTCTTCTTCCAAATTAGAATACCTATTGATTTTTGCCAGTCCTACGGAACTTCCATTTTTTCATTATGCACATTCATTATTCTAACTTCTCTGCCTCGTGATTAGTACACAAGTTCAAATAAGGTTTACATGTGTGAAGGAAAAGCAAGGTTAACATAAAATAAGAGATACATATGAATTTCCATCCAATAAGTTAGTTTAACAAACTAAGATATTCAGTCAAAGATAGGTGGCAGTAGCCATAACGATAGTACATTCTTTAACTTCTAACCAACTACTAATGTAGCGAGCGTTTTACAAGAAGCGGATACCAAAGTGTTTAAGACATCATCCTGATATTATTACAAGACAATATGTGTTAGGTTCCACATGGCAAGAGGGCCAGAGTCAGGCCACAGCCATCATTGAAAATGGAGCTTAAATCGAAAAAGGATGACACTCATGATAGGACAGTTTGGCGATTATTTTTTAGGGGACCATGCTTCTCTTGAAGTTGAAAGGATAATCAACTGGTGTGCCGTACCGATGGTGTCCCGTTTGTTTTCTGTCACAGACTGGGCAGAGATGAAGGTAATAGGATCATTGCACCTCACTATACATGTAGGTGCAGGCGACTAAGACAGATTGGGTTCGGCCCTGACGTGACCATGTCAAACAAAGTCACACAGAAATCAGTTCTGGAGAAGCACAGAAAGGCTTTGACACAGTCTTTCTGCTGGCCTATCCAAGCAACAAAGAGAAGATGACGTTGTATAGCTATTTAATGCCCTATTCCTGTCGATATATAGTTATTCTTGTAAGTTGCATGTTAAAGACAATTACAACTACGCAGGACTGAGGCCACGAAGGTAATGCGTTCAAAAAAGGAAAACACAAACAATAAAGATTGAGAATCAATGCTCAATTCTGTGAATTTTTATATTCAGTAAAAGGAAAAAAAAACCTATCAGTGACAAAGACAAATCGTGAAAGCCTAGAATAAAAAGCTGCAGATGGCGTACGGTACTTGATTAGTTACCTATTGATATCTATTCATCGTCTTACACACATGTCGATTCTGGTGGGCAAAGTGAGGAACTGCTTTAATCTTTCCAGCACAAGGCATTAAAAGCAGTGGAAGAAGATTGTGTATTACGTCTTCATGAAAAATAGATTGTTACAGGAACAACAGCTGTAAGAATACACAAAATGCTTTGACACAATCATTCATCTAAATAAACTGATGGTGAGATAAAAGAAAAGGTCTGAAGAAGCAGTACACAACTCATATCTTATATATTTCATACTCTTCATGTACAACATTGATCTTGCTTATATATGAGACATGCTCCTACAATATGAGAGTCAAGAATGATACAATATATAGAGCCAAGAACAAATCAGGACGCAACAAAAAATATAGTTAAGAATGAGACAAGGTACAACATTATGAGTCAAGAATAGGACACGGCCCTACAATATGATAGTCAAGAATGAGACACGATACAATATGAGAGTCAAGAATGAGACACACAACAATATATGTAATGGGTAAAGGTCAAAACAGGTCATAGTAGTTCCACATCAGTTATTGTCACTGGGTGATGAAGTGTTGGAAAGTCTCAACTAATTCCTTTCAATGGGACCTGGTTTTCTGTGACAGAACCAAGATAGCTGGATAAAAGAAGGAAAGCAAAAGAGACGGTGGTCTAAAATTGTCTGCGCTGAAACACATCATAAAGGGTATTGGTCAGTGGTAGCTTCAGTCATTAGCCATGGACACAAGAATTGTAAAATGCGTGCCACAACTAGGTTACAAACAACATCATTTTTGTGATGAGAGACAAGCATTCTTACTACTTTGGCAATCAGATGCTCATGCAAAGATATCAACTCAAACCAAACTCCTACAAAACTCATATATGTGGTAACACCTCAGAAATAGGGAGACAGAAAGAAAACTACAGATCAAATGGCAAGAACAGGAACAGCAACACAGCATGGCTCCAAAATACCAGGGTGTAAAGTTGGATCACACACTGTTCTACACAAACAACTGCCAGAAAGCAAAACGGAAGACGTGCATGCAAGAAATAATATCATCCAAACATTGACTAACACAACATGGATAGCATAGCCAGATGTCCTCAGAACAGTACTAGCTCTGTGTTTTTCCATAGCTGATTACACTGCGTCAGTTTGAAAAAACTCTGCACATTATTGAAACAGCAATAAATTAGATTGGCTGGATAGACAGGATACCTAAAGCCTACTCCAACGGAAAAAATATACTCCAACTTGGCATAGCATCACCTGAGACACGAAGAAGTGTCATGACAGAAGTGTCATGAATGAGAGAAGTGTCATGAATGAGAGAAGTGTCATGAATGAGATAAATAAGGCAAATAACCCAAGGGACCTTATGTTTGGACGCCGGGTGCAGTGTACAAGACTGAAATCTAGACAGTTTTCTTAAGTCAACACAACCCCTACAGCCCAGTCCTGGAAATGCTGCATCGAGGAAAAGAATGAATTGATTCATATCACTTGGATCGAGCTGCAGGAGGAACCTGCACCTGGACATCACTTGCCTTATGCATCATGGAAGTCACTAAATAGATTTTGAACAGGTGTGTTACGATTCAAGAAGAACTTTGAGAGTTAAGGGATTCAGCTGTGATGAGACATGTAACTGTGGGGCAACACAAGATCCAGACCTCCTGATGATCTACTCAAACCTTCTGGATGACACATTGAAGGGGAATGACAAGGCAATCCACATGGCTGAACATTGGAAACATGATGTCTGACGTGGTGCCCAGGATATGAATAGTAAGTAAGTAAAATCCAAAGTAAAAATGAACATAATATTATTTAAGTTCACAAAACCACAGATACTGAATTTATTAACACATGAAATGAAGGTACGACTTAGGCTAATCTGTCCTGCAAGACATTGAAATATCTTGCCTACTTTACATGCTTTTGCTAAATTAGCATCAACTCTTTCATTCATCTTATCCTCTCTATGCATCAATCCTGTCTGTTGTCACAGCGTACTCTAAGATTCTTTTCCACAAAATGTATAAACTATATAGACCTATATATAAATGATTGTTTAATTAATGTGAAAGTAAACAGACCACAAAAAACTCCTCTGCATGTTAACGCAAATAAAAGTTAATAACAAAAACAATTTTGTTCCTACTTAGAAAATAAATAAAGACATTATTTGCTGGCATGAGCTAGTTTGAAATGAAAACACATTTTTTATTCTGAACTGTCAAGAATCAACATATATGCACTCAAAGTAAACCTATAGTTGCAATCTCTCTTAGCAAATGGTAAAGAAGTGGATACTTTTGGTTCCAGTAGCTTGTTCCTGTATATACTACTGCTATGTCATCTTGGACATGAGATCATGCTTTTCCATGAACCCCAACATGAGCAAGACTGTAGATCCTGACAAACTCCTGTACCTTCAGAAGCAAAGATTTAAAGTTCACTACAATGACTGCCCTTGTTAAAGTGATCTCAGATAGGCACCTAATAGCTGAGGTCAATGCCTCAATCTCCATACATAAAAGAGGTTGCATGCACCACTTTGTTTGAAAGCGACCTAACTTCTCACTCTAGCAGAGAAACTTCATTATGATGTCTCACAATCATGTACCAATTCATTGGTGTGTGCACACCATTGTCCAGAGTATTATAACTAATCAGCTGCACATGAAATTACGAGAAGGCTAAAAATTATGATAGAATATTGAAACATGTGCCATTGTATATAAGTAGACAATGCCATTGCTAAATACTTCAAAAGTGTTCTGCATCTGGTATAAATGAGCCACATGACGTCATAGGTGCCTGCTTCAGATGGCTGCCCACCAAGCACAAAAGAGGCGCAGCATTCTGTTATCCTTATTTTGAGCAGTGAAAGAGTGAAGCATATCAAAATTCATCAGCGAATTAAGATCAAATATATTGTTACTTGCCTGTCACTCCAAGTGAAGTAGAAAGTTCTGAAACAGAGCAAATTCTGTGACATGTTCTCAATCAGGTTTGGATACATTGACACATAGTAGTGACATAAGAGTTGATTGTAACAGTTGAACACATCGTGATAACAAATTGCAGTGACTAGTAATGAAATAGCCACATTTCTGGACATTAGTCAATGCTCTTCACACCACATCATCCATGATGTGCTCTACTTTTACAAAGTGTTTGCAAAGTATGTATAACGGCAGCTGACTCCAGAATTGAAATTATGTGATGCATGAGTGGCTTCACATACAATAAGAAGACTATTTCTAGAGGAATTCATGCACTTTGTAGGTATTGAGAACTTGTATTTTCTTTTTCGATCAACTGATGCTATGTTTCTAGCCCAGTGAGGTTCACGAAGGTGACTGTGTTTCAGGTCTTTGTTGATCCCCTACAGCTTTTCGAGCATGGCAGCTCCCCCGGACCAGAACAGAATGTCTCTCTCTGGTCTGCATAAGTTGGACAGTCATGCGGGATATGTTCTGGTGTTTGTTTGGGTGCTTCGCAATCACATGTGTCGGTATCTCTAAGATCTATTCTGTGGAGGTGAGCCTTGAGTCTGTAATGTCCCGTTTTGAGTATGAAGCATCTTTTTCTGCCCATTTCTGTCAAGTTTGTCTATGCCGTCATTTTTTGGCTTGTATTCTTTGTGCTGGTCTTCCCATTCCATCCTCATGGATCGTTTATCAGTGTCTTTGCAATGTGGATGGCAAGTCTGTGTGCCACCACTTCTGGCTTTTGCTAGCTCATCTGCCATCTTGCTTCCAAGCAAACAATGTCATATTTTACTTCCTGTGAGAGTCTTTCTTGCTTGGTGCTTGACATAGCTTGAAGTATGCATCTGGAGTCTGTTAGAATGACAGTTTCCTTGTAGTTGTGTTTTGGCTGATAAGAATATGAGCTTCTGCATGTGCAGCTGTTGCTTCCGTTCTGAAATTGGTACAGGTCTCCCTGCTGGTATAAAGTTATTTTCTATGTTGCCGTTGGAGTGTGTGATATAGATTCCACTGCCTCCCCTTTTTTCGTTCCCGGTCGCCGATCCATCTGTGCACACATATGTCAAAGAGTTACTAGGATACTGTCTATTGAGCTCATGTAGAACATGGATTTTTTTTGTACTGTTGCTGACTGCTCACTTTTCTTTGTTATCCCTGTAACATCCATGATTATTTTGGACCTGTCCTGGCTCTGTATCCATGGTTCTGGAATGAGCGCTTTGAATTTTTCGATTTGGGACTTGTATCAAATGCAATGGATACTATTAAGAAAAATGATAGGTATCGTAAAATAAACAAAATTTTGACTCTAAAATCTCGGGTGCATATTATTTTTACGAGTACTAAAAAATACGTCATTTTCAATACCAAAAGTAACCTAAATTGGAAAGTTTGTCGCAAATGTACAGGAAAAATAGCTCAAAATCGAATGTACCATGAGTTTTCACATTAGATGAACTTCTTTCTAGTGAAATTGATGACGAGGGAATCCAACGTACTTAAAATTTAGACGTTTTGCCTATTTCTGTTTGTTATTACCCATACTTGCAGTTTTTTAACAAATGTTTCATAAACTAAATTCTTGAAAAATCGTAACATGCATTATACACACACTTTCATTGTACTATAAAATTGTAGGTTAAATCAAGCATGCATATTATTTGCGGTTTGTGCGCTTTTTTCTGAATACATTTTGAAGAAGGTTCACCTCATACTTTTTCATTTGAAGCAACTTTGTAATTTAATTATGCACTAAGCATTTAGCAAAAGACAGACAATTAAATTGCAAAATAATTACAATTTAAAATTTGCAAGCAGCGTTGATAGAAATGTGTTATAACAGTAACATCAATAGAAATTCAACTCCGACAAGCAATGGGATTAAACAATGTGTTTTATGAAAGCTACACAAGTTAATAATGATGACTTGAAATATCATGAGCCAGAACTCCATGTCTGATACATTGATAACACTATCTAGTTGTAACTAAGATTAAATAACATGGTAAAAGTTTGAACCTCACCACCAAATTTCTCAGTCAACAAAGAAACCAGTTTTTCAGAGCCAACAGAGAAACAGGAAAGTTTCCAAGTTGACAAAAAATAACCTTTTGCTACATTGAACCAAGAAACATATATATTTCCTGCAGTCAGCAAAGAAGTTACAGTTTCTAAAAGTCAAACAGGAAATCATAAAGTTTAGCAAGGTTCAATGTAAAATTGGTTCTTTATTATGGTTGATGAGAAAACTCAATGATAAGAGATAATAGGAAATCTGTGAGAAACATGAACAGTTGTCAGGACTGGAACAGTAATTCTTGACATATGAGGATAAGTCTGTAAGTAGGTCACAAACTGAATTTGGATAGCTGAAAAATGTAGTAGGTAGTTTTTAAAGGTGTCATCAGCAGCCAGCTTTGTGACTACTGTAGGTAGCAAATGCTAGGTGTTGCATGCACATGCACAACTACAAAATGGTGTTCATGCTTAGAGTGTATAATTTTGGGTGGGTGGGGTGTGGGGACAATAGGACTTTCTGGATATTCACAAGAAAATGCTTCCCATTTATGGTGAAAAGTGTTTATTGCGTAATGCAGTGCAAAACTAGCCAATACATTTTCTCAAAGATTACTGATGAAGCTGGATCTAGTCGTCATATTCAGATTGCAACAGAAACAGCCGTGTGATTGGTTGGGTGAATGATACAAACTGAGTAAAGATAGACAGTGTAGTAGATGCAATATGGTGTTCGATCATAATGCAGGATTGACTAAATGTCCAGAAAGTGTGCTCACAGTGGGTGCTCAGATAACAGACAGATGAAAACAAAATGAACCAAATAGGCCTGTCTTGGTGCACTGATAAAGTGATGGGATAAGTGTATCAAAGTTGGAAATTATTTTAAGAAATAAGGAACAATGTAAAGTACAATAATAAATGGTTTATAAGTTCATATCTCATTTAGTTTTAGCCCTATGTGACCTATTTATTGAAGTACCTTCATAATATAAGATCAGGGAATGTAATCAGCAGTAGAAGAAGACAGAAAAATGGCTTGTTATGAATCATTTGAAAAAGGACAGTGCCCAGCTATAAGCAGTTCTCTTGAATAAATCTGAAAGAGAAAGAGTAAACAAAATCCTTGGCTGGCACACTCATTAATATGGAAAACATAAAATAAATGACTGGCGGATAAAGACCATGCTGTAAAATGAAATAGAAAATGTAGCATTTAATGACAAGTTATTTGTACTTTCCCCCAGAAATAGTAAGCAGCAGGAAGTTTGAAATACCCACTACAGATAGCCTTCGGCTACCTTGCAACAGACATTCACAAGCCTGTTTGAATACCAGGATTCCAAGTATGAAAAATGAAAATATATAAATAAATTACACTTCAATAACTTGCATATTACAGAAAGCAGCTCAAATATATTACACTTAAACATAAGTCATATAAGAGTTAACAATCACAGTCTAGCAAAACTCCATTTTGACCCAGCTGAACCACTATGAACACAATGTAACTAGTCTTCCCACTCAGCAAGCCAAAACTCAAGAAGAAAAAAAACATGTTTGACAGCATGCCATATATTCTCAATTAGCTGGGGTAAAGACAAAGAAGGAATCAACTGATAATCCAAAACCATGGTTAAAATAATTAGTCAAAATTTCTAACAAAATTGATTGAAGATAAACTTACTAATCAGTTTAAATAAAGCACAGTATATTTGATATACACATTTTATTTGTAAGTAACATCTGAAAGAATGGCAACAATTTGATGCCCCCACCAAAATGATACCTTTGGTGAAAATGTAAATGGCTGATAAAATATTGTTCTTTTTTGCAGCTATAACTTTAGTGAACAGAAAGATTTTATGATTTTCAATATAAATTATTAGTAGATCATGTCAATTTAGATTATTGTGGCACAGTAGTGTTTGTTCAGCAGCCAAGTCTTTGTAATGATTGTTATTAATAGCAGTGAAATAATCCAGTTTTACAGTTAATCTGATCCTGCATAATTGAGAGTTTATTATGTAATCTATTAATTAAATTGTTTCACTTTTGTATCACTGATAGAATTTGTCCAAATGTTCAGATGAGAGCTCAAAACTTAAAACAGCTGGAGCACACCAAGATGAATAATTACTTCATCCAAAATACATCACCATTTTCAGTACAAAGTGTTTACGAACAATAGGAACTTGAAAGGAGGCCAAATGATAGGATATTATAAAGAGTATGAGAACTGATTGTCATAAGTAATTCAACAGTCGCACAACTGTATCAACATTTGAGCTTTCTGACACTCTTTATGTAGAACTTTGGTAATGGTTTCAAAGCGTCATGATTAGACTTCATTAGTTTAGCATTGAAAACAGTTTTGAAGCATTCAAAACATGGGTACAGATTGGGTCACATTTCTTGGAAAGAGAAGAAAACAAATGTGAAGGTATTGAAATAGTTGGGGGTGAAAAGAGAATTAATGACCAAAATTAGGGTTAGACAGTTACGTTATTTTTGCCATATAGCAAGACATACCTCGTTGTTGAAGACCATACTGGAAGGTAGGGTGGAAGGCAGCCGTTCAAGAGGCCGACAACATTTTAAGTGGGTGGATAACATCAGATGGACTGCAAAAATCCTGTTAGATTGCTCCATTACAGAAAGAAATAGAATACACTGGAGATCCACTGCAACTGCCCTTCAATGGAGAGATGGCACTTGAACTGAACTGAGTTTAGAATTGAAAACTAACCCACAACATTTTGATTGTTAGATATTTTGCTCTTATCTATGCTGAAATAAGGGAAACAGAAGATTAAACTAAAATATTGAATTATTATGGAAGATGCCAAAATGATAATAGTTCAACAGAGACTTTACAATGTGTCAGCTTTGTGAGTGTAAGACTCTATTTAGTCAATAAATTGTGTGGTGCTGGGCAAACATTTGTTCTCTTCATTAATCTTCACAATACAACTTCATTCAGATTAATTTGTATTAAAGCTGCATAATATAACCAAACATACTCTAACATACTCATCAAATGCCCATGATCATAGTTCTCAAGTGATTAACAGTCTCATCAGTCAGCCATTTTTTGTTCTCATTCCAAAGAAATTAAGGGGTTACCATAACAACCGCTATGAAGTTACTTTATTAAGTGTCAACAGGCATCCATTATCTCACATTAAAAACTATCACTACAGTGCGTATCCCAACTGATGAGGTCCACCGGGGAAGAATCTATGGTGCTAAGGAATAAAGGCTGCTTGTTCCAGCAGTCACAACACATTGTACAGGCCCGGCTTATTTTACGCCAGCAAAGATTATGAAAATGTCTTACAAATGTTTTGAACATGTGTCCTACCAAGGTTTTGAACATGTCTTACCAAGGTTTTGTACAGGTCCTACCAAGGTTTTGAACATGTCTTACCAAGGTTTTGTACAGGTCCTACCAAGATTTTGAACATGTCTTACCAAGGTTTTGAATATGTCTTAACAAGGTTTTGAACATGTCTTACCAAGGTTTTGAATATGTCTTACCAAGGTTTTGAATGTCTTAACAAGGTTTTGAATCGAGGCTTTAACGTGGTTTTTGACACCTATCCTGGTAATATTCAGCCAACCTCTGCCATTATTTTAATTATTTAAATGTCTGCAGTTGTGCTTATCACAGTTGTACACATTATACTTACAAAGTGCTCAAAAACTGATCAAGTTTCCACTATCACAGGCATCCAGAAACCATAAATTGTCTACAGTAATAAATACAATGCTTCCAAGTTATATGCATTTCATATCTTCAGCAATACTAAATATAATATAGTTTTACAATCAAGAAAAGTAAATATTACAGGGTATATACATCTTGGTCTAACTCTCACTCTTTAAAAAACAATACACTGCAAATTTAATCAAGCAAAGAATTATATAAAAATAAAACATAACATGATTATACATTTTTCTCAGTGCTGTGTAAAGTAGATTAATTAACTATATTTCAAATATTTACAAGCAAAGCTTCATATGCAAATATAATATGGACGGAAACTGATATATTTTCAAAACTAATGTCTTATAAATAAATTATTGTAAAACAAGGACGGAAGGATATGGTCTCTATTTTACATATAAATTTTAACTATAGATAACAATGACACGATTTACATGGGGGGGGGGAGATATATTATGTTATGTTCACATCTCATTTGTATCTTTTAATTGTGACTTATAAAGGTGCATCACTGCATCACTCTGTTTACTAAGCTATGGCATGTATCTGCCCAAGAACAGTGCGCAATCTGTAGTGATGTCCTATCCAACAACGTGTACTCTATAACACATGAAGAACAGATCATGTTTGTTCCTAATTCCGAGGAAAATTACACACATAGGCTTCCTGTGAATGGCGTAGGACGTGCTAGAAAATGATGGCCACATTAATCTCCATACATTAATTGGAACGAACAACCCACATGAATATCGCAGACCATGAGAACAGTTGTTGCTTGGTCGCCATCTTACCGGAATTGTATTGTGCTCCATTGCAGGAACCCCTTAAAAAAACAATTCACAAGTTCTTCCTTGCCAGTGGTGGTTCTGTAGAATTTTGTTTTACTTGCTGATTTTTAGTCTGTTAATTAGAAATGTATACCGGCATCCTTCAATCTGTCAATGCCTGTCACTCCTTTCAAGGCATGGGTCATTGACAAACCCTCCTTGAGTAAGTTCAATCTTGGGCTGTAATTTCTGCCTCTCTCCAATTGAGGCCCAGGAACATAAGGTCACTTTCCCAGGTGTTTCTTGGCCTACCTCTCTTTCTCTTCCCTTGTAGATTCCATGTCTGTTTGATGGTGCTTTCTGTAGCGTGTGTCCTATACAACCCTGTTTCCTATGTTTGATCTGTTACTCCACTAGTTGTTGGGTGCTTTCCTAGGTCTTCCTTTCTCCCCATGTCTTGCCAATCTATACTATTTTCCTCAGTTGACATTTATTGATGAGAGGTTTCTTCTGTGTTGCATTTCTAACTCATCAAATTTCTGTTCCGTACATGAGTACTTAATTGACATTTGAATTTAACAATCTTAAATTGGTCTTTATTTTCCTGGATTTCCATATAGGCTTTTATTCAGTAACTGTAAGGCTGTCTTTGCCTTTTTTTTTATTTCTCCTAACTTTATTATTTGAGCAGACCTTTGTGATAATAAGAAATTCAATACCATCATCAGGTTGATCAGTCTTGAGACTGGTTGTAAGGTTGTCTGAGCATGTCTCTCCATTTGACACTATCCTCTGTAGCACTCTTCATTTCAGCATAGGTTTGTACTTTAATGTCTCTGCATGTGGGAGATGTAAAGGTGAGTCTTGGTTGTCCACGTCCTCTCCTCCCTTGAATCTTGCCCTCTAGTATCTTCTGTAGAAGACTTTCATGTCTCATATTGTGTCCAATAGCCAACTCAACATTTTTATATCATTTTCAATATTTGTCTTTGTGCGCCCACTTCAGTGAGTACATTGTCATTGGAATTTCTTTCTGTCCAACTCACTCTTTCCATTCTATGAAAGCACCACATTTGAAACGCTTCCAAGCTTTTTTTCATCCTTCTTTGCTAGAGTCCATGTTTCAGTCCCATACAGTGCAAATGGTCAAGTATGAGTGGCGACTATATTTTTCCTCAGCTCTGTCCTGTTGTTCTTTGAGGCTAACAATTTGTTTTTCTCTGAAGCCTTTTTTTTGCGCAATCCTTGTCTTAATTTCTGTCTCATTGCTGGCATCTTCTGTTATGGTTTGTCCTAAATATGTAAACTTTTGTACTTGTTTGATTATTTCGTCATTGATGATTATATTTATTTGCCTATGTCACTTGGATATTACCAAAGTCTTTGTCTCAGGCATTTCATGCCATACTATTTGGCTAGGATATCAATTTTTTCAAGCAGCATTTATAACATTGCCACGATTCCTCCCACTTTAGATTGGTCATCATAAAATTTAATGGCATTAACTTTCATACCATTGACTTTGACATCACTATTACATCTCTGAACAACCTTTTCTATCATCATCTCAGAATATACATTATTTAACATTTTCCTATTTTGTATGTGGTATGACTATGTTGAGATTTCTGAGATCAAAAATTTATGAGGTTATGTAATGTGATATCAAAGGGCATAACGTATTGAAACTGTGGTGGAGGGGACTGAAGAAAAACATATGCTACTAATATTCACCAGAGTCATTCTGCCCCTGTCAGCTTTATCATTATAATGTAATTTTTTAATTAACATTTTCAAAATTAAAATCCTTACACTGAATGTCATCTTCTTTCAGAATATATGAAAGAAGATTCGAAATATTGAAAGGATCTTTAGTTTTAAAAAAGAAAACATTATTGAAATGTATAATTTCAATATTCCAACAAAATCATTTTCTTGTTTTCTGCTTAGTCAACAACAAAAATCGAAAATTCTAAATAGAAAACAAGCAGAAATGCTTTCATTGAAACATCAGTCATTAAAAATGTCTACTTAAAATCTGATTTCATGTTTGTTTTACTACACTAAAAATGATCACTTTGATATTTATTCTCTTTGCTGATGTCTACTGGATGGATTTATAGGACAGAGGAATAAAGGTAGCTTGTCGTTGCAATGGTTTGACAAGGTTACAAACAAAAGCTCATGGAAGATACCAGGACACAAACGGAACAGGAAATCTTATAAAGAAGGTTCCACTAGATGCCATACACCAAAAAAGTCCTAATCAGTAACACCTGGCAATCTCTGTGATGGAACCCCCAGGGAAATAGAGATAAAGGAAGGCAAAAGAATACATGACAAGAGACCTAGAGGTTGATAACAGAAAAATGGAGAGAAACTGGAAAGAATTGCAGAAAATAGCACAGGATACATGTGCTTGAAGAGTGTTGGTTAATGGCTAAACCACTTCACGGTGATATGGGCAAAGAAGAAGTCATCCTTGCAGCAGTCATGAACTACACAGTTTTCACCTGACCTCCGATAGAAAAATAAACTATGGCTTAAAGAAGCTTTGAATACGTATCCTCATAGTTAGGAGACCAACATTCACACAGCTTGGCAAACAGGCTCTTTGTTTCACATTTACTCGGATTGCAGAAAATATTTACCAACATTTGTTTTGCATTCTAGAAAGTTTATTTGTTAATTATTTAGGTAAGTTTATACATATAGTTAATTGAAATTTAGTAAGGTTTTAATAACAAGGTTAATAATTATTTATTTGTCTATGTGTGTGAATGTTTTACTGTAAATGATACACAAATACAAAATGCTGATAACATGCAAAAAAGATTTTTACATTTTAGGTGGTAAATAGGCAATCTGAAGGAATGTATATTTGTCATATTTACAGACATATTTGGCGACTTCTGGTGAGGACCTACTAGTAGACAGTTGCACAATTATACAAAGGCCTAACCAGACATAATCAACAGATACTCTTTTTGTGTGCTTATGGAGTTAAAAGGCATGGTACAGAAGATTATTGTCTTTTTATATTTCGAAAGCATCGATTGCATATTGTATTTTGAAATTGTAGAGCCATGCAATTTTGAAGGTTGTCAGCGATGCCCCTAATTTTGTTGTGATTGCTTGCCAAGTTGCAAAATTGAATTCCATTCATCAACAGTACCTTCAGCTGTATACACCCTGTATGCAAATGGCAAAGTCACATCAAAACATCAAAATCAGATAGGACGCTCACCGTTACAATACTTGCAATGTCATTTTAAACCGGTTTTACATCCATCGTGCACATCTATGAGTTTGTTTAGCACGCAGTCTGTTCGACGGTGGATGAAACATTGGTGGGATATGGCAGACTGCTTCTGCCTGTAGTCACCACTTAAGGAAGCTCCACCATATGTGGTACTGTCAATGACAAGCTCAGGGAGCTGATTCATTATGATATTTCTACCCTTGAAAAAAGGTACCAAAGTAAAATTGACAGCAGCAATGCTAGCTGACTATTGCTGCACTCTTATAAGTCATTAGAAGCAACAGGCAAAGCAGCATCATTCTCAGTGAGGATCATATGTAACACTTCATGGATATTTCAAAAACAACAATTCATCTGTTGTTTTAACAGCCATATCCAGCAGCCCAAACTTCTTCTTCTTCATCGTACGCAGTCAGACATCAACCTTTATTTTTTTGAAAAAAGCAGCGGTCATCCTGAGGCTGTCGACACTGCCATAGAGCTTGTCTAGTGTTGTCACTGGTGATGGCCACATCTGCTCTCTCTGATCCTCGTATGTCGGGCAGTTTTGCAGCAAATGCTCAGCGGTCATTTTCCCGGTACCACACGGGCATTCGTCAGTGCCACCTATCTTCAATTTGTTGAATAGGTGGTACCTCATTCTATTGTGGCCAGTGCGAAGTCTGAAGACCACGACCCAGCAGCCCAAACAACATTAAAGTAACTTGGTTTAAAGTCGGATACACATAAACCAACATTTTTTGTCAAGTATAATTAGCAAAGACATTAAATCTATACTACAGATAAAAATAGATGATCAAATATTAGAACAGATCAAGAGCTTCTCCTATCTTGGAAATAAAATAATGGAGAATGAAGATGTGAAATGGAAATCAAGGAGAGAATCGGAATGGCTAAATCTGTTTTCATCAACATGGGTCATATATTTGCATCCAAATAAGTAATTCAAATTGTTAAAATGAGATTGATTTGGTGGTATGTATACTCATCATTACTGTTTGACATAGAAACGTAGAAAATGTACAAACAGCTGGAATTGTGTATTTGTAGATATAGAATTAGGTGCATCTCGTGAATAGAAAACTAGACAACGTGAACTGATGAACGAAATCAGAGTCAGACAGATATATAGTTATATATATCGAAAGACATACCTTCAGAAATCAATACTGATGGGAGAATTGGATGGCAAACATGCCAGAGGTGAATAACAATGTAAGTGAAAGGATAATATCAAAAGATGGACTAGGAAAAGCCTGATAGATATGCACCATCAATACACGAGACAGAAGATGTTGGAGATCTAGTGCAGCTAACATTCTACATTGAGATGGTTCTTGAACTGAATTCATATTTGTTAATGCAAACATATTGGTCAAGAATTTGTATCTAATTATTGATTTAAAATAGAACAAAATTAACAATTCTAAAAAATAGTCATGTTGCAAATTATAATAAAAGCTCTTTGCTGCATGCACAAATTAAGGAAAATATGTTGAGAAAGAAAAGTATAAAGTTATTTCATAGAAGGATCACATCATAATATAATCACAAAAACAATAAATAGACTATGAAAATGGTTAACAGTCATCTTATGACACTTGCTTTACTATCAGGAATGTTGGTGTCAAAACAATAAGAATGATTGCAGAAATGGCTCGAGCAATAATTACTTTGAGGCTATCAACAGAATAGAACATTTTTTCATTATTTTCCACCAATCCCCACCCAAAGAAGTTCATTTTAACACATGCCGAAATTATACCATTTCAGTTTTAAACAGACTTTTGGTTGACTCTATTATGAATATATTAGTAAATCCTTATCTATCATAACTGTATTTGGAACCTTCATATTACAAGCTACATTGGAAGGAATGATGAATAAAATACTGGCTATTTGAGAAATATTATACAATACCAAAATATTACATAATATATTACATTTGTTTATTATCACAGAAAGAGCTTTAAAATGCTATATACAAAATGTACAGTAGTTTGCAGCTGTTACAAGATTGTCAAGCAAATTGGTTGCCTTTATTATATTTGTATTTACCCACATTACAGACCTCATATTTGTGCCACTTTAACAACAAAAAAGTATGCAAGCTTTTTCAAGATCATATTTCAGGATTATGCAAGCCAGTGCCAAATGTAATATGACACTATACACTACTGGCGTTAACTATTACTTTTCTTTACTTTATCCTTCCACAGATACCGTGAAGAAAAGTGGGGAGTTTGTAGGTCTCACTCTTGTGCAAGACGTGCTGCTGTAGTTTTTGTGAGCCCATGTTGGCATAGGACGTCTTTGATGTTGTCTATCTATTTGTCTTGCAGTCTTCCTTTGACTCGAAACCCCGATCTCCTACCGTTGTATGTTTTGATGGCAACAGATCGGGTTTCATTTTCATGAGATGACAAAACCGCTTAACCTTGTCTATACATGTATTCATGGGAGGATATTGTTCCCACAATTTTTCTGATGTTGGTTTTTTGTCTCATTTCTTTCCGTCTTTTCTGGTTACTCAACTTAACGTTTTTATACTGGTTTAGAAGACTCATCAGAGTCTGTAGACTACCAGTTACATTTGCATTACCCTGCTCTAAAAGCTATGCGCATCCAATCTATTCTTAAATGCATTAACTGTCTCTGCCTCCACTAGCTCTTGGGACAATGCATTCCAAGCATTTCCTAATATCCAATCTGGACCTTTCTTTAGCTAATTTGTATCTGTGCCCTCTTGTTCTCATTGGTAGTTATATTTTGAAAAAACTTGTTATAGTCTAATTTAACCTCTCCTGTGATTATCTTACAAACCTGTATTGTCACCTCGAATTCTTCTCTTTTCTAGACACTGTTGGCCGGTTTTTCGGAGTCTTTCCTTGTAACTGTAATTCTGGAATCCCACTATCAGATTGTTACGTTGATGACTTTTCTCAGGCATCACATTTCACAGGCTGCAATTTTCTTTTCCTACGCCTTGGAAAGATTTTGGCACTGGTAGCACAGAGTTGGTAAGAAAATAGTGTTTATCAGTTGCCGTTTTGTTTTTATACTGATGTTCCGATGTTTGAGTAGTGGTGACAGTTGGTAGGTCACTGCACTTGCTTTTTGATATATTTTTCAATATGTCTAATCGTTCGTCCTCAGTGAAAATGCTTCCCATGTACTTGAACTCTGAACCTGCTGCCATTGACATGTATGGTTAGAGGGCCTGCTGATTTTCCTAGTTTCTGCCTTTGATGGCCTAACCTCCATGTTGTATCTCACACAAGTTATATTAAGTATATCTGTATGATCTAGTAAGTCACTTTTATCTTCGTACATTAGACATTGGTCATCTGCGAAAAGTAACTACCTCAGCAGCTCATGCTTTTCACTTTCTGCAGTTTCGTTGCTTTCATGGTTTTCTTCTGATGTTATTTTATACATGTATGTCACGAATAGAGGCAGTGATAAAACACCGCCTTGTCTGAGTCATGTGGTAATCTTAATTGCATCTGCACGGCCGTCAAGTGTTCTGACTCTACGTTTGGTACAGGGATATCACACTTTTTATTAACTGCCTGTGTATTTCGTAGTCTCCTGTACAGGCACAGTTTGTTTCTGTCCACTCTATTGATGGCCTTCTGATCTGTGAAAACAATGTTGAGTTGTCTATCGTATTCTATTGTACTTTCACTTACTTGTCTTAGGCTAATCTATTACTTCTATCTTAATGAATGCACTACGTCTTTCATTTGGTGTATACCACAGCTAGGGTCACAAACTCAGGGAATATGATGAAACTTTGAGGCAATGAGTTGTAAATAAATGAATGTTTGTTCATGACAATGATCATTCCTGGATTAAACTCATCCTTTACATGTCAGGATTTAACTCAACCTTTTCTGCGTGGCCCATTACTTCACTTCTTTTCTATTGTTCTTTATATATGTTTTCTGAGTGCAGATACATATTTACGTTGTTATTGTTGTCACAAACAAATATTCTTTGGTCACAAATTCAGTGACTTCCTTATCAGGTTTTACAATCAAATTTGTTAATTTAAATTCATTTGATATGAGTGCCAATGATTGGAAATGAAAATGTTTTATGTGACACATGAACAGATGTTATTCATAATGCAGAAAAAAATCTTTGGGTACAACAGATGAGTCTGATATTCAGACTGAGTTAAACATTGAGGAGGCCAATCTCTCTGTCTACAAGACATATCCTTATGATAGTTTCTATGATCATTCTATACTAAATATGTGATCTTCTTCTTCTTCGTACGCAGTCAGACAGTAACCATTATTTTTTCGAAAAAAGCGGCGGTAATCCTGAGGCTGTCGCCACTGCCATAGAGCTTGTCTTGCAGTTCCACTGGTGATGGCCACATCTGCTCTCTCTGATCCTCGTATGTCGGGCAGTTCTGCAGCAGATGTTCAGCGGTCATTTTACCGGTACCGCACGGGCATTCGTCGGTACCACCTATCTTCAATTTGTTGAAAAGGTGGTACCTCAGTCTATTGTGACCAGTGCGAAGTCTGAAGACAACGACCTGCTCTCTTCGGTTCCACTGGTAATAGGCATCGTTTTTGGTGTAACCAGTATGTTCGGTTTCCCATTTGGTCATGTATCTGGCTTTGATAAGCCGTTTTGACTCTTCGTACGTCATACTAGTATCTGTTTGTGGTAGTCTTGCGCCTTCTTTTGCCAGTCTGTCTGCCTCCTCGTTGCCTTGGATGTTGCAGTGTGATGGGACCCACTGTACCACTACCCTTTTTGGTGCGGACTGCTGGCACAGTTTGCAGAGTGCTGCTCTTAAGTCATTAAGCTCAGTGTTTTTCTGGCTTTGTAGCGCTGTGACTACGGCGAGAGCATCTGTAAGCAGGACTATATGGCTTTCATTTTCTTTATGTGTCACCATTTCTTCCACTGCCGCCCTCAGTGCCTCTGCTCTGAAATTGCTTGTGTACTTACCAGTAGCGAATGACAGTGTTATTTTTCTGCCATTTGGTAGGTTCAGGAATGCTCCTACCCCTCCGTTCTGTGTAGTGTTTGTTACAGAACCGTCGGTGTATGCATGGGTCCAGTCCATGCTTGGGTAGTTTTCCAATTTAAAGCTTAGGGTAGTATCTCTCCTTTCTTTTTCAGTCTGGCCGTTCTTGTTTCCAATATCTGGTATATTTTCTCCGCTTTAGTTTCCCATTTCCCAAATTGTTTAGTCTCTGGTGCATTGGATGGTCGGTCAGTCTTCAGAGTTTCTCTGACTGCAGCTGGGCTCTGCAGTCTCTTCTATCGGTCATGGGTTGCAGCTTTGTAATCTTTTCAAGTTCTACAATTGGCGTTGACTTCATGCCTTCTGTTATAACTCTCATGGCTTGGTTTTGAAGTTTGTTAACTTTATCGAAGTTCGCCTTTGCTACTGTTGTCCATGCCGCAATGCCATACTCGAGAACTGGTCTCACTCTTCCAGTGTACAGTTTCTTTAGTATACTTTCGTCTGCTCCCCAGCTTGTGCCAGCAAGTTTCCTCATGATTGCCATTCTTTCTCTGGCTCTCATTCGGTTTCTCTCGATCTGACTTTTCCATGTCATGTGCCGATCAAATGTGACTCCCAGATAGTTTGGGTTGTCGTTTGGCTGCAGGAATTTGCCATTTAGACTTAATTTGGTGTTTTGGGGTTTGATTGAAAGCGAGAATATTGTACATGTGGTTTTCTCCTCGTTTATTTTGACCAGCCATGAGTTCGCCCACTCTTCCAGAGATGTTAGGGCCTGCTGCATCCGATTTCTTGCTATGGTGAGATTCTTTTCAGAGGTCCACATAGCCAGATATGTGATCTAAAAAATAAAAACCAACATTTAAAGAAGAAATCAGTGGTTAGCAACAGTGGCTGCAGACCAGCTCTGGCTCACAACAGCTTTCTGCTTTGTCCACACCTGACTCTCTGGAAAGACATACAAAATCAGTAACTGTAAAATACTGAAAATGAGAGTCTGCCAAAGGATATCCTTTATGGATAGCTGGCCATTTGAGTTAAAAGAAACAGATGCCACACACTGTGATTCAAGAACATATGCAAGAGGGATATGAAGTCATACAACATCCCATCCGAGGGCTGGGAAATGATTGCTCATAAACAAGGTGTCCGGAGACGGTCAGTTGGAGGGACATAGTAGCTGCTGATGCTAGTAGAGACCTGACAGAAGAGAAAAGAAAAAGACTGAAAAGATTGGGGGACAGCCTCCTCAGCATGGTTGTATGATCTGTGGCAGGGACTGTCACTGGCAGATCGGCCTTTACAGTCATAGCAGACTGTGACAAAATACAGAGCTGGACAAAACTCACAGGCCGCCACGTGCATGATCTACAGAGACTGAGACACCAAAGATGATGATGAAAATACAATGAAGTGGCACTACGAACCGAGTGGCCTGTGAATGTTTCCAAGGTATGTCATCTGACCCACCACCAAATTCAGTTACCAATCACTGTTTTAGATTAACCGCCTTCGCTAACTTGTAATGTTTTGGTTTAATAGATTACCTTATAACGGGAGAGATGAAGACCCCCTACAATAGAAGAATACAACATTCTTCCCTCTCTTGACAACGGGCGGGAGGAGAAGGTGCTTGTACAAAGCGAGAAGTGGCTACACATATCAAACCACCAAATGCATGCCAAATTTCATAAACTAAACAAAAATATGCTGGAGCAAACGGACATCATTCACAACTCTAAATATCTGCATTGTTGCCATGAAGACCTACCCCACAACCAGCATTTAGAAATAGAAATGTTAACTAATTACAAGGAGCTGAAATATTGTAATGAAAGTGTCATAATCATCTCTGGAATAAAAAATAAACAGAACCCCTCACCAACTAAAAGTCTTGGCTTAAGAGATGACAGAAGAAAAATACAACCCCAAGTAATGGATGCACGTATATACAGATGTATTCACAGAGGATGCAGTAGAGAATAGAGAAAGAGACATCTATAAAATGCACAATAATGGGTGGATAACTCGAAAGGCTTTCACAATGAGTGAGATCTCAAAATTTAGGGCCGGATCCCTGACACTTCTCTAGCCACTGAGAATCCTTATGTCAAGATTGTTTTCTTCACTGACCAGATCCTTACTTGAATCATTACAGAACACCAGAAATGAACACATGCATGATAAAATACAATCCAAGTAAAACAGCATCCAAAGGACCTTAACAGTCACCTTCCAGTGGCTACCATACCACTGTGAGATTACAGGGAACAGAGAACTGTCTGGACCTGGTAGCAAAATAGAGCAATTCCTCCATATAGTGGCATACCAAGAGGCCAAATGTATTATTCACAACCATTACAACAACCTATGATGAAAGAAAGAAATGACTGAACGATGCATCTGACCCAATTCACTAACAAACTACTCTGCTCCACTTGAGAACACACCCCAGTACACTACTAAGTCATGTCAACCAGCTCATGATATCCTACAGAAACGAATTCCTGTGTGCAACCGGAATCAGGACTCCTGAACCTACAAGACTGCCCAGCCCACAAAGATCTACGAAGCCAAACCTGGCCAGCGGGAGTAGAGCTGAGACAGAAGCTATGAGGTTGCTATGCAGACCTAGAAATGACTGTGAACTTGGTCCTGACAATGGGATTGCAGATTTAGCATGACCAAATACCTGAACACAGAAGAATTACCTGAGCACGTCGCTATTGTTAATTTGAGAAAAGTAATCTAGATCAAACGTTAGATATTCACAAATTCCACCAAATATGTCACTTGATATTGTATTTCAATGAAATGGCCAAATTGGTATCTCTCATATATTAATTGATAAATGTTAACTGTAGTAAAACAAAATCACAGAAGAACTGCTTGCGTGGCAACAATTATGACTTGCACTAGGGGTGGACAACACCACTATTGGTTATTTTTCTTGTAAAAAAAAATATAGATTGATATGCTTATGGCTAAGAATGTTTTGACACTTGTGTATATCTTATAGCAAATCTATGCTAACAAGCCATGTACAACAGAATATTATTACTAATAAATATTTAAAATATTAATATGAAATATAATAAAATGCTTTCAAATGTATCACCTTCTTCTATGTGACTATGAGACAGAATAATTGAATATCCACATGTTAACATCTACAATAAATTAACATTGATTTTAAAGTATGATGAATGCTAAAACAATTCATATAAATATCATGTACATTAGCTCTAGACTGACATAGTTTCGATGAGTTTCAAGAGCAGATTTACTGAGCTTTTATTCCTATTATATGTGTGAAACCAACTCTGACAGCATCTGAGGATAGTTTTGTTCAAGAGTAAGGGAGGGAAGTGTGACAGTCCTATCTCCTTCTTTTAGGGTTATCAGCTGTAAAGATGTGTTGCCTCCTCCTGAGCAGTAACGAGAGCCTTCGAGGGTCAGCTGCGGGAAAATTTTTTCTGTCACGGCATCCACCATGTAAGGATCATTTCCTAAAAGCAGTCCCTTTGTGCTGCTTTTGGGTATCAGCTTTCTGACTCTGTGGATGTAAAGTTAATGATTTGTAATTGTCCTCAAACTATTGTTAAGTATACTTATTTTTCTTGTTTTAGGATCAGAGTGGCATAGTGCTTAGTCCTCTTGCCTGTCAATACAAACCAGATGCAGATGTGTCATCTAGTTTTGTAATGCTCCCATGTACCCAGTTATAAATATGTATCTGACTGTTAAAGTCATGGTAGACAAGACAGCAAGGAAGGGAGCTGGTCAACTAAATATATAGAAAGTTGAACTTTTAGAATAATGTCTCTAATACAAGGGCTGACAAGAATAAGAGCACAGCAACTTTCTAAGCATGTTCAAATGAGCAACTAAGTAGAGCCATGCATGTAGCTAGCAACCTCAACCATTGCTATTAAAAATACCTGTGAAATGCTTGGTTACAGCTTTCCTGTAAAGTGGCCAGCTGTAGTGATGGCCACATGCTTCACTTGAAGCAAAATGGTGAATCATCCATCTCTTATGACGTGATATATCAATTTTATTATATAACTGGATATTATTCAACCTTTAAATAGATAGTCTGGACACATGCTACTGATGTTTAGGGTGAATGACAGTATGTTATTACCAATTGCTGTATATTTTGTCATCTAGAGGCAAGTTGGTTAAATGCGTTTGTCATTATTTTCCTGTGATATTTCCTCTTCTTCTTCGTACGCTGTCAGACGTCAACTTGTATTTGTTCGAAGAAAGCAGCTGTCATCCTGAGGTTGTCGACACTGCCATAGAGCTTGTCTAGTGTTGCCACTGGTGATGGCCACATGTGCTTTCTCTGGTCCTTGTATGTCGGGCAGTTTTGCAGCAGATGTTCAGCGGTCATTTTCCCTGTACCACAAGTGCATTCGTCAGTGCCACCTATCTTCAGTTTATTGAATAGGTGGTACCTCAGTCTGCTGTGGTCTGTGCGGAGTCTGAAAACCACGACCTGGTCTCTTCTGTTCAACTGGTAATAGGCATCATTTTTTGTGTAGCTAGTATGTTCTGTTTCCAATTTGGCCATGTATCTGACCCTAATAAGCCTTTTGGACTCTTCGTAGGTCACACTAGAATCTGGTTGTGGTAGTCTTGCACCTTCTTTTGCCAGTCTGTCTGCCTCCTCGTTGCCTTGGATGTTACAGTGGGATGGAACCTACTGTACCACTACTCTTTTTGGTGCGGACTGTTGGCATAGTTGACAGAGTACTGCTCTTAAATCATTAAGTTCAGTATTTTTCTGGCTTTTTAGTGCTGTAACTATGGCCAGGGCATCTGTAAACAGGACTATCTGGCTTTCATTGCTTTCGCCTGTCAGCATTGCTTTAACTGCAGCATACAGTGCCTTTGCCTCCGCTCTGAAACTGCTTGAGTATTTTCCAGTTGCCACTGACAGTGTTATTTTTCTACCATTTGTTAGGCCCAGGAATACCCCTGCCCCTCCATTCTGTGTTGTGTTTGTTACAGAACCATCGGTGTATGCATGGGTCCAGTCCATGCTTGGGTAGTTTTCTGCTATGTACATCAGGGTTATGTCTCTTCTTTCTTTTTTAGTCTGGCTGTTCTTGTTTCCAATACCTGGTATATTTTCTACCACCTCCGGAATGATATGCTGCTTCCATGTGGGTTTGCGTACAGTAGGGATGGGCTTTGGTGTTGTTACGGTGTTCATAGAGTCTTCGCTCATCTTTGCTTTGGCTATTTCTGCAAAGTTTCTCCGCTTTAGTTTCCCATTTCCAAATCTATTTAGTCTCTGATGCATTGGATGGTCTGTCAGTCTTCTGAGTTTCTCTGCTTGCTGCTAGGCTCTGGGGTCTCTTCTGTCGGTCATGGATTTCAGATTTGTAATCTTTTCAAGTTCTTTAATTGGGTTTGACTTCATGCCTCCTGTTTTAACTCTCATGGCTTGGTTTTGAAGTTTAATAATTTTATCAAAGTTCGCCTTTGCTGCTGTTGTCCATGCCGCAATGACATACTCGAGAACTGATCTCACTCTTCCAGTGTACAGTTTCTTTAGTATTGTTTCGTCTGCTCCCCAGCTTGTGCCAGCAAGTTTCCTCATGATTGCCATTCTTTGTCTGGCTCTCATTCGGTTTCTCTCGATCTGACTTTTCCATGTCATGCGCCAATCAAATGTGACTCCCAAGTAGTTTGGGTTGTCGTTTGGCCGCAGATATTTGCCGTTAAGACTTATTTTGGTGTTCTGTGGTTTACTTTAAAGCGAGAATATCGTACTTGAAAAGCAAAATGGTGAATCATCCATCTCTTATGACGTGGTATATCAATTTTATTATATAACTGGATATTATTCAACCTTTAAATAGATAGCCTGGACACATGCTACTGATGTTTAGGGTGAATGGTAGTATGTTATTACCAATTGCTGTATATTTTGTCATCTAGAGGCAAGTCGGATAAATGCGTTTGTCATTATTTTCCTGTGATATTTGATATGTACATATATTTGATATTTGATCATGTGGATTTGAAAATGTCTACTGTAACGCTGATTACATTTCTTGTGATACTTGTCATCCTTTTATCATGTGACATTTCAAAGTCAAGATGGCACAAATGGATTACGAACAACGAATGACTAGTTATTTAGTTGTCATTGCCATTGATGAAACTTTTATGACTTGTATCTTTATCACAATTTGGCTGGATTACCTCAGCTACCTCCTGTGGGTTTCAGGAAAGCCGGATTAATCGTAGTGCGTCTGTCACTATGTGTGTGGCTTTGACTTTCATTCTGTGACAACACTTTATGAATATCTGGATCATTATTTGGTTCTTACAGTTTTATGTGCCACTTGTTATGAACATTGATTTAGTCCTGGTGATACTATATTTTTAACTTGTTAGATGTTACACCCCACTGTCATGTGGAATATCTGTTTATGGGAAAGGCTTCGGGAGTAAACCATGAGGGAAAATCTGCATCATGTGCTATCTCCAGTTATCTTGATAACATCTTGCCACCGGTAGCTCAGGATGATAGAGTGAGGTTGACTTTAATATAAATGACTCCGCAAGTCACCCATTTCAGCGGACAGAGCAAAAGGAAAAGATTGTCCACATGACTGAACACCAAAAATGTCTGCAGATAGGGCAAAGGGCGTTAATCTCGTGAAATCTAGCAGAGTGTACTAGACCATGGACATACGACACATGGTAACCGAAATACTATTACGTATGGCCAATGACCATGTCAGGATAACCGGAGGAAAGAAACAACACAAAATGAACGAACTAACTAATCCAAATTGAAAATTTTCTGCTGCTCTCTAGTCTAGATTGACGAAAAGTACGGAGATCCTGTGTCCACTCTGTGCACATAACAGAAGCCTTGGAAATTGAAAATCAATAAGAGCAAGCTGCTTGTCAGTCTTTGCAAAATTTGTATACAGAATGAAATTCCTAGCCAATGCGCAATGTACTTTTCCAGAGGCCTATAAACTGCAGGAAGTAAAAATAGCAAAATAAAAGAATGTACTATGGATAGTCTTCGACCACCTTGCAGTAGATATAACATGACTCTTTGAATACCAGGATTCCAAGCACCATTCATTTGACTGGTCTATGACAATTCAGAGCTTTGCTGGTTCACATGCGCTTCATCTATCTTTTCAAATCTGGAATGTTTTCTATTAAACGCTGAATGTGATCTAAATATCAACACCTTTGTCCTTTACCAGCTTGGTAGAAACTTAACTTGATTATACTGGCTTAGAAGGCTCTACAGTTTGTATACAACTAGTTTATTCCACTCCACTGATACTAAAAATAACTGTGATCATCTAGTCTATTTTTGAATGTATTAACTGACCCTGCTTCCATCACATCCTGTGGCAATACATTCCAAGCATTCACCACTCTCTGGCTAAAAAAATATTTCCGAATATCCAATCTGGACCTGTCTTTAAACAATTGAAGCTGTGCTAGCTTGTTCTTGTCGCCAATTGAACTATGAAAAAGTTGGTAGTCTAATTTATTCTTTCCATGGATTAATTTATAAACTTGTATTATGTCACTTCGAATTCTTCTCTGTTCTAGGCACTGTAGACCAGTTTTTCTTTGTCTTTCCTCATAACTATAATTCTGGAATCCCTACAGCGAGAATACACCAACGGGATAGCAACAGCAGCCACAATAAATTAGAGTTAGAAATATCCAAACTGAAAATGAGAAAGTCGCCAGGAAGAGACGGAGTGTCCATGAGATGATCAAGAACTTGGGAACAGCAGCAAAAACAAAGCTGCTGCACATTTGTTGGACATCAGGTAAAGTCCTACAGACCTGGAGAGACGCAATCATGATACCATCTCAAAACTAGGGAAAGACAGTTCCATGGCATCCAGCTATAGACCAATCAGCCTCACAAGTTGCATCTGTAAAACAATGGAACGCATCATCAACTTAAGGCTGCAGTGGTATCTTGAGAGCCAAAACTTTCTTGTGCCACAGCAGGCAGGATTTAGGAAATGCTACTCCACTGAAGACCAGGCAACATACTTCTCACAAGAGATCGAGGGCGGGTTCCAGGACAAGAAATTGGTATTAGCAGCATGGATAGACTTAACTGGTTACCTACCACAAGCCGCTCCCAGCGCCAGAACACTTATTTAGCCGCGGCCATAAGCCGCTGTGAGCGTCAATGTTTGTTTCATAGTAAAACAAGTTATAAATTTATAGTTTTCCTTTCCGTTTCGGTACGAGATTTTAATTTACCGAAGGGAAGTTGATTTTTGAATCACATGTGGACCAAATCGGATGTTAAAAATTGTATTCTTGTCAAAATTATCATATTTTCAAGCTAGTTACCGAACTGTAAAAAATTGTTTACCATGGCAACAAACGATAAGGTCACCAAAAGCACTTGTACGGCTCGTCTAACTATTGAACAGGCTAGAAACTTGTTTCAACAGATAAATAATACATCTAGTGAAGACGAGGTAAGTGAAACAGATGTCGATAATAATGATTCAATTGATTTTGATGAATACGAAAAAAATAGTAGTGACAGCGCAAGTAGTGATAGCGAAGATGGTGCACGTCCTGGACCATCAAAATTCCCTAAAAAGGCTAAGACGGCTGCTAGATTTACAAATAGTTCAGTAAAAAATGGAGCTCAAGGAAGAGAACAGTGGCACCAAGTAACTGAAGGTGAAACAACAAGCAGTATTCCCTTTGTTCCAACTCGTGAACCAGGTATGCATGCAAAACTAGATGCATCTTCCTCTGAACTAGATTGTTGGTTTGCCTTGATAACACCAGATGTGTTAGATTCATTGGTATCAATGATCAATGAATATGCAGAATTGAAGAAATCCAAACAAGTTTCTTTACAAAAGTCTACACTTGCAAGTTGGAAGCCTATCACTGAATATGAGCTGTTAAAATTTTTGGCCGTGATTATTGCAATAGGTTTAGGTAAAAAAGCATAGGTGAAAGATTATTGGGCACACAAACCGCACAACTACAACCCATGGTACAGTCAGATGTTTCCCAGATTGAGATTTGAAATCATTTACCACACCATGATGCATGTTGGAGATGCTGAATCTGTAGGCAAGGACAAAATAGAGCCATTCTTGATTTCACTAATAGCAAAGTTCCAGGATGCATTTTATCCATTTCAGGATCTGGCCATTGATGAAATGGTAATAGGCTATAACGGATGCTGGAAGCACAAGCAGTACAATGCCTCCAAGCCAAGCAAGTATCACATCAAGACTTTTGGCTTGTGTGATTCTACTACAGGGTATGTCTACTCTGTGTTGACATACTTCGGAAAAAACACATCTTATCTCCTTGCCAATGACCGTACAAGTCAGGCCGTGAAGGTGTTTGATTACCTGCTGCAAGGAATTGGAAAAGGCCACCATGTATTTGCGGATAGGTACTACACTGTAGACACCGTGATTACATATCTGTTGAGTAGGGGTATTGATTATACTGGCACACTCAACATCAACAGGAAAAATTTTCCGCTTCAGTTGAAGACCATTTCTCTACAGCTCCGAGAAGCTAGGTGGTACAGAAATAATGATGGATCCCAGATATGTGTTGCTTGGCGAGATAAGAAAGCCAAAAGGCCGTGTATTGTTGTCTCCACCAAGACTACAGTTCAGATGGAGCAGGTTACAACTAGACGAGGCAACACAGTTGAAAAACCCAAAGTAGTGCAGCGATACAACATGTGTATGAATGGATGTGACCATAGCGACCAGATTGTATCATCCTGTGGCAGCTTCTAAAGAAAAACAAGAAAATGGTGGAAAAAAATATTTTATTGGATCATTGAGGTTTCACAGGTAAATGCTCATATATTATACACGCACTGTCATGCTGATGAGAAGCCTATGCCCTTGAAAGTCTTCAAAGAAAATTTGATCCATCAGCTGACTGAGAAGGCTGCATCCATCATCCCGCAAGAGGTAGTAACCACAAACAGCAATAAAGTTGGGAGAAAATTCAAAGAAGGAAACAAAATTAAAAGATATGAGGGTGCTGTGCATCTTGTGGATCACTCAGACAAAGACAGGAACTGCATTGTATGCTCAACTCCTGCAAAGAGAGCCCGCACAAATTTTTATTGCACTGGTTGCCCAGAAAAGCCACATCTCCATCCGAAGAACTGTTTTAGAGTGTACCATACACATGATCCTGCAGATGGTGCTCACTAAAGACATTGATGTACTGTAAATAAATTGGAGATATATATTTTTTTTTAAATGTTAATTTTTCCAAAGATATTTTTTTTTTCTTCAAATGTTAATTTTTCAAAAAATGTTTCATTTTTTCTGATCTGGCCTACATGTGGTTACATAAGCTATTAGAAGTGTAAATATTATCCAATTTCTGTGTTCTTGGATTTGTTTTTCTTATTGTTGGATATACTTTGTGATAACCACCAAGTAAAAGACATTAAATGTTTTGGACATTCAAAAATTTAAGGTGAGTTGGCACTTTTTTTCTAATTTTGTAATGCTTTTCTGTTGTAAATAATAATTTACCATTTACAAATTTCCTTCTAAAAAATAACACACAATTGTTTTAGATTTATCTTAGAGAACATTCATTTACCTACAAAATGGTATATCATTCATAAAAATATGTTAATAATTAAGAAAACTGCAGCTAAATTTGTACATACACCTGCAAATGGGAAAATGGGACCTAAATTTAATTCTGCCACAGCCTGTTTTTCAATTCAGTAGCTAATCAGTTAAGGAAAGCTTTTGATAAAGTTTGGAAAGAAGGACTTTTAAAGAAACTGAGAAATAATTGAGTGATGGGTAGGATATACAAATGGATAAAAGCATACTTACATAACAGAAGAGCCAGAGTCCAAATAGATGGTCTCAAGAGTAAGAAAATTCTACTGTGTCATGGTGTACCTCAGGGAGGGGTTCTTTCCCCTACACTTTTCATTATCTTCATCAATGACTTTGATTGCTGAACTATCACAAGGAACAAAAGTTGCAATGTATGCAGATGACTTGGTAATATGGTGTACAAATGAGCAAGCAACAGTGGCCACCAGAATGCTGCAAAGAGCTATTGATGCCTTGACCTCATGGACAAACAGATGGTGTGTAAACATTAACACAGACAAATGTAGCACTACATTTTTCACCCTCTCCCCAAAACAAAAAAGCTGGAGCTATCAAGATAAATGGACAACACCTCAAAGAAGATAAACAACCCACCTATCTTGGAGTTACACTCAATGATAGGTTGACTTGGAGGGAACACATCAACAAGGCAGCCAAAAAAGCCAGGAGGAAGTTAGCCATCCTGAGAAAATTAAGTGGAACCACATGGGGAGCTAGTGGAAAAATACTTAACAAAGTTTACCAACAAGATAAACAGCCACATCTGGAATCATCTGAGTAGCAGATGGTGAAGACATCTGGTCAGCAGCGTGGTGCCCTGCAGCAAACACTACCCTATAAGAGGTGGATAAAGTGCAAAATCAGGCACTTAGGGTCATTACAGGAGCAATGAAATCAACACCTATAGTGGAGAGGGGGAAAATGGGAAGGATACAAGAACTAAGAGAACGAGACATAAAGGCAGAAAAGTTCCTCTGCATGCAGAGCCATCCAATCTAAGACATTTCAAAATTTAGCAATGGGAAGACTGAAAAGAAGTAGTTTTATGCATCAAGCAAAATGACTTTGCCGGCAAATTATAGATCTACCTGAAGTTGACATCCCCCTAAAGTCTGTGCCAGAACAAACCCCTTGGAGAGAGGAGCATGGGCTATCTCAGTATGCATTCAAACAAAAGTGAAAGGAATATTAGACAAGGATGAACAGAACAGTGTGCAACGTAGGATAGTGATCCTCAATTTCCTGGATGAAGAATACCCACAAGACTTCTGGATCAGAGTATACACAGATGGGTCAGCACAGAATGCACATAGAATATCCAAACAACATTTGGGATACAGGCAGAGTACAAACTGGAAAATTCTGTCATTCATATGATGCAGAAATTCAGGCAATCAAGGTGGCAACTGAGAAACTGTTGAACACCAATATCAGTTCACAACCTGTAGTATTTCTGACAGATGCACAACACTCCAAGCACTGAAATTTGAGAAACTGCCAGATCTACAGGCTCTACTGTCTGAACTGAGCAACCAGCGCAAGATTGTCATGCAGTGGATACCTTCTCATTGTGGAGTACCAGGAAACGAGAGAGCAGATCGACTGGCAAAGGAGGGTGCTGCAGACGAGCAACCAGATGTGCCAGTTACATGCCAACAGAAGATAAGGATGATCAAATCAATCAGAAAGCCACCAACAGTAACACCAGACGATTACCATAACATGAACAGACAAGAGCAAACTGTTGTATTGCGCCTTAGAACAGGACACAACCGACTCCATAGCCACATGTACACAAAAATGAAGATTGGCAACTCAGCCATGGGTACATGCGGACAGGCACCCCAGACAGCAGAGCACATATTACAAAACTGCCCCAAATATGATATACAGAGAAAACCTCACTGGCCCATAGAAACAACACTGGAAGAGAAACTTTATGGACCTGTATGTGAACTACAAAAGACAGTGAAGTTTATACAAGAGACAACATTGCAGATATAGACAATATTTTAGAGCGAACGAAAGAAGAAGAAGACTCAACCCCGGTTCTCTATAGTCAATGTGAGAAGTTTTACACCTTGCCAGTTGTTGGTTATAACTTTGTTGCCTTTCTCTGACATTTGAATTTGGTTTCTTTGGGGATGGTTTATTGTACCTAAGTTTTAATGCAAAGAATCACAGGAAATGAGAGAGCTTATGCACTGGCAAAAGATGGCAGCAAAAAGACACAATTTAATCATCGAGTACCATACAGAGAGATCAAGAACATCATCAGAAATCAGTATATACACAAATGGAAAGAAGACAGTAACATAAGCAGTACACCAGACCCAATTCACCAACTCAAAAGAAACTAACAAACTACCTTATTTCGCCTGAGGACTGGTCAATGCAGACTACTAGAACATCTATGCAGACTACTAGAACATCTATACCGACTAAAGATCTCACACACAGATGAATGCCCATGTCGAACAGCTACAAGCTGACTAAAGAGAGGTCCAGGTTAAGTTAGAACAGGTAGCCAGAATCCTGAACATATTCTACATCTATAGGGAAATGAGATACCAGAACTGGCCAGAGGGTGTGGAGCTGAGACAAAAGCTGTGGGACAACCGCTCCGACCTGGCGAAGACTACAGGCTTAAACATGGCAACTGACCTGCAGATATTGCATAACCAAAAGATCCTGAACGCAAAAAGAAGAATACAAAGGTTGAACGACATCTCTTAGTGAGTGAAATAATAGCAGCAATTGCTTCCTGAAAGAACCCAAATACTTGTGAGATCTATCTATTCTTTCACATATTTCTTAATTGGATCTGGGGTTATTTTATGTTACTTTAACAGATGTATGATGAGTGTATCATGGGCAATTGGCAAGCAAGTGCTTAGATCTTTGGAAGCAACGGAGTTGTGGTTTTACAGAAGAATGCTGCGGATCATATGGACTGCAAAGAAGACTAATGATACAGTACTCGAGGAGGCACAAACACAAAGACAACTTATTGCAAGGATCAGAACAAGACAGTCATTTTTTTCGGGCATGTTATGAGAAGAGGCAGCTTGGAGCACTTTATGACAACAGGAAAGAAAGACAGAGGAAGGCCGAGAGAAAAGATGCTGGACAGCCCGAGAGAATGGCATGAGCGGCAATCAACAACAGAGTTGGTAAACTCATGGAGTTCCATGGTCGCTAACGCCAACCAGCAGCGCACCTGATGATGATGGAGAGACGTAATGATTGATTCAAACTGACAACAACGAATATGATGACAAGACAGCAAGGAATGTAGTCGGTCAACTTGCCTAGAAAAGCAGAATCTCAGCATACTGAAGTGCCTAGCCCTTGACAACATGACAGTGTCTGGAATAGAACTTCTACTTTAGTATTGTGCCTTGTATTCTATTCCAATAGTATGAATCCACAATTCAACAAGGGACTCAGTAGTCTAGAGGTAAGGTGTCCACCTTGAGTGCCAGAGGTCGCGGGTTCAAATCACGACAGAAACCAAGATTTTTTTCATGCGGATCTTCTGGTAGCAAGGTCAAACTCCCGTAATTAGTGTCAAGCACGTTAAAAATTCATTAGCAGTTAGAAATTGAAAAGATTAGGCTAAACTGCCGCTGCCTGGACAAAATTATAGCTAAAAATCTAACAAAAATGTTGTGTACTGTACCTTCCCCAAGGTTAAGAGCAGCATAAATGGTGCCTAACTGGCTGTGGGTCTACTTAGCTCTAGTTTAGATAAACTCGCACATCGGTTAACCAACCTCCAAGCAACATATTGTATACAAACTCTGCAACGTCGTCTAAGCCAGTTAAAAAGACGTTACATTAATCCTCTTAATTCATGTGCATTAAATTATTACATCCAGCATACTCTCCATATTTTTATATGCTAAACATTGCTATTTTTAGTCTTGTGTGACTTACTTAACTGCCCTTGACTTGAAGGAATTGTTGAGTTTCTTTCCTTCACCAATCCCATCAAAAAGTTTGAACAGTAGATCTGTGTTGGTTACTATCACTTTTCTCTCTGGTGCTTGTGATTTTTTAATGATATCTCTCTCTTCAGGAGGCGTCACTGGACGAACATCTGAAAAACAAAAATAAAGGGGAGTTGTTGTTGCTGTTTAACTAGGTTTGAGAGAATGTTCTCTCTTTTGCAGTCAATGCCAAGTTGTAGAATTTGCAAGTGTTTTGTAGCTGGTGATTTGAGTTGTATAAAGTGTCTGTTATATTTTTGGGATTTATGGACAGTAACTGTGTTATGTTGCAAGTCCTTGACACATCTTGTACTGCCTCATATGGATGGGTACAGTTAGTCTGTTTCATAATAGTTGCTGTCAATTGTCGTCTAATATCTCAATAACTCTTGCACCGATAAACGTGAATTTTTGCACATGGTCTAATATTTCTAATGTCCCAACAACTTTATAATTTACATTTTGTCAGGTAGTGCCGTTTTCTTAAAGCGGCTAGTTCCTTTAAACTTTGTTTGCAATGGAATTATTTTGTTCCTTCAAAAAATAAAAATAGTGTAAATTAAAAAACTGTCTGTTTTTAGGCATTCGGATCTCTCCAATTTGAATAAGATTTTCTACATTAGGTACATGTTCTTTTTACTGTAGTTCATGTTTTATAGGTACTGTAAGAAGTAGCAGCGCATTTCATAGAAAGAATGTGTGAAGATGAACAAGCAGATGATATATAGAACATAGAAAGTACATATTTCAAATGGATTGGTTTTATAAATAGATGCTGGAGCAAACCAATAACTGATTATAATTCAGTTCTGAGATCCATCTTCTATCTGATTCAGGTGGCCCTGATAAGTACCATTTTGTAAAGGTGATGGAGACTTCTATTTCTCTGTAAAACAAACATGGAAGTTAATTTCTCGCTTAATCAGAAAATTTAACTTTCGCCCAAACAAGTTCAATTGGGTTTAAGTGTGAATGGTAAGGCGGCTGTCTCAAACACATATGACCATGCTCTTGGATCAACTTGTCTATGTGAAATATCTTTTCCTTTCATGTCTGCTTGACAAGGGAAAGCAATTCAGGTTTTAGATACCTTTCATTAAATGGTATGTGTTCTTTTGTGAGTCACATCTTTATTGCATCTTTTGTACTGGATGAAGTCAGGATTTTATCTTCTTGTGTCCCTATGTTATGGTATGATGCATTGTCCATTATCAGACAATAGGGTCTATCTAAGGACAGAAGAACAGTTTTTTCAATCCACTCTCTAAATATGTTACTATTTTCATTTCGGTATGATAGTCCGATTGTCCATATAATTTGAAGCAAATACAAGTTCTGCATTCTTTACTAGCCCATTATATCTGCTACCTGCATGTGCTATTATCAGGCGCTGTCCTTTGCCACTTGGTACTAATCTTTTAATCCTTACAACCGCTGACTACCATTAACAATTACTTAAGCTATGACACAATTTGTATTGGCACACCGGAAGGCTGACTAGAACTGTTAAAAATCAGTGATCTACAGTTGACTGTGAGTTCACTTTGGGTTGAAGGAAAGATTTCATGAAACACATGGAAAATATTATTTTTAAAAATGCTCACTATTATGAAGACTATTAGGAGGGTTGATTTTTATATACCCCAAAGAAAGAAAACTGTATACCATATGTTTGAGGGCAAGAAATAAATATCCACCATTGGGACATGGTGATCTTCAGGTTATACGCAAATTTGAAATATTTTGTTTATATGGAAGCTGAGATATTCAATGTTATAATGCAGCAAACATTGTGAAAGCACTATAGTAGTAACTCTACTCTAGTAGAACAAAGAAGGCGCACAGCCTGTTAGGCGCCATCTATGCTGCTTTTGAAACACAGAACCATTGCTGGTGTTATACCATGTGAACACACAGGTAAGTTAGTTGCCTCTCTGTGGTTGTGGTGCTATTCTTGTCATTCATAACATAAAGTCTCCGGCGGACCAATAATTGTTTTATGTTGATATATATTTGACTTCATAACAATTTAATAACACCCTTTTTTTTCTTCTATTTTCACCCAGTTTTGCAATATGACAATAATCTACGTTATTGATAATAACTTACCTTTAATTTCTAAAATTCTGTTATTTATTTAATTGTGACCAGTATAAATGATGGACATAGCCAAAGATGCAGCAGTGAAAAATGGTGAGGCGCTTACCTATTTAAAATAGACCTCGGCTGGTTAGGCGCCATCTTGGTTTTAATTAACATAGGCCTACCATATTTGTTAGGAGAGCTCATTGTCATTCCTCCTGTAAGTTATTATAGTCGATGAAAACATTATAGGTAACCATTATAGGTCACCAAGTGACCGTACGAGGACAAAAACAAAATGACACCTACGTTACAGCCACAAGACCTTCGTCAGGAACGACTAACAAATCACAACACCAATCAAGACATATCGTACAATTAGCGGGTTTAGTTGCCCGCCATTCCTGGTTGTGCCAGGAAAGTGTGGGACACGGTGTGCCAGTTACGAAATCAGCAATGGTCAACACGATTAAACAGACGAAAGCATGAACAAATCACAAAAAGGAAACCACAAAAAAATATATCAAGAGGCATGCATACGAAGATGAGGAGAAAACACACACACACGAGAAGTCGGACATCCTAACGGGCGCGTCAGCTGAGTGGTAAATAGCTGCTTGGCCTCTATATTTTCAGGTTAGCTGTAAATAACAAATAAACAAGGAATATCATGAATATGAAAACAAGACAGCAAGGAATGTAGCTGGTTAACTTGCCTAGAAAAGCAGAATCTCAGCACACTGAAGTGCCTAGCACTTGACTCGACATGACAGTGTCTGGAATAGAACTTCTACTTTAGTATGGTGCCTTGTATTCTATTCCAATAGTATGAATCCACAATTCAAGGGGGGACTCAGTGGCATAGAGGTAAGGTGTCCACCACCCCTCCTCATCAGGGTTGCCAGTTCCGCGGTTTTCCCGCCCAATTGGGCTTCTTTTTTCAGAGTTTCGGGAAATTTAGGTCGGTTGTGGTATTTTGGGCTACTTTCATTTTTAACCGCTATTTATTAGGCTACTTGGCCTGTACTCACGATGTTACAAATGTGTCTGCAACGTATATCCTATATTCTGCAATCCGATTCCATACATGGGCTTCGACTGGAGTATGGCATTGATGACCACTCAAATCATCTTCCCTTCGCAACTGTTAATTTTTAAATAAAATTTCAAATTATTTTCGCGAGATCTAACATTGGTCACACCCATCCGGCAGAACATATTCGTTGTCGAAAGTATTTGATAGAAGTTTTAAAAGAAATGAGACAGAGATTACTAACAAACGTGGAATGCAGTGAATCAGTATATAATAATAATAATAATAATAATGTTCGCGAAGGTGTCAAAGGCCCGTTACGTCAATCGACCACTATCATGTCCAACTGCCGAGGCTGTGTTCACGAGTAGCGTGTTGACCGAAATCCCTACAGACACCCCGTGTGGAGCCGTGTACTCCGCAGCCTTGGGATGGCTACGAAAAAAGATAGAGAAAGTCCCAAGACAGATACTTTTGTCGTAGATGAAGTGTTAACGACTTCAATTTACTAAGCAATTTTTGTAAGGTGAGATGACCAGTCTAATGCCTTGAAATTATTAACCTATTTATAGCTGTGTAGACGGGAGCAAGTCAAGTTCAGATCTGATCTCAGTTCCTTTACCGCAAGATCAAGATATCTAACTACTTGTCCACTTCCAATCTATAAAAATTGTATAGCTGTTCAAGGAAATCAAAATAATTCAAATGTTATTATTGAAAATATAAATATGAACACACAGATTAAAGTTATTTTTTTCTTTTTAGAAAAACAAGTAATAATAAGCATCACTGCATGTTTGACGTAGTTATTAGCTGACCATGTACGAGGGCAAGTCAGTAAATAGGTTACAAATGGCTATTTAAGAATGTAAAAAATAAATGAGAAAGGAACTTGAAAACCATTTATTACTGAATTTACATTTTCCCTTATTTCTCAACATAATTTTCACCTGTACCAAACGAGTCAGTCAAGGCATAGTCAGAACATCTGACGGTACTACATATGCACTTGAGATTATCACCGCTTCTATTCATTATGTACATGGACATAATAACATCAAATAAGGAATGGGTCAGAAGGCTAGATGAAATAGCACTTGACTATGGTATGGAGATAAACGATGGAAAAACTAAATTAATAACCAACAACACCACTGGCTTCAACAGCAGGATAAAAGCTAACGGTCAGGAACTCGAAGTGGTTGACTGTTTTAAATATCTGGCTTCGATTTTCAGTGACGAAGGATCAAAATGTGAGGTGTTGGCCAGAATAGCACAGACAATAGCGGCGCTTGCAAGGCTTAACACAATCTGGCAAGATAAATTGCTAGCACTATGCACGAAAATCAGATTAATGCGTACGTTGGTCCTGTCAATATTCCTCTATGCTTGTGAGACATTCAGCGAAGGCATTGGAGATGAGATGTTTCCGAAGACTTTTAAACGTCACGTACAAAGATCGAGTCCCAAATGAGGAAATACAAGATAGAATTGCAACAGCAATATGGCCTTTTGAAGACCTCTTGGCAACTGTCAAAAGAAGGAAACTCGCTTGGTCCGGTCACATATCGAGATCAAATGGTCTTGCAAATACGATCTTGCACGGAAAGATGCAAGGCAGACGACGAAAAGGCCGTCCCAAAAAGAGGTGGGATGACAACATAAAAGAATGGAGCAATCTCCGATCAAAAGAGGCACAGGCGTCGTCCGTTGACAGAGAAGGGTGGCGTGGGGCTATGAGGATGTCTTCATGTGTGCCCCAACGACCTCACTGGTTACGGGATGATCTTACCTGAATAACATCAGAAGAGAACCATGAAACCAACGAAACTGCAGAAAGCAAATACCACGAGTCACTGAGCGAGTTACTTTTAGCAGACGATCAATGTCTAATGTACGAAGATAAAAGTGACTTACAAGATCATACAAATATACTTATTACAACTTGTGTAGAGACCAACACACTGGACCAGAAGGGAAAGAATGACAAATACCGATTTGAGAAAAAAGTGTGGGAACAACATCCTCCCATGGATAGACAGACGGTTAAGTGGTTTGGTCATCTCATGACAGAAGGTTAAGTGGTTTGGTCATCTCATGACAGAAGGTTAAGTGGTTTGGTCATCTCATGACAGAAGGTTAAGTGGTTTGGTCATCTCATGACAGAAGGTTAAGTGGTTTGGTCATCTCATGACAGAAGGTTAAGTGGTTTGGTCATCTCATGACAGAAGGTTAAGTGGTTTGGTCATCTCATGACAGAAGGTTAAGTGGTTTGGTCATCTCATGACAGAAGGTTAAGTGGTTTGGTCATCTCATGACACAAGGTTAAGTGGTTTGGTCATCTCATGACAGAAGGTTAAGTGGTTTGGTCATCTCATGACAGAAGGTTAAGGGGTTTGGTCATCTCATGACAGAAGGTTAAGTGGTTTGGTCATCTCATGACAGAAGGTTAAGTGGTTTGGTCATCTCATGACAGAAGGTTAAGTGGTTTGGTCATCTCATGACAGAAGGTTAAGTGGTTTGGTCATCTCATGACAGAAGGTTAAGTGGTTTGGTCATCTCATGACAGAAGGTTAAGTGGTTTGGTCATCTCATGACAGAAGGTTAAGTGGTTTGGTCATCTCATGACACAAGGTTAAGTGGTTTGGTCATCTCATGACAGAAGGTTAAGTGGTTTGGTCATCTCATGACAGAAGGTTAAGGGGTTTGGTCATCTCATGACAGAAGGTTAAGTGGTTTGGTCATCTCATGACAGAAGGTTAAGTGGTTTGGTCATCTCATGACAGAAGGTTAAGTGGTTTGGTCATCTCATGACAGAAGGTTAAGTGGTTTGGTCATCTCATGACAGAAGGTTAAGTGGTTGTGTCATCTCATGACAGAAGGTTAAGTGGTTTGGTCATCGCGTGAGAATGAAACTAGACCAGATGCAGTTAAAAATATATAACAGTAGAACTTCGGCGTTTCGAGCCAAGCGAAGACCGCGAGGTAAATGGATATGCAACATCAAAGACATCCTATGCCAGCATGGGCTCCCAACAACCATATCAATGCATGTGGCTCTTTCTTCTTTTGCGTTCAGGATCTTTTAGTCACGCTATACCTGCAGGCCAGTTGCCATGATGAATGACCCCCCTCTTCCCCCCCCCCCCCCCCCCCCCCCGCATTCCACATGGGCATTCATCGGTGAATGAGATCTTTAGTCGGTATAGATGTTTTAGTAATCTGCAGTGACCAGTTCTCAAGAGAAATAAGGTAATTTGTTTGTTTTTATTGAGTTGGTGAATTGGGTCTACCACTTATGTTCATGTCTCATCTCGACTGGTGTATAGACCGAATTCCAATGATGTTCTTGATTACTCTGTATGGTACTCGATAATTAAATTGTACCTTTGTACTGCAATATAGATATACAACTCCCCAGTACGCTTCACGGCATCAATGAAAGTATGATAATGATGATGTTCGTCCATCACATGTAATGAAGACTACTCTCTTTGCTCAGCCGTATGGTCCATTTTTTTGCTGTGTCCGCTGAATTGGATGACTTGCGCGGTGATTTGGTTTAAATGGAAGAAGAAACTGCGCTATTTGTCAACCTCACTCTGTCGTCCTAAGCTACCTCTGGCCAGTGGCAAGACATCATCGAGACGAATGGAGATGGCACAGGATGCAAATTTTAGCTCAAGGTTTACTCCGAAAGCCTTTCCCGTAAACAGGTATTTCGCAAGGCAGCAGAGGGGGGTAACATATATCGTTGTGTCTTTTGCCTTTCTCATAACCGCAAGAGGTCGGAGCGAGATCACTTAGTGTGTGAGTGATGTATTGGGTTTCTCTCTCAAGCGACGTGTACTAGCCCATTATAGTCCCGTGTCTACCTTTCACAGTCACACCAAAATCGACACTGTCTGCAGCTAGAACGAAGGGCGCCAATCTCGTGAAGTTCAGCCGTGTGCACTAGATCGTGAACACATGTTTAACGGTAGTACTAATTCATATAGCCGATGTACATGCCATGATAATCGGAGGGAACAAAACATGAAAAATGAACGAATTAACTAGTCCAACAGGAAACAACGAGGTTTCCGTGAACACAAGTGTGAGTCTTCGACTAGTGTGAATTCCAGGCAAATTCGTGGACTGGCGGAATCCATAAATAACTAAAACATCAGAACAATGACAGACCAGCAGTGCGATCTTTGCTTCTCAATGGAAGTATAAAGTTAAGTCAAGTAAATGATATCCACCAATATTGGTATACTTTTTCTATCGTTATATTTCTCCCAACACTTCCGTCCGCCCTCTCCCTCCTCTCTAGTCATGTTTGGTCACAAAATGTTGAGCACCTTTTCTCTCCTCTAAACATAAATAGAGAAGGGGAGAAATTAAAGTAAAGGAGATGCGATGGCTTAGTGAAGGAGATGTTCTAGCAAGGTAAATTAGATGTGGTAGTAAAGTAAGTCCGATGTGTTAATAAAGTAATGGAGATGTACTAGCGAGGTAAAGGAGATGTACTAACAAGGGAAAGAAGATGTACTAGCGAGGTAATGGAGATGTACTAACGAAGTAAAGGAGATGTACTAGCGAGGTAATGGAGATGTACTAGCGAGGTAATGGAGATGTACTAACGAGGAAATGGAGATGTACAAGCGAGGTATAGGAGATGTACTAACGAGGTAAAGAAGATGTTATATCGAGGTGAAAGAGATGTTGTAACAATGTAAGATACCGGGACGAAGGAGATGAGACAGGCAGGTAAAGAAGGATAGATAGCAAGGAGATGGAAGGACGAATGTGGATTTGAAAGAAAGATTAAAACTAGATCAAGATCAGATAACTAGGTGAAAGAGATGAGACGAAGAGCGCGGGGGAAGCGAGACAATATTTCTGCTATTCGATCTGATGTTTTGTTGTATATAGGTTGTTCCATTGATATTCTGTTCTGCTTACTACATAAATAATGTAGAATAATTAGAGAACTCTTTCTTCTGATCACCGTAAAACGATTTACTCACTCTTTCATTTCTGTATCATATTCCCGGTGTTGTTTCTCGGAGATTGCGATTAAGTAGGTTTTTGGTTTACGTAGGAGGTGTGCACTCTAATGAATTGCCGAGTCTTCTACCCTAGATGAATTAAAGTACCGTTCTGTTCTGTTAAGATACGACGTAACTGCACTACGGGCAGTCACATAGGTGCTCAGTCCCTCTCAGAAAATATGGAAAAGTGTAGATACTTGGAAGATACTCACACTTGTTCGGTCACTCAGCCGCCCATTTATGCTGTATGATTTTAAAATCTTTCAATCTGTGCTGTTTTTTCTGGCTCATCGACTGGAGTGTCCTCATCCAAAAGGCTGTCGTTGATCAATTTCAAATTGTCACCTCTATCCCTTGCCAATGTCCCTACTGTGGATGCGTCTGAGGCAAGGATGTTAGCTCTGTCATTTCCGTAACCTTCGGCAAGGTTAGGACAGTAGATCCACACGTTCCCGGAGGTTTAAGGCATCCATATCCACTTTACACAGCCATTGCGCACCTTCCAAAGCAGGGGATTGTGAGTCAGAGATGATTACAGCCCTCAATAGAGAGGTCCCAAATAGCCACTTAAGTGCCAATATCACTGCCTCGATCTCCATTCTGATACTGGACGTTGTTGTCAAGAATGTGCTAAACCAACCTATTAACCACCTCTTATGGTAGGATATCAGTGTACCGTTCAAAGTCTTCACCGAAACCACTCAGGCAAATCTTAAGTTGTTTGTGTGACCTTCTGGCACCAGGTGATGCAGAGGGCCACCAAAATAACTGGCTTCATTACTTGAAGAATCTGTCCAAGTGCTTGGAGTAGCGGTTCATCACACATGATGAGTTTGCTAGAGACATGCATAGCTTTCTTTAGTTACAATTTACAACATGCACTGAAGGCTCATCAATCATCAATGCTCGTCTCTCCTTTCGGAACATAGGCCATTGACAACCCTCCTCCAGTAAATTCGGTCTCAAACTGCATTTTCTGTATTTATCCAGTTGAGGTCCGGGGACTAAAGTTCATTTTCAGTCACTACTCCGTGTGTTTCTTGGTCTACATCTCTTCCTCTTCCCATGTGGGTTCCATGTCACTGTCTGTCTGACGCCGTTTGATGGCGATTACCTATGCAGGTGTCCAATCCAATCTACGTTTGATCTGTTGGCTTAAAAGGTTACAGTAAACTTATTCTTGGTACCATGGCAACAGCGCCATAATAGATATATGCTGCATAATTACGTATAGCCATACAGTCTGGTTGTAACATGGATTTGTTTATTATGTCAATCAATTATGGGGATTCTTATATTGTCAATCACTGCGTCTTGTTCGGTGCTAGTAAATGTCACGTATACACTAAAAAGGAGTATCACAAAAAGAAATGAAATGTGTTTACCTGACACCAGGATATTACATTTGCATTAATTTTTATTTCGTCATATATTGGCGTAAGTGGTCGTTGAGAGCAGGTCACTCACTAATCGATAACAGATTGTCTTTCCATTGGCTGATTTCACTCATCTCAGCCAATCAAGTTAGCGAGTAATAGTTGTGCGTTTCCAAGTCGTACATCATGGAAAAGTGTTTTGATTTGTTTGCCTATTAAAACCGCTAATTACATAATATGTCTCATGTCTCTTTTATGGGAATGCGATCTGCATCCGGTACTAAAATAGTTGTGCTCATGCTTCAGATTCTTAAGGGGGCCGAAAATGCAGCGAGTTCTATCTAGCTGATTGCAGAATAGTCAACCAACTATAGCTAACAAAAGCCCTATTCAGAATGGCAGCGTTAGAAACAGACTACACTCGTGTAGTCTAAGCATAGAGAAGGCATACCAGGTCCAAAAAATGTCATGGTGGCGGGTCGAAAGGAGTTTATATCGCAGCCTCGCTGTAAACTACGCCACAACGTCCTTTTCAGGATGAACGTGAATAAGAAAAAGATCCGCATGAACGCAGTTATTTCACGTTAGAAAAATTCCTATATCACATCATCATGTAGCATGTTCTTTGTAGAACCTCGTTCCCATCACAGCCCGTCTGAAAGAAAATCATCAATCTCTTGCCAAAGCTCAAGAGTCATTCCCAAGCATTCCTTGACATCTTCGTGCCATCGCCTGCTAGGTCTGCCTAAGCCTCACTTGTCATATCTTCAGTCATTCTCAAACATTCCTTGACATCTTCATGCCATCGCCTGCTAGGTCTGCCCAAGCCTCTCTTGCCTGGGACCATACCTTCCAATACTGTTCTTTTAAGACAGTTGTCTTTTGATGTGTCCAAAGTATTTCAAATTTCCGTTCATGGTGGAATTTATGAACCAGTTCTCATATATTCCCAACTCTTATCGAATGTTAGCATTCGCTTTATTTGTTAAACATTCATCTTTTCGATCCATGGTCTTTTGAGCATCTGACATATGGAGGAATATTACTGGAGATTTATTTCAAAACTATAAGAACACGTTATATTAAATTGGCTTATAATCGCTGTGTTTATTGTTGTTGTTGCTTTCAAGGTTACTCGTCCTGCATTTTTCACTATTTAGGACTTTGTTCTGGTAGTGTATTGACGGTTGCTCTTATTACAACACCGGGCCTGCAAAAGAACGTCAGCCTTAATACTCCTCGTTGTAGTGTAATACACAACTATTCAGCAGGGCGATTACTATTGGGATCACAATGCCGATCTCCATCTCGTAAGTCAGGAAGCTGTAGCCGATACTGTATTCATATGCATGGCGTTGACGTGAGAAGAAATCTTGGTTAGTCTGACCATGACTTTAGTCATCGCACTTTTTTTGTCTATTGTGAAAGAAAGTGTGTGCAATGGCATGAAATAAAAAACCAGGACTCCGGCACCGACTCGACATACACTGAGCTGAATGGGCCAAACTCGACTAAACGCTATGATGCGTGTGCTTATGCGTCATTGCAAAATTGAATTATTGTGGACCTGACAGATACAGACTCTCGAAGTCTCGTATGTTTGAAGATGTGGTTATTGTTAACTAAGAATTGTGAGTTCAGCACTTACCATTTCCCACCGCCGACTGTCCATAGGAAATAGCCAAATATATTCTGATTTATATCCGGGCCGGGCCGTAGCTCGGTCACACTCATGAGAGCCGAAGTTGTTTTTGTTGTTGTTGAATTCTCACAATGAGTAGAATTACTCTTTTTGTGTGCCATAAAAAGGACGTTAGGTGGCGGTTTGTCGTAGCTTTCCTCACTTTCAGAGCGTGCTGATGAAAGTGGACCAGACTGTTGTGCTATGTATTGCTTTATCTGCGTGTCGCTCACTATTACGGGGATAACATCGATACCTCACCTCGTTAGCCAGGCTGTCATGAAAATAGCCCGTTTTCAAGAAGGGATACGAGGAAGCCAAGGTGAGGGTCTTGGCCAGTATGTTTTTCCCGACTGACTAACATGTCTGATCAGTAGGGTTTGCCTCAGAGCCGAGGTAGAAGGTGTTATCTGTTGGAGACATATTGTGCGTGGACATCCTCTTCTGCACCAGCAGTCGGTCATGGGAGGCGGGGGGGGGGGGGGGGGGGCTTTTGGCGCTGAGGAACGACTTGTGACTTGTGTAGTATCTTGTGGACCGGGGTTTCCTGGTCCAGCCGTACAACATGACCAAACAAAGAAACTATGTGGCAGTCAAGTGTTTAGGAGATTGGGTAGAGGCATGTTTTAGCAAGTTGCGGATATAGTCACGCCGTTGAATGCCCATGATACGCCTCTGGTTGCGCATGTAGAAGGCCTCCAGTCTCAACATGTGATGTTTCAATAACGCCCAGGTTTCGGAGCCGTATAGCAGGACTGAAACCACGCATGACTGATAGATGCAGATTTTTGTTTCAAGGGAAATCTTTCAGTTACTCCACGCACATCAGAGGTCGTGCATAGCAAACGCAGGCAGTCCGATCCGGCCTGTCATGTCGGAACCGCAACGGTCCTGAGATGCCTAAGCGAACATTATTATTATTATTTTTATTATCATTATTATTATTATTTTTATTATCATTATTATTATACGCGGTGTGGGAAAGAAAGCTGTATAACCCCCAGCACTGTTATCTATAAACCCAAGAGCTAATCGCTCGGGGCAGTTGATTAATAACAATAATAACATAATAACAATCAGAAGAAGAAGATATGGATTACGTCGTACTGTTAGACGTCTATTACGACAAGCTATCAGTGTGGTGGTAGTGCCTTTCCCCGGCACCGCCATACGCAGAGCTATTCGAGAAACCGGTCCAACATGAGGTGTTTTAACAGAAGCTTGTCATTTGTACACGACCCAAACTACGTAGGCGGCGACGAGGTTAAAGTTCACTGTGCTATCAGGTTTACGCTAGTGTGACAGCTTCGGTGAGTATCGATTGGCAGAACCATATAGTGCTCTTCTTCCGCGGGTCAGCTCAGAACAACCACCGATAAAATGCAATGATTTCATCAGTGTCCCGTGATGTTGCACTGTTACAGGGAACAGAAATACATCGCCGATGTAATAGAAACAAACGTAACCTTGTTTATGCAGTAACTTGATGTCGGCGTCTCAAATCAAAGATGGCAACTATATAATGGCAACGACTATAATTCAAGTTACGATAACAAATTTAAGTTGACGTCTGACAGCGTACAACGAAAAGAAGACGAAGAAGAAAAATAATAAGAAAAAGTATATTCCTCGCCCCTGTAGATCCTCTTACCACTTAGTAGAGGTGTCACTTTGGTCGAGAGGTAAGGCACTAGCCTCTCAAAGCGATGAACGAAAACGGCCGGCGATCGAGTCTCGGAAGTTTTAAGTCAATCTTGTGGAGATGGGACCAGAGTGCCTGCATACTGAGTCACCTCCAGTCGTCTCGACTTATGTCTTGCCACTGGTCCAAAGTAGCTCGCAACTAGAGAGTGAGGTAGATAACTAGTGTTGTATATTGCTCACTATTTATCCAAATACAGCGCAAGTTACGTCATCAAGAAACACCGTCTGATGATGTCGCCCTCGTCGTTTGTGATGGGCAACTAACTTGAAGAAAAAACGGAGGTAGGGGTTTAAATATCAGGATCACTACAACATTCTATAAGAAAAGATCAAAGGTGCTGCGTAGTTTGTGAGAAGTTTGTTTTGCAGCCAGTTTTTGTCACAGCTGCCTTGTCTTTCTTAACATCAACAGTAATTTCTCAATTTATAGCTGGTTCCCGAGTATTGTTGTTGGGACCCACTCGTACTGAGCTCATTTCAAATCTTGAAGGTGGTCTTTTGGGGCAGATTATAGTGGTTCTTTCACATTCAAAACCTAGCTGAGAAGGTGGAATTGGGTGCTCCTGGCTGTAGTGCAATAGGGGGCTCCTCAGTAAGGTCACCACACGTGTCGATGTACAGCACGAAGGTAAAACTGCTGTAAAACCTGCCTATTTCCGTGAGAGTCACGCAGACAAGAGATGGAGTTTTCATCAGTGTATTTCACGTGGCGCAGATGTTACTCTTGTTCCTGGTCACGAATAGAAACGAAGATGGCTACTGTAACCTTGCAAGCATGAAGTAAAAGGGGATTACATGATATGTGCAGCGTCATCGTGTACAACCATTGTGTTGGTAACTGCTACTGTAAATGCTGAGATTCATGGCCTCATCGAATGTAAGCTATTGTCTATAGCAAGCAATGATGGCCACAACATCAGACGTTTTGTCTTAATAATGTGATGTGCGCTGTATTTGGTTTATAGTGAGGAAGAATATGCTGTGGTCATCAATCTCCCACTTATCAAGAGTTACCTTAGATCAGTGGCAAGACAGTTGGTCGAAACGACTGGAGGTAAATCGGGATGCAGGCACTCTGGTCTTACTGAAAACACGCAGGAGAGTGATGCCGTCATATACACCGACGGATCAGGGCTGCGCGATGAGACATCAGGCTTGGGTTTCTCGGCTAGAGTGAGACCGCAGGTCATTGCTGAGCACAGCAGGGCATACATGTCAACAACCTCTAGTATAAGAATGGAGACGAAAGCAGTGACCTCAGCAGTGAAATGGATATCTGAAACTTCTATAACAAGGGCAGTCATCGTGACAGACGCGCAAGCCGTACTTCAGAGGTACATAAGGGATGACTTCGGTTCGAGTGGATAGCAGCTGTTAGACCTCAAACCTCCAGGGGTTGACATGTATGCCCTGCTGTGCTCATGCTCGGGTTCCGGGCAATGAAAGAGCTGACATCATGGCTTTACAAGCTCTCATCACGAGCACATTAGTGATGGATAGAAGTGATATTCTGAAATCAATCAATGACTGTCTGCTAGACGAGGACACCGCAATAGATGAAGCAGGAATCCACAGGCTGCAAAGTTTCGACATTAAACGAGGTCCGAGCGGAGTATGGCGCAAGAGAGGAAGGAGTAGGGGAGTGTACAAACAGCGAGCTACAGGGACTATCAGCATCCATACCTTACGCCATTTGCTGAGAGAGGCTGAGCACCTAAGGGGATGCCCGGAGTGCAGTGACGTCGGTTCTTAGAAACAGAAAAAGAGACCAGGGATCGCTTGAACCTTGCGGGATTCAATATCCCACCGTGTCTGTTCATCACTGTGAGAGGCAAGTGTTTTAACCTCTTGACTACAGCGACCCCCGTGTACCTCATCATGTACAACCACTGTAACCACGCCTGCCAACGCTGAGATTCAGGTCCTCACCATATACAACCACTGTAATCACGCCTGAAAATGCTGAGATTCAGGTCCTCATAATGTACAACTAACCACCTGAAAATGCTGAGATTCAGGTCCTCACCATGTACAACCACTGTAATCACGCCTGAAAACGCTGAGATTCAGGCCGAATCATGTACAACCACTGTAACCATATGAAAATGCTGAGATTCAGGTCCTCATCATGTACAACCACTGTAACCACGCCTGAAAACGCTGAGATTCAGGCCGAATCATGTACAACCACTGTTACCACATGAAAATGCTGAGATTCAGGTTCTCATCATGTATAACCACTGTAACCACGCCTGAAAACGCTGAGATTCAGGCCGAATCATGTACAACCATTGTAATTCTAACCACCACTGTGAACGCGGAGTTTCATGTTTCCCATAAAGTGATTAACTTTATTGATAGGCCTATGTTTCATTTTTAGCGAAAGAGTGAATCATTATCAGATTATGAGTGACATGTCTAGATTAACCAAGAAAGGATGACCAAATCAATCAGAAAGCCATTAACATTAGCACCAGACGATTACCATAATATAAACAGAGCAGAACAAACCGTTGCGCTGCACCACAGAACAAGACACACACGACGCCGCAACAAAAATTATACAAAATTGAAGATTGACAACTCAACCATGTTTAAATGCGAAGAGGTCTATAACTGCACAGCACATACTACAGAACTGCTCCGAACATGACATATTGAGGCAGACCCACTGGTCCGTAGAAACAACAATGGTAGAGAAACTTTATGGACCTATATGTGAACTACAAAAGACAGAAGTTTATGCAAGAGTCAGCATTGCAGATATTTGCATTATATTTTCAAGCGAACGAAAGAAGGAGAAGTAACTCGAACAATATTATAGTTTGAGGCAAGTAGTCCTGCCGAAGACGGATGTGTCGGATCGAAAGGTGCAAATATCACAATCAAGCTGTAAACTAGCGACATAACGCACAACCTGCAAAGCCACGTTCAGGACTTTGTAGCGGGAGATTGAGAACGAACGAAGAAGAAGTGGCAAGTAGTCTCACAGCTCTGACACTCTGACAATTAATATTGCAATGAATGTCAAAACACGAGAGCTAGGAGTGAGAAAGAGATGTCCAAGTGGTTCACCACTTCACAGGAAATGCAGCACAGTGAATAGCCGACAGCATATATAGATGCATAGAATCACAGCTGGCTCCTTGCATTAGAGTCAGCGAACCACAGCTGTTCAAGACTCTAATCCGCCTTCAAGGGGTGGCCCAGGAAACAAACCTGACTAGTGAAGTTGGGCTTTAAAAATATGGATCGCAGTGGGAAGGCAACCCCGTTACCCAAAAAAGGCCACATGAAATCGGATGCATCGGACCGAAAGGCGCATAAATCGCAGCCTAAATGTAAACTACGACATAACGACCTTTTCAACGCCGACACAGAAGAGAGCTACATAATAGTGTAAGATAGGAAGGATGCACGTAGTGAATGTCTGGATGATGTAGTGGCTAGAGCGTCTGCTCTCGGGAGAATGGGGGCAGGGATTGCTTCCTGGTCTCCACGTGCTTCATCCTCTGAATGAGCATCTAACTTACAGTTAGGAAAAGCAAGGCGACAAGGAATGGAATAGGGCAACCTCTTCAGAAGGGAACTGTTCATCCCATACCAGAAGGAAATTGGTACGCCCAAACATCAGAAACAAACTGGTCCGAAGGGGACTTATCCGCCCACTCCAGAAGTGAACTGATCCGCCCACCTCAGAATTGAACTGGTCCGCCAACCTAAGAAGGGAACTGATTCGCCCACCTCAGAAGGGAACTGATCCGCCCACCTCAGAACGAACTGGTACACCAACTTAAGAAGGGAACTGATTCGTCCACCTCAGAAGGGAACTGATTCGTCCACCTCATGAGGGAACTGATCCGCCCACCTCAGGAGGGAACTGATCTGCCCACCTCAGAACGAACTGGTACACCCCCCTCAGAACGAACTGGTCCGCCAACCCCAGAAGGGAACTGATCCGCCCATCTCAGGAGGGAACTAATCCGCCCACCTCAGAAGTGAACTGATCCGCCCACCTCAGAAGGGAACTGATCCGCCCACCTCAGAAGGGAACTGATCCGCCCACCTCAGGAGGGAACTGATCCGCCCACCTCAGGAGGGAACTGATCCGCCCACCTCAGAAGGGAACTGATCCGCCCACTCCAGAAGTGAACTGATCCGCCCACCTCAGAAGGGAACTGATCCGCCCACCTCAGGAGGGAACTGACCCGCCCACCTCAGGAGGGAACTGATCCACCCACCTCAGAAGGGAACTGATCCGCCCACCTCAGAAGGGAACTGATCCGCCCACTCCAGAAGTGAACTGATTCGCCCACCCCAGAAACGAACTGGTCCGCCAACCCAAGAAGGGAACTGGCCAGCTTACATCAGTTTAAGCTAAACACTACTGCAGTCATCATCACCATCTGGTTGACAAGTACTAAGACTGGTTGTAAGGATGTCTGAGCGTGTCTCTTCATTGGACTCAGCAGTTCTCTTCATTTCAGCATTGGTTCGTACTTATATGTCTCTGCATGCTTGGGATATAAAGGGGAGTCTTGACTGTCCATTTCCACTTCTCCCTGCATCTTGCTGATATCTAGTATTCTAATAACTTCTTTATAATCGTTTAGATGACTCTGCAAAATGTATACAAGCAGTTTCTTCTACTCCACGTGATCTAAAAATAACTATATGCATCCAACCTATTCTTAAACGCATTAACTGACCCTGCACCCACTATTTCCCGTGGAAATGCATTGCAAGCATTCACCACTTCCTGACTTTAAAAAAAATATTTTCTAATATTTAATCTGGACTTCCTATTGAAAACTTTCATGTAGTGTGTTGTGCCCCAGCCATCTCAACCTTCGTTCTTGTATAATTTTCAATATATCTCTGTGCATCTTCCTCTGTCCATTGTCATTGGATTTTCTTTCTCACCCTTTCCATTCTACGATAGCACCACATCGGTAACGCTGCAAAGCTGTGTTCATCCTTCTTTGATTTTGGCCATATGTGGGTAGTGATTATCTACTAGTCGTGCAATGAGGTATCTAACACTATAGTGTGACGGAAGTGTCAGCGACGAGACTAGCTTTACTTATATACATACTTGCAGCACCTGAGCTGCAGCGGTCAGCGACCCATAGCTGACTGCTAGCTGCAGGGCTAGCGACCAGAGCTGCCAAGACCCTTCTACACCTCCACGCAGCGATCCCGGATAACACGCTGCAATAGAGCAGACTGGCTAAGGAGAAGGGATCGAAGAGGGAATGCTAAAACATTGTTATTGTGTGTGAATGTTATTTGTTTGTGTATGTGTGTGTTAGTTTATGTTCGTGTGTGATTATGCATATGTGCATGTGTGTGTGTGTGTATTTGTTTATGTGTGATTGTGCGTGTGTGCATGTTTGTTTGCATGTGTGTTCGTTTATGTTTATGTGTAATTGTGTATATGGGCTTGTGTGTGTGTGTGATTGTTTATGTGTGATTGTGTGTACGTGCATGTATGTGTGTGTTAGTTTGTGCATGTGTGTGATTGTGCAGGCGTGTGTGTTCGTTTGTGCATATGTGACATTGTGTATATGTGTGTTCGTTTGTGTATATGTGTGATTGTGCATGTGAATATATCTATGTGTTTGTGCACGCGTATGTGTTTGTATGTTTATGTGCATGTTTGTGTACATGTGTGACTGCGCATGTGCGGTTGCGCATGTGTGTTTTTGTTTGTAAGTATGTTGTGTTTGTGTGTATGTTATGATTGCGCATGTGTGTGTTGGTTTGCATTGTTATTTGTGTTTGTGCATGTCTGTTTGTTTGTGCTTGTGTGTGTTACTTTGTGTTTGCGTGCGTGTATGATTGTGCATGTGAACATGTTTGTCTATGTGTGCGTGAGTGTATGTGTACGTATGCCTGTGTTTATCTTGTCTCTGACACTGATTCTAATGTACACAATTACACAACGATCAAAATGGCACATTTGCTCCCACGGCCACTGAAAGCGAACTGAGCAAACTTTGCATCAATCAGATGTACACGACTGGTACCGATAGTTGTAACGGGAGAAACATCTCGCATATAAGGATAACGACATTCTAAAAGTTCCAACTGATTGTTAAACATACTTGATTGCTGCAGATGCATGAACAAAAAAAGCACCATTAGTGATCATTGCCTTGACCTATTTCCTGGTTGAGCTCCAAATGTTATCGATCACAGAGCTCTCTAATGAACAATGGTGATAAACAGCCGTGAAAACTGTTGACATAATAAATAGGTGACCTAATAATCTCTAAGATAAGGCTGACATCGATAATGGATCTGTTTTGGTTCTTCTTTTCTCTCGCTTTTTATTAAACTCAAAGCAATGTGGAGTATGTGCCCTTTATTGGGAGGAATGAACTGGCCCTGCTTTGCCTAAGAGATGACTAATGAGGACTGTGCATAGCGCTGAAAACTTCGTATATATAAATAAAGTGCTCGAAAATACATCATGTATGTGCACATAAATGCATTTATACACAGTTGCTTGTAAGTAAGCCAACCTACAACGGCGTCCTATCCTCGCTCTTAACAGAGAGAAATGAGAAGAAGCACAGAATATCTTCAAGTGGACATACTGACAAGCACAGGATATCTTCAAGTGGACATACTGACAAGCACAGAATATCTTCAAGTGGACATACTGACAAGCACAGAATATCTTCAAGTGGACATACTGACAAGCACAGAATATTTTCAAGTGGACATACTGACAAGCACAGGATATCTTCAAGTGGACATACTGACAAGCACAGGATATCTTCAAGTGGACATACTGACAAGCACAGAATATCTTCAAGTGGACATACTGACAAGCACAGAATATCTTCAAGTGGACATACTGACAAGCACAGAATATCTTCAAGTGGACATACTGACAAGCACAGAATATTTTCAAGTGGACATACTGACAAGCACAGAATATCTTCAAGTGGACATACTGACAAGCACAGAATATCTTCAAGTGGACATACTGACAAGCACAGAATATCTTCAAGTGGACATACTGACAAGCACAGAATATCTTCAAGTGGACATACTGACAAGCACAGAATATTTTCAAGTGGACATACTGACAAGCACAGGATATCTTCAAGTGGACATACTGACAAGCACAGAATATCTTCAAGTGGACATACTGACAAGCACAGAATATCTTCAAGTGGACATACTGACAAGCACAGAATATCTTCAAGTGGACATACTGACAAGCACAGAATATCTTCAAGTGGACATACTGACAAGCACAGAATATCCTCAAGTAGACATACTGACTAGCAGAGAACATCCCCATGTAGATATACTGACTAGCAGAGAATATCCTCAAGTGGACATACTGACAAGCAGAGAACATCCTCAAGTGGAAATATTGACAAGCAGAGAACATCCCCAAGTAGACATACTGACAACCAGAGAACATCCTCAAGTAGACATACTGACAACCAGAGAACAACCCCAAGTGGACATACTGACAAGCAGAGAACATCCCCAAGTTGACATACTGACAAGCAGAGAACATCCCCGAGTGGACATACTGACAAGCAGAGAACATCCCCAAGTGGACATATTGACAAGCAGAGAACATCCCCAAGTAGACATACTGACAACCAGAGAACATATCCAAGTGGTCAAACTGACAACCAGAGAACATCACCAAGTGGACATATTGACAAGAAGAGAACATCCCCAAGTGGACATTATGATTGTATTGATGGTATTTCATATTTATTCTGAATATTCTGAACTGGCGTAATATGAAAATTAGAAAAAAAGTTGAGTATTGATTTTACTTGGGGATGTATAATGCATCAATAATGTAAAGAAACAGCGCGCACCCGTATATGCCATGCATAGTTTACATTTGTAAAGTTGATTGTGAATGTATACGTTATAAAGTATATCACAACAACAAGTTTGCAGAAAAGACATGAAATTGATGAAATTGAAAAAGCGGAGGTGCAGAGACCACACCATCAGGAAATAATCAAAAGTATAATTAGACATGCACATCGATTTTTAACATACAGTGGATTGATGTTCGTGGAAGCCAAAGAGAATACAGAACAACGAAATGGAAGAGAACACAAACACAACTTTAGTACCATGGCCTGAATGATTCAGACTGAATAAAACTATTGACAATATGAATACATGACCAGCAATAGTCGAATACCCTATGTGAAAGGGGTATGAGATGATGAAGATGAAAATAACGCAGCTGAAGAAAGATACTAACTACTTTTATGTTACATTTTAAATACAGTGCCAGCACTCAGCTTCGAAGATCGAACAGGTCTTGTCAAGCCAGCGTACTTTTATTGAAGCAAATCAAAATTACTGACCGGGATCAATATCACAAATCAGCCTCATAACACATTCCGCCATATATCGTCAAATAATCTCTTTCATAAACGCAGCAAACAAGTTATGAATAAAGAAAAGTCTAGAACTCAGGCCCGTCTAAAAATAGACGATTGTCCTTGCCGTCAGAGTAAACAAACAATTCAAATCCCGATATCGCCACACCAGCCCTACAGAGGGCGTCGTTGTGTAGAATGCGGTTCGAGAAATTGAACTGTTGGCACGAGAATTCACGAAAGTGGATTTACATAATTAGATTTAGGTGCATAGCTCTCTTACCACATATGCAGGCGAATTTGGCACTTCGTGGGGTCTTTCTGTAATGCTTAAATGGGCACGAGGAATTTCAATATCTTCATTCTACGACCCATGTCAACAGAGAGTTTCGCAAAAAATTAATCCAGCGATTGTTAATTACAATCTATGTTGTGTTTGCACAAGTTTATGATGTCTTTGTAAAAATTCGCGCCAATTTTGCATAAATCCGCTTCGGTTGTGTATAATTCATCGCCGATTTTGTATAATTTTGGGTTGATGCTGATAAATTGCGATCTGCTAATTTTTTACAACTCCACGAAATTTTTAAAATTCATCGCTCATTTTTTTATAATTCAGAGTTGATGCTGAATAGTTCTGAACTAATGTTATACAATTTCGGGCAATGTTGCATAATTCCGTACGATTTGGTACATGTTCACACATATTTTACAGCAAAAACAGGAATTTTTCTTCTTCTTCTGTAATAATTGTTCATTTAGACAACGGCTCCGGATTCTTCAATGAACTCTGCTGTCTTTTTCACAGTCTCAATACCGCCATAGTTTTTCATCTAGAGAAGTCCAGGTGTACGACATCCTTCTCCTAGATCTGTGTCCTGGGGGGCAGTCCCGAAGTACGTCATGTCTGCAGCCTGCAGTAACATATGCTGGTGATACCTATCCTTAATTTGGCGTAGAGATGGTGTCTCATTCTGTTGTGGCCAGTTCGGAGACGTAGTATAATAACTTGTTTTTTTCTGGACAGTTGGTAGTATCTGTAACCGGTATGATATCTGAGTTCATCCTCTCACTTTACAGTGTATTGTGCTTTAATTATGACTTCTGCTTTTTTCAAAGTTGACCAGGTATTCTTCCTGCATCAGTTTCGCTCCATTATTAGCTCGACTGTTGCCCCCCTTGATTCGTTTTATGTTACTGTGTGATGGTATCCCATTGTTTCATGTCGTTTTATGTTACTGTGTGATGGTATCCCCTTGTTTCATTGCTTTCTGAAACCCATGAAACGTTTTCGTCAAAGCTGCTCTCAGTGCATTCAGTTCATCGTTCTCTTGAGATATGGCTGACTGTGCATCCGTTAGTATCACGAGTTTCTCATGCATATTGTTTGTGTGCTGTGGGGCCTCTCGTGCTGCGATCTTAAGAGATTCAATTTAAACTGAAGATGCTTGAGGACTTGGCTGTGGCTATTGCCTTAGTTACCTTTCCCCCATTCATTTGTCTGATCGCCACCCCTGCTTCTGTCCCAGGTGGCACTTGTAGATGAGCCATTTATATAGACATATGTCCATCTGTCTGCTGGATACTTAGAGTCTATGCACCGTTATCTGATACTTCTTCACCTCCAGGTCTGGCTGCACTTTTTCATATTAGTTCTGGGAGCGTGCTTACCCAGGGGAGATTAGTGTTAACTGTATCTATGGGCTCTGGTTTTGTTTGTGACATCGCTAAGACCTTCAAGTCAAATTCTTTGAGTTTGACAAGAATTTACTTCTCTTACGTTTGCCCTCTCCTTGGCTGTTCATTCGTTGGTGAGATTTAGCAGACCGAGAACTAGATGGATATGAAATGTAGCGGATATTCCAAATCGTCATGGAGTGACAACTATTTCAGCGATGCGTCTGGCCCTGGACAGAAAAATACGGCTCGCCACGGCACAAGTGGACAAGACAAGACTATTGATGGATGTTGTATGTGTTTGTATAGTTCATTCGTCTAATTATTTCTTTGGAGAGTATCTGACTTGCTTCAGCTTTGAAGATTAATATGTATGTTATGACTGTATAGGCCGATCCGCGAGTGACAATCCATACCAAATATGGCACAACCTTGCTGAAGAGTCTAGCTTGCCTGGGTGTCCTCTGATATTTCTTTTTTCCCTGCAGTCAGAGAGCCTCTACGAGTGTCAGCAGCCATTATGTCTCCTCCAACTGACTGTCTCCAAACAGCTCGACCCTGAGCAATCGTTTCCCAGCCCTCGAATGAAATGTCGCATGACTTCATGACCTTGAATTGCAGTGTGAGACGGTCGGTTCCTCTAGCTCTAATGACCAGTTGTCCATAAAGGATATCCTTTGGCAGCCTCTAATCTTCCACGCGGTAAATAAACCCCAACCATCGAACACGTCGTTAGCCCAACAGCGAGTACATGATGCGAGTGTTTGCTACCTGTAAATTCACATTATATCTCACTCTCTCTTGCCACTCAGGGAGCAGCGTAGCGCAGTGGTTAGCGCTCTGGCTTCGCATCTGAGTGGTCCTGGGTTCATTCCCCAGCCTTAAATGGGTACCGGTTCAGTCCGGGAAGTAAAAGCGGCGATAGATAGATGATGGCTACCACCCTCATTTAGCCGAGCATTTGAAATGTGAGATCGCTGACACCCCTACGGCAGTAATGCTGTGGGTTACTTTACTTTTTTTTGGTATTTACTTGCCACTCAATCTTCATTATACATCGTATGTACCTCACGTGAAATGTGGTGAGTCACTGTTCACGCCTAGTGTAAGTACCCAAGGTCTCGCTTCCATACACTAGCGTGCCAAAAACGCAGGTCTAATAGACCCAAATCTTGGTGTAATTGAATAGCGCACTATTATTCCATACTATTTTCATCAATCAGGCCACGACGGTACTCGCCTGCTGTCTATCTCCATCTCGAGTGAGAGAGTATTGCTGATGGCAGACGCCAGATAAGGGAAGCTATTGGCTACCTCCAGAGTGACGCCTGCAATTTTTATGGGAGTGGCAGTAGTATACTCTGTGCGCAAACCTTCGTCTTTTGCAGACTTATGGTGAGCCCAAACTGCTTGTACCAATCGGCGAATCTATTTCCCAGTCTCTGTAGGGTCTACTCACTATTGTCACTAAAAACGTATCATCCGCAAATAACATTTCCCTAATGAGCACCGTCCTCACCTTGGTCCTTGCAGGCAGTCGGGACAGGTTAAACAGCACCCCTGACCGAATTGGTGTGCAGATAAACACCGCCTATAGATGTGCATTTGTACAATAGAAGCATGGAGAAGATCACAAAGATGGATGGCACAAGCACACATATCTGTTTCACAAAACTCTTGATAGAACAAAATCTTTTGAAAAACACACACACACACCCATGTATATATATATATATATATATATATATATATATATATATATATACACATATATATATATATATATATATATATATATATATATATATATATATATATTTATATATATATATATATATATATATATATATATATATATATATATATATATATATATATATATTTATATATATATATATATATATATATATATATATATATATATATATATATATATATATATATATATATATATATATTTATAAATATATTTCTGACAAACAACATTTTTTTGAGATTTTGAGACTTTGACTCGCTTCAAACCGTCCGTAAATACGAACAAAGCCATATTTATATGTCAAAGTCTCAAAATCTCAAAATAATGTTATTTGTCATAAAAATATATATATTTACACACAGACACGCACACTTGGAAATCGAAATGATTGGGCAAACACACAAAGCTCATGGTGTTTAACTTGGTAATTTCAGTGCTAATATATTGACGCAAAGGCTAGAAAACGGCAAAGATACACGAAAATAAACTAAATGCTTTTGAACATAAATGTCTTTTAAACTTGTGAACATCGTCTTGGAAGAATTCAAGACCAGAAAACCAATAAAAGAAATCCCCATTTCTTTCTACGATCACAAGAAATAAGCGTTTGACATACACCGAGTATGTGCTTAAAATGAAGAACAACAGACTTCCGTTGCAGGCAATTATGTGGGTGACGGCATGTAAGAGACTCTTCGCAGAACGGCAGCACGACCCCCAAAGAGCACTCAACTATGAAACTAAACAATAAACAAGAACTTAGACAAATGGCGTTACACCATTCAAACTTGAGAGCACTTGTTTTTCCTATGCGCCGTAAAAGTATAAAGAATCAAACTTACATACGAGAGGGTGTTCAAATGAAACCGGACCGAACTGCAACAAGTTAACATACGTACGAAGCGCATCATGACGTCACTTTTGGTGTAAATAGCACATACCAACCGTCAAGTTTGCAAAATGTCATTATCCTCCGACTCAAAGTTTCGTCAGCATCCGTTGAAAACATGGCGGGTGTGATACGGAATCCGCCCAGAGTTGATCAGCGAACGGTGATTTGATTTCTAACATTTGAAGGATGTTGACCAGTTGACATTCATCGCAGAATGCAGGCAGTGTATGGTGAGAAAAGTGTGTCGAAGAGAACAGTGAATAACTGGACAACGATGTTTAAAGAAGGACGCGAGTTAACGCAACAATATGCGCCTGACCTGGTCTTGGAAGATCATTCGTTAACTCACGTCCTTCTTTAAACATAGTTGTCCAGTTATTCACTGTTGCATTCGATACACTGCCCCATACACTGCCTGCATTCTGCGATGAATATCAACAGGTCGACGTCTTTCAAATGTTAGAAATCTAATCGCCTCTCGCTGATCAACTCTGGACGGATTCCTTATCACACCCGTCATTTTTTCAACGTCTGCTGAGGAAACTATGAGTCGGAAGATAATGAAACTTTGCAAACTTGACGGTTGGAATGTGCTGTTTAAACCAGAAGTGACGTCATCATGGCATCGTACGTATCTTCACTCACTGCAGTTTGGTTCGGTTTCATTTGAACACGCCTTGTGTATATATAACCATCTTATATGGCAGCATTTTACAACGTAGACGCACTACGCACTATGTTTTGTCGTACAAGTTAGGTTAATAACAGCTTCGCGTACACTAGCCCGTATAAATTAGAGGAATTGGCAAGCAACATCAGAGAGCGATCAAACAGCTAAACGTCTCAGATGAAGGACGAAGGTCATGGCTATAGTGCACCGTTTGTAAAATGAGTCAGGTATCGATTGGTCACACAGCTATATTAAAAAAAAACATAAAGTGAGCAAACAATTATAAATAAATACGGTCAGATGCCGCACTGAGCCGAAACACAAACGAAACCTACGTTACGGTCAATAGGCCTTCATCAGGGACAACGAACAACAACAACAATGAACTAACGAATCATAGGTGAAGGGAAGAATACATAAATGGGAGGTGTCCGTACATAAAGGTGAAAATAGGGAACTAATCTGAGAAGACGTCACATAGCTCATCATTGGTCACATGCAGGATCCCAAAATGACAGACAAAGGTGACATGAAGTGGCCAGAAGGGCGCTCGAAATGGGAGAAGGTATGATAAATCAGTTGCGGGTAGATACAGAAAAACCAAATGGTGATAATTGTATTAATGGAGATATTAATGCATGCGTTCGGCGCAGCCCATGCGGGATATCTGTTTGTTCTCAAAGGCGAATCGATGACGATCGTGAGCGAAGAAATACACTTTACCTGTGACACTGACATCGGCTGTATCCTGGGTCCATGACCATTGAAGTGGCTGACGATTGGGGAACCACTGCGTGTGTGAACGCAGTTCCAGACCAGTCTCCCCAATGTGTGTCATACCCCCCTGGCGACAAATGATGGAATGAATGAGGTTGCGGGACTTGCATGTGAAACCCTCCTTGATGAAGAGCTCTGCTTTTGGGGAAGGTAACCGGGCGAGTTAAGATAATATAATCGCAAATAAAACAGCCATGTGCATTATTGCATGGCCTGACGCATGGATGTCTATGGGGGCTAGTATGTAAGCGACCACTGACCAACAAATCCCTCAGGTTCCGTTCAGTTTGTAGGCGACAAGGGGTAGATCGGGAAAAACCTGAAGAGTGGAAGGATCAACATGAAGGATAGGGAGATGGCGAAAAAGGATATTCTGGACAGAAGCGACCTTTTTTTGAGCATGAGTACAAATAATTGTGCTTGCTTAAGGGTTACGATAGTTAGCAGTGATATATTGAGACCGATTCAGACTCATCACATAGAAATTGGATTAGACTGAAGGACAAGGGATATGATACCGCGGTAGTATTTGTAAAAGTATAATATTAAAATAGACACACAAAAGCATGCAATAGCAGTATAGAAAAGCTACTCTGTGAAATGAAGTGTTTGAGGAAAGTCATCGGTGTTACCAGAAGAGACATAATGCGGAATGACGACATTCCAAGTATGGTCGGCACTACGTGTTGTGCCGAATACATTTTCAGGCAGAAAATAAGTTGGTTTGGTCATCTCATGAGAATGCACCCTCATCTTATTTCACTGATGGCTTACAATGCTGGTAGATCTGGCTACAGGGCAAAGGGGCGGCCGCGAGGTAGGTAGATAGGTGACATTAGAGTGATTGTGCAACGACAAGGGCTCACATTGACCGAGGCAACGCACTTGGCGCAGGATAGACAACTCAAGCTCCCCATGACGCTAAACGGCACAAGTGGAAAGAAAACTAACTAACTAGCTCTGTATTTAGATCAGAAACATAACTTATTTAAGTTAGAAAACTCAGATTATGTGAACCTTGATCGCAGATGAGGGCAATATAGACTGGAAGAGGGACGTAACAACTCAGAACACAGACAATAACTACAACAACTAAGATATCAAAACCTTACAATGGAGACTAAAAGGAAATGATCAACAGTATCTCACATCAACTCTTCCTATCTGTGTTAGCCATTGACACTGATCAAAGCACATTAACGGAAAATCACAATGTTTAAAATGATATGCGTGTGCAAAGCGGTCAGAAAAGATACAGTGAAAAATTAAGAAATCCAAGAGAAAGTGGAAACTACTTATGCATAACACATAAACAAACCGAGGCTTTAGTGGTTTTGTCATATAACAAGATATATGTAAGCCTGAGATAGAGCGCCTAGTTTTGCAACGGATGACAAGCTGTCCAATCGGACTGTAACTAGCTTGGTTACAATTTCGTTTTCCTTCATGTATTGATACAACCATTATTGAAATAGGCTTTCATTTCCATTTGTTTTGCTGTCATGTTGTAGACCTTCATCATCATCATGTAGCATGTCCTTTGCAGATCGTCGTTTTCATGACAACTGTTCTGTAAGACACTCGATCTTTGGCCAGCTCTCACGCCTCTACCACCGTCTACCCCAGGTCCTTTGTAATGGCCCTTGTCCAACTTCTCGGTCTGTCTCGACCTCTTATACCAGGTATAATGCTTTCCATTATAGTAGGCCAGTATGAGGTTTGATGTGGCTAAAGTGTATTAATTTCCTAGATATAATGTTGTGTACTAGCCAGTTTTGTTCTATATCAGTTGTCTTATCGAATTTCTGCATTTTTCTCTATCGCTATTCACGGGTTTTTAACACCCTCTTGTATTATTTTAGCTCGACGAATTCACTCTTCTTCTGTCGGGTTTGTGTTGTTGACCATGTCTCGCATTCGTAGGTTGGCACCAAAATAATTCAAATCCTCAGGATCTTCGTGTTTGGCATTGTATTTATGTTCTTTCATATTTATAACTTTAGGTCTGGTTTTCGCATCATCAGTGGCCATCATCTTAGTCTTGCCGGAGTTTAAGAATAGATTGTATTACTCGCTGTGTCGTTTAGCCGCCATGTTAATCTGTGCAAGCGCGTCAGCGCTCTTTGAGAGGACAACTGTATCATCTGCATAACCTAGATCTAGTATTATAGGCATTACTTCGTGAAATACCTGAGCCTCGTTTAGTTACAATATTATTTTTTAATAATTTATTGACACAACAATCATTGAATTAGGCATTCATTACTATTCTTTAGCTGTTGCCATTGTATTGACCTTACTTAATGGAATACGTGAGCCAGTATATATGCAACGGTCACGTATTCTACAATACAGCAGACTTGAATTCGCACGACACACTTGGAAACTGATTAGTTCCTGATCTGCTCTGACAGTACACTCAATCAATAGCTTATATCGATGTATGGATGTCTATATATGTGCGACTACTGGGAAAAGAAACAATAAACATAAAGATCTTGACTGACCAAAAATAGTAAAATTGCAAGACGATAGTAGTACTGGTAATGGGGCAGAAATGAGAGACGAATATTTGTAAAACTCATTATTCTTCCTCTTTTTTTCCTTCTTCTTCCTTTCTTCTTCGTCGTCTACGTTCGTTCAGAAAAACATACATTTTGTCACGTTGTGTCGTAGTTGATAGCGAGGCTGCGATATCTGTGCCTTTCGACCCGACATATAGGTGTCAGCACTTCACTTATTTTTAACCAGTTTTGGTTTCATTCTATGTTTCCCATTCTCTCAGCTAGACTGCGTATCTCCAGGGCCGCCATTAGGAGACGGAAAAGGGTCTTGGGACACCTCTGGCCCGCTGATACTGACGCAAGAAGTTAGCTACGAGTCATTGGCTACAATCATTTCGTTCAATGCGTCTTCGGCCTATACCATAAATAAAGTCAGAGGAACGAATGAAAAAAACCAGAAAGGATAAATAAGAACTTAAACGACAAATATAATAGAGAACACGTAAATTCCGATCTAACAAACGATGTCGTAATAAAGGAATAGAGTAGTCTGATTTAGCAAACAAAGTCTTAATAAAAGAATAGAGAACACCAGTAGTCTGATATAGCAAACGGTGTCTTAATAAAATAGAATTGATAACAGCCGAAGTCTGAAAAAAATATTTTAATCTAAAAAAATAGCTTAAAGACACATAGAATAGAAAATATCCGCAGGCTGATTAAAAGAAGGATACAAAAAAGAACTTACACGACAAATAAAAAGTAGAACACCCGTAGCCTTACGAAAGAATTAAGTGACACAGTTCAGACGGCGGACTGATCACTGTAGATTGCGGTACAATCTCTGTAACTAATAACAAATTGGACACATATGCATGCGCATGTGCAGGAAGACAAATAAGGCACATTCAATTTATCCAAGTCTTTCGGCTCGCCGTGAGGTAAAAAGCAAAACATGATCATGTCCACCGATTTGAAAGATAAACTGCAGAGTAATGAGAAACACTTGAGACCGACCGCCAATTTTATATGAGAAACACATGTGGTTATTTGAGAATCATTAAACAAGAAGAAAACTGCTGGCAGAGACAACCGAAAGATAAGAATCAACAGTTTCACTTTAACGTTGGGGGTCGAAAAACAGCAGACGTGAACTACAAGAACATGATACAGAAAAAAGAACAAATGATAAATCCGCAAAATTCCTTAACACAAAAATAACTGCACAGCACTACAACTTATAGATGAAATAATCATCTTTAGTAACATCGTCAGAGATGATGAGCAATACTTATAAGAGCTCAACAGAACAAGTGTGGCAGTTGGCATAAAAGTAAATTGAAGTAAACAGTACATACTGAACACTTGTTGTCTGCAAGGAGAACTGTTGCTAGGAAATGGTTCAGTCGAGAAATGTCCATTTGTACATTTTCTTGAGCCAAAAAGGTACATCGCCTACAAAATGAATCTTCAGATTTCAAGAAGAGTGGCAACATATTGACTCAGCTTAAACTGTATCAAATTTAAACTTCAGCAGAGGAGAAATGTCCATACAAGGGCCCACACTTGCAACAGCATAAGCCAATCCAGTCATGTATTTGGCTGCAAGACATGGAACCTTCAAAGAGAAGAAATATAGAACCTCCCAGTTATTCTAAGGGCAAAGGAGCGAAGAGCATCAATGGTCTCTTTACATGACTGAATTCACAACATGCCCCAAATTTCTTCAATAACGCCGTTGATAAATTGTGGTTAGGAAAATATAGATGGGTCAGCATGTGGTGCGCATTTCTGTCAAGAGATTAACACGAAAAGTGACGCTCTGACGGACTTTACAATTTTAAGCGTCCACTCGGTTGCACAGTAGTGAAGACAGAGCGATAGCCTGATCAAACTAAACACTGTACTCCAAGGCAAAAGTAGGAAATGAATTTTAATAACTTTTCGCTACCTGACATCAGATACTAATTCTGAGTGATCCAAATTCCAGGATTACAGATTGCAAAACATAACACAGCCGAGCCAATGCGCAGGATTACAAAAAATGCAGAACACGGTAAACTGCCCCAGAATAGCCAGAATATGATCTAACTTGGAGAGATAAGTTTATCTCTGGTAAGTTTTGCAGTTAAATTGTGATTTATGCCCTTCCCATACGCATATTTCAAGGTGATTGCATGCTTTGGAAGAAAACTGACATCCTCATGGTCCATTTTATTGGTTACTACTACTTACTACTACTAGCACTGCCACCACCACCTCTCCTACTACTACTACTACTACTACTACTACTACTACTACTACTACTACTACTACTACTGCTTCATTCTTCTACTACTAAAGCCATTAAAACTACAACCAAAAAAAACTACTACTGCAAATATTGTTAAAACTACTACTAAAAAAAACTAATACTGCAAATATTGTTAAAACTACTACTAAAAAAAACTACTACTACTACTAATTTTGCTACTGTAGGTACTACTTCCACTTTTTGAACTGTAATTGCTACAGCTACTTTTGGTGATACAACAAATACTACTATTACTAGTGTAACTGCTACTACTACTACTACTACTACCACTACTACTATTACTACTACTATTACTACTACTACTACTAGCACTATAACTACCACTATTACTACTACTACTTCTACCATTATCACTACCACAACTACTACTGCTACTACTTCTACTACTGCTGCTGTACTACTTCTACTACTATATCGTTAATGTAACTACCACTACATATAATGCTACTACTACTGTAATTTTACTACGACTATTACTTCCGCAACATCTCCAATTATTACTACTGCTATTGCAACTATTATAACAAATATTATTGCCTCGCAACAACTATTGCCTTTGCGCATACTTTCAACAACTATTGTTCCATTCTTCTACTATTACAGCTATTGAAACTACTACAACAAAAACTACTACAACTATTGTAAATACTACTACTACAACAACTACTACTACAACTTTTGCTACTGCAGGTACTACTTCTACTATTTGAACTGTAATTACTACAGCTACTTTTGATGCTATAACAAATACTACTATTACTAGTTTAACTGCTACTACTACTATTACTACCACAACTACTACTACTAATACTACCACTACAACTATTACTACTACTATTACAGCTACTACTATTTCTACTACTACTACTAATTACTATTACTATTAAAGATACTACTATTTCTACCACTGCTACTAATACTAATTCTACTACTTCTACTACTACTACTATGACAGTCGATACCACTACACGCCTTACTACTATACTACTACTATTACGACTACGTTTCAGTAATACTACATTTTTTTTACTACAGTTGTATACTATTGCTCCAAGTACAACAGTAACGACAACCGCATTTTCTACAACAACGACATGGTCTGACAAAGCAACTATGGTTCTCATCAAACATAACAACCAAGAACTCACCCATCATTACCTCCTCCGAATCTTTGTTGAGCAATGGTGGAAGAAATAATGTTGCAGGCGACACCTGGTGGGCTACGTTAGGTTGCTGCCAGAACGATTGTGGCAGGGCCCGTAACTTCATTGGAAGTGGTTCTGGCAATAATGAAATAATAAAATAATAAAATGTACGTTAGGGATTGTTAAAAGACAGCCAGACATAATAGGAGTGGATAAGAATATCATGATTGAGAATAATGTAAAGAGGGCCAGGTCCAGGTCAAATGTAAATTAACAATTCATAATTACATAGAATCGAGTCATTTAGTAGTAGTTGCCCATCGCGAACGAAGATGGCGACATCTTCAGGTTTGTGTGGGCAGATATGGCCGTGTATGCGTCTTCACGTAACAGTGCAAGCCTGTCCTCGCTATGCACACCATACAACATGAGGGGCACACGTGGACCGCGTTGGTATTGGGAACGTACTGCGTGGAGGACCTTACGTGTAACTCGCTTCTCCCTTTCTGCGTCGCAGATTTTCTGTTCAGTCAGGTGAGCACTTTGTGTGATTGCAGAACGCCAGGCTGAGTGGTCCGACTCCTAAAAAAACACCATCAAATGGAGACATTTCATGGAACCTGTACCATACCTCATTACACTATTGCCTCTTTACATAATAAGCACTACATACTACTAATCGTACACACAAAATAAAAATACATTACTTTCAGCTTCCTTTGCAAAAAGTCAATAGACATATTTGAATTTCTTTACCGAACCTGGGCTAACAGCAACAGAGTGCACATGCAAGGACATGTTTTTGGAGCACTTCGTAATCGGGTGCTCTGTCTTGGCAGTTGATCGAGCAGACATCGCATGTGAAAGGGATTGCACCTTCTGGCATGACTGCTGCATAACGCCAATGTCTCGCAAGCGTAGAGCAGGGTGGTATGAATGGTGTCAAGGATATACTTTGGTTGCTGCAATGATGTCCTGTTGATCCCAAACACTTTCGCCAAGACGACGAAATGCAGCGATGGCTCTGGTAATCAATTTGTTCATCTGGGAGTCTACGCACGCACCCATGGTTAGGGTGCTGCCCAGGTAATTCCCGTAGACGTAGGGAATGTACTGTGATGGTCGCCTCGCGGTTGTGTTTCTCAGCAGTACCAGCTGCATCAGTAATAGTAGTATTAGTAGTGGCAGCAGCAGCAGCAGTAGTAGTAATAGTAGCAGTAGTATAAGTAGTAGAAGAAGAAGAAGTAGTAGAGGTAGTAGTAGTAGTAGTAATAGTGAACGCACCTTTTAGTCATAACTGACTATAGGATGATGTGCATTTGGAGTAGTAATACTGTAGTTAATTTTACAATTTGTATTTCCTTGCGGCGCTATCTTTTCGGTACGTTGTGCTTGCTGCAAGAGTTTCTTTTCGTTCATTCTCAGGGGACTCTCCATCTACATTTGGATCGGTCTACAGCTTCGTCTTCCCAGGATATCTGGCTCATGTCTAGTACTTTCAACCTTACACATATCTTTGAACCTCAGCTGTGGTCGGCCGGCGGTTCTTTTGCACATGGGCTGCATAATGCAGACAATATATGTTACGATCCGTCCGTCTCCCATGCGACAAGCATGATCATGTCAGTGTAGTTTTTGCTATCACTAGAGAGTGTACATGCTTGAGGGACTGGTAGATGAGTTTATGTCCCTCTTTGCCTCCATGAAAATTCAAGGATGCAATGCAGGCGTCATATATATATATATATATATATATATATATATATATATATATATATATATATATATATATATATATATATATATCACTCATAGGGATCTCAGTCTTTGTAGACCATGCGGGAGGCACCCGGCGAGTAGCCTCTCAGGGTGCACACCTGAGCGCTGAACACGGAGACGCTGGGCTGCCCAACTTGCAAGATCCCTGTCTCGGCCTCGCTGGTGTAAGTCAAAAGAATGTAAAGCATGGCAATTTGGCACCAGCTCAGCTGCAGGAGCTGAAGGAATGAGTTCGCATATTTGAAACCACCCACCATAAGATTTTCTGTCTGGTTTTATTCCCGTAGCTCTACCCTCCCCCGAGGTTTCTACAAGGCGGTGGAGTTGTTGCCCGCAGATGCTATTTACTCGAGACATCTGATTATACTCTCATCGTCCAAAGACTAGCCAGCACTATCCGAGACTTGTGGATTTAAAATCAGAGTTTCTCCTCTCCTAGACGAACTGCCTGAATAGACTAACGAGCTTCGTCTATCCGGGTTTGAGTCAGAGTTTACCTTCTCTTAGATTGGCTGCCAATCAAGGCTAATAAGCCAAATCTGCTCGCCCAGTTATTCCGGCGGGTACTCGGTCGAGCCCCACAGCAGGCTCTATACAAAAAACAGAGGTGCTGGTGGGAACACAGTAATGTAGGAGAGGCCATTGGCATGGAAACTCCTGAAAGGCAAGCCGAACAGTGAATCCAGCGGCGATCTCTACACCTGGAAAGAAGAGGCAATATCATTCACATTCCTTTAACGAGTGGGACGTCCAGTCCAGACCTCGCAACCTTACCCCCCCTCCCCCCCCCCCCCCCCGCACGTCGACATATATATATATATATATATATATATATATATATATATACATGGTAGCACATGCTAACTATCCACCGTTGTCGATGGTGACCACCGACATCACCCTTGTTGTATGTATTCTGTTTGGTCTGTTGCTGCACTGGCTGTCATGTTTCGTCCCAGTATTTGCTGGACCTCATGTGGCTTATCAGTCACTGCGAGCACGAAATGTTTTATTGCAAGGTTTGTAGACTGTCTTCTGCTGCAGGTGAGAGTAGTGTCTCTGCTCTTTCCTTCCGGATCAGGCGTTTGGTTTGCGCTGTCTGAATACGTGACTCTCTCCTTCAGCAACGACTACGTTAACTGTTCTGTTCTGATTTTTGCGATGCTCTCCCAGTTGTCTTCATCTATGCGACAGCAACTCAGAGCTTCTTTCAGGCTGTACTTAAATTGATTTTTTTTGGAGGATCTCCTTTTCGCCAGCCTTCCCTAAGTTCACTTGTACATACGTCTCTTCGCAGTCTTGTATCTGGAACGCGCACAAGGTTCCCAGCCAATCTCAGCTGTGCCGCCTGCAGCGATGCATGGATGACTAGCATGTCTGCTCTATTGAGGACTTTATTGTCAGGGACATGATCCTGCCTACGGATGCGGAGTATGCGTTTCAGGCTGGTTGTGGGAAACGAAAATGGTTCAGTCTTTTTGCGTGTCTTGTATAAACAATCCAACAAAAGTGTTCACCTTTTCTCGAGAAAGCGTTGCGTCTTGTGCAATTTCGCGACAGGTTATGCGTCGATGTTCCAGGATAAGGCGATCCACAATCTTGATATAGGCAGGTGGAAAGATGACATTAGGGTCATTATGCAATGAAAGGGCTCACAATGACCTGCACAACTCACTTGACGCAGGACAGACAACTTAATTAAGCTCCTCACGTCGCTCAACGACATAAATGGAATTAAAAAACTAACTAAAAGACAAGTCATACTATATTTAGATATGATGCCCCAACAACTACATAGGTTACGGAAAAGAAGAAACAGAAAAACGCACAGTTCATGGCGTATAGTACTCTATTTAGGCTATAAAATATAGATATAAATTTAACCATCAATATTTTAACATTTTCTCACAAAAGTCTGCTATGAATGTAGAAGTAGACAGTATCTCACATTGCAATCCTGTAGTGGTACAGTACACGTTAATTACAAAAACACGTTGAAACGTATAGCAGTACTAAAAAGGATATACGTTAGTTACAGATCAAATACAAGAGAATGCAAACATGGACACTTATTTCAGCAACATAAAAAACGTGCAAGCAATGGAACTCAACAATCTGTATCGATGACAGGGAAAAGAAGGAGCATTTGAACAAGTGCAACAATAGATTTAAAGAAAGATACCGCTTGCAATTATAATTTCTTGTATGAGTACAATGAAACCAACTGGAAACATGCATAGTTTCAAAAGTAAGCACCGGAGTAAATCGCTTAGTAACTATAATAAGTTCTAGAAAAGGTTTCCATAAATGAAGAAATCCATATTTATGTAAAAAGATATTTTAAAAAATACATTGAATAAGACACGGAAGATCTCAACTTCGAAACAAGTACTACGAAGGGCGTTTTAGTCAAAGCAGAACTTTTTTTTTAAAGGAAAAAAACAATATTTTTTTTCAAGTAGTCTAAATGTCATTTATTTTTCGATATAATCTCATCCAACATTTATGCACTTATCTCAGCGTTTAAGTAATGCTCGAAAAGCTTCAGGGTAGAAAGATTTGTCAGTATGTACGAACCAATCCAGGACAGCCTGTTTCACTTCTACATCAGTGCTGAAATGCTGACCTTCTATGGAGTCTGTTAGAAGTCCAAACAGGAGGAAATCGCTTGGAGCAATGACTGGGCTGTAATGTGGATGTAGCAATATATATCAGCAGATGGCTCATAGTGCGGTGAGCCGTATGAGGACGAGTAATCTTGCACGAGCAGGGCGCCCTTTTTGATCAAACCCAATGTGCACTAACCATCCGAAAATGTAAATGTTCATGATTAACAGTGTTCACCGTTCTCAGAAAAAGATTTGCCTTTTGTACAATTTCGCGACAGATTATCTGTCGATTTTTCAAGATAAGGCGTTCCACAATCTGGATATTCACAGGAATGACTGTGGTGGGTTGAGAGCCACCAGGGGTGGGATCATCACTGACAAGTGTACGGCCTTCTCTAAAACGTTTAAACTATTCAAATATTTTATTGTGGCTGGGTGTCTCATCACAGAATTGTGATTGCAGTCTTCTGTTAATTTGCGAAGGGTTCACGCTTTCTTTCACAAGAAATTTCATCACAACACGCTGCCCATGCAAGCACTAATAGTGTTGTCCGACATTTTTATTTTTCTGTCACGTGTGCCCCTAAATAATTATAATAGTTAGAGTACGCTATATCCCATTCAGGTAGAACTAGAAAAAAAGTCTCTGTTTCATTTGAACGTCCCTCATATTATACGAGAAATAATTTTTGAAGGAGAAACTTTAAAAAACGTAAATACAACAGTCATTGAGATTCTTATAGACAATTCTCTGAAATTGGCCGACGTATTCTCTCAGAGTTAGGTAGGAAATATCAATACACTACCTTATTTGACATACTTGACTTTTTCATTCACTTGTGCCGTTAAGCATCGTCGAAAGCTCAAGTTGTCTTTATTGGACCAGGTTTGTTGTATTATTTGTTGCAATCTTGTATTGTTGTCGGATTTCTTCTATTTTCTAGGTCTCTGTAAGCCAAATCTCCTTGCATTCTCATGAGATTCTGAATTCTCGCATTTACTGCTTTTTTATTGAAATGCATTCAACACAAGGAGCAGTTCTCGCCATATTTATAATGTCTTCATCTATCAATGTATCACTTCTGTCGACACCAATAACTTTTCTTAGACATAGCATTTCACGCGTTTCTATTTTTCGCTCTTATGCCTTAGATAAGGGCCAGGTTTGACGTTGGTAGTCTAGAGTTGACATAAATATACTGTTTATCATTGTTGCTTTGTTACCAAGCTGACAATGCAGGTGCTTAAGCCGTGGTGACATGATAATCGATAAGTCACAGCATAGGTTTAGTGACACACCTAGTTTCCATTTCTATATCAAGCCTTTAATCGTCTGTAAACAATACTTCCTAGATATATGAACCTGCTTAACTTTGATATTGTTAATATATATGTTTAGTGGATCTGTGTTCTCTTAATTCTCATAATTCGATGTGCTTAATTATTTTGTATTTTAGAGGTGCCAAGATCATTCATTACAATTCTCTGTATATGTTTATCCTCGTACATTTAGGCCTTGTTGTCCGTAAAAAGTACGTAGTTCATGTATTGATTTATGCTCCATTTCTGACTGGTGTTGCACATTGCATGGCTGCTGTTGTTATCTTGTCCATATCAATGTTGGACGTCAATGGCGAAGGATTACATCCTCGTCGTAGTCCTGCGATAATTTCATAAGCAAACGTGATGCCATCAATTGTTTGTAATACATTTGATTGATATGGCACAGCGCTCTAACATCCAATAGTTGTTCTTTCAGCCCATAGTATATTAATATTGTCCATAGTGTATTTCTATCTACTCTATCAAATTATTTCGCCTGTTAAATAAGTGCTGCCGAAATGCTTATCATATTCTATCACCCTTTTACTTATCTTTTGTTTCTTAGAATCAATATCGCTGCACTCCTGGCACACCCATAGGTGCTCAGTTTCTCTCGCAAATGTTGCAGGGTCTAGATGCTGATGACCTCTATAGCTCGCTGGTTGTACACCTGCTTCGCCCAGTCATGCACCCCACGAGAACTGGAGCCACGCCACAGGAGTAAATCATGCATGTGGCCGACCGACGCCTGAGCGAACATTATTATTATCCAGCAGACGGTCGTTGATTGATTCCAACATGTCACTCCTATCCATCATTAATGTGTCCAAGATGGGAGTTTTGTGAAGCCAAGATGCCAGCTCTTTTATTGCCCTGAACAGGAAAATAGATCCACGTCAACCCATGGAAGTTTGAGGCCTCAACATCTACGATCCACTCCTACCTCAGCCATCCTTTCTCTATCTTTAAGTTCGGCTTACGCGTCAGTAACGATGATTGCCCTTGTTAATGGGGTATTAAATAGCCATCTTAACGCCGAGGTCACTGCTTTCATCTCCATTATCAAACTGGAAGTTATTGACGTGTATGCATGTTTGTGGTGACACGCATATATGCTTCGGCAAATATGCTGCGCCAGTTTATGTATCGATGTCACCGATAACAATCCCAGCATATACCGTATCTTTACAGTCGGGGTATCTCTAGTGCAACCACAACCAGTCGCATACCTTCATTCTGTATCCGTCTCAACCTTTCACACTGTTCTCGATAGTGTGAGGATGCCCAATCCATAATCGATAAGCGATAGCACAATCTGTCAAATAGGATGAACAGAAGACGCTGTTCCAAGTTAACAGCAGCTGTATGTATATGTATGGACTGAGAGAAGGACAAATTTAGATATTTGGTAAGAGTTGAACATAGAGGTGAACTGGTTTATCTATTCCATCATGACCAGAAAATGTAAATACTTTGGTCATATCAAGAGACACAACGGCCTTGAGAGGACAGTGATGTAAGATATGATACCGGGCACAAGATACAGGGCCAGACCGAGAAGACGATGGCACCAAGATGTCAAGGAATGCCTGGGAGTTTTAGCAACGGAAAGTTTCTTTCAGACAGGCCATGATGGGAGCGACGTTCTACAAAAAACAGGTTACACGATTATGATGATATATATATATATATATTATTGTGTGTGTGTGTATAAGTGTCTTATGATGAATAGGACATAAGTTCATCCATTCCCAAATTGAGCTTTGCTCAGGTGAGGTTTACTAGTCCATTTTATTCTTCTCTCGCATATTCTGGCACTGTTTTCCACTTTTGTAATTATTCTGTTGCCATTTCAGTAATGTCTTCACACCGGCATTAATTTCTTCAGTAGTTATATCATCCGTATCCAGTGATTCAATTATAGGACTCTTCTGTAAAGTTATTTCAGTATTTTGTTAAAAATGATTGCCTATCGCGAAGAGATGATGGCCACAACATCAGCTGGTTTTGTCCTAATAATGTGAAAAATGTGCGCTGTATGAGGATCATAGTGAGGAAATTAAGCGCTGGTCAACAATCTCACTCTTATCCCGAGTTACCTTGTATCAGTGGCAAGACGATTGGTCGAGACGACTGGAGGTACCTCGGGATACAGGCACTCTGTTTTATTACCTCCCGTGAGACCAGGCATCGCTTGAAATTTGCGAGATTCGATCGCCCACGGTTTCCGTTTATCACTGTGAGAGGCGAGTGCGTTAACCTCTTGACTACAGCGAACCTCTATTTCTGTATATTAGACCAAAATATCAGGTTCCAGATGGCACTTGTTTCTAGGAATAAATACTGATTGTCACTGGGTGCCTGTTGGGTTGAAAAGTTATTCGAAGTTATCCTTCAATCGCAGTTGTCTTCCTTTTAATTTCTTCATCCGTATCACCTTGGAGTGCATAGGTCTTTAACCAGTCCTCTCCAGGCAGACCTGTCCTATGTTATTTTATCCAGTTCAGCCTTTCTCCCTGCTTTATTTATTTATTTTTAAAAAAACCTGTAATCTCTTAATATTGAATTAAGCCATCCACCGTTTTGCCACTCCACTTAAAAGAACCGACTTGACATTGATGATGAATATCCTTTACTTGGTATGCATTCTGATAACTCTAGAGTTCCATATGGTTTTCAACATAATAAAAAAACACTCTTGTCTTTCGAATCCTGATTTTAACACCCATATCAGCACGACCTTTCTTGCTAATGAAGCCCTTTTGTATATGTAGCTACATGCTTCCTTCAATGGTTTTCCTATATTTGATAGCAGCCATTTTGTTGACCGCAGTAAATTAAAAATATTATGTTGTGTCTGTATGGGTCTTCAGAACTGGTTGCAAATAGATTATGTCTAGTGTGTTTGTCATCTTCCGCGCCAAGATGGCGCCTCACCGCGGCGGTCTAGTCTTGTTATCGTGGTTTAGTCTATTATGGATTTGACTGGAATTCATACTTGTTGACAACTTACACTTGTGTCCATGGAAACGTTTTGTGGTTTTTCCATTTAGATTGGTTAGCTCGTTCATCGTGTGATGTTTTTGCCTACGATTATCATGGTATGGTCTTCGGCTATTTGCAATAGTATTTCGGTTACCCTGTGCCGTATTTCCACGGTATAGTGCACTGGGCTAAACTTCACAAGATTAACGCCCTTTGTCATGTTTGCTGACAGTGCCGGTTTTGATGTGCCTGGGAAATGTACATGAGGGCCAATAATGGACTAACACGTCACCTGAAGAAGACTGCACTGGCTTGGTCATGTTCGCTCATAGAAGACGGTCGCATCGTCAAAGACGTTCTATACGGACAGTTGGCGTGTGGTAAAAAGAACAGCTGGCCGACCACAGCTGCGGTTCAATTACGCATGTGAAAGGGACACGAAGGCTCTGGATATGGATCTGACATCTTGGGAAAACATAGCTGCAGACCGATCCAAATGGAGATGTAACCTGAAGAGCCAGCTCATGCTGTGCGAAAATAAGCTGATGCAACACAGGGAAGTGAATAGACAACGCCAAAATGAAAAATAAAACAAAAAACTCAATAAAGAGTTACTACTTCAAGGGCGTATCAACCTGTAGTCAGACATGACTGAAAAGTGGCTACTACTAACACGTCGCCTTGTAGAGATTGGGCTCTGCACGGCTAGCAACAAGTCCATGACACATCGATACCACGGTGCTTGATGTTGTCGAGAGGTAGGACACTCGCCTTTCAAAGCGATGAATGGAAACGGTTTGCGATTCAATCCAGCTAGTTTCAAGCGAATCCTGGTCTCAACGGAATTACCTCCAGTCGTCTTGACTTATGCCTTTCTCAGATGGCTCAGGTAGCTCGGGACTAGAGAGTGGGGTTGATGACCAGCGCTGTTTCTTCATCACTATAATCCATATACAGCGAAAGTTACATCATCAAGACAAAACCGTCTGATGATGTCACTATCATCGCTTGCGACGGGCAGTTAGCTTCTGCATTTGGAATTCGCAGTGAGATAGGACGGCTGTGTCATCTGGAAAGTTCAGGTGTTCTATCTAAATAAGATCATCTAGATCCTATTTCTCTCATACGCTATAGTTTTTTCACAGTTCAATAAACTGCCAGCAGGAACATAAAATGCGATAGAAGACATCTCTGGCGAACCCCAGATATAAAGTTAAATAATTAAGTGAATTGTAGCTGTTGCAAAACGTTATCTTGCCTGCTCGAAACATTCGGGAGATCAATTTTTGCCGTTAATGATTGAAGTAATATTGAAGCCCTTATTTCTTAACCCTATTGCCTCATTTAAAAAAATCAAAGAATCTCTTGGGATTTTTACGTTATAATAATAGTAAATTGTGAAATGCCATTGCGCATAGGAGCGCAGACATTATGATGGAAAAAACACATTATCATAACGGAATTTGTGCATACATGTAACAAATAACAATACAATGAAACAAAACCATTGAAGTGAATCTAACGAGAAACAATGAACACCACAAGGAAACAGAAACATACAAATGAAATAAGCTTGAGGGAGACAAAATACAACCAAAGTGTATAATGCATAACATGAAACAAAGACCATAACATGTTCTTGCATTTGAAAACAACGGATCTGGATCAGACCAGTAAATATTCCACAACGAATAAATAATAGATTATGGGATGCAACAAGCTTACAATAGTATAGTCAATAATGGAAAGAAAAATGCCCCCCTTCCCCCGACGTCAACGACATGGATGAAGATATGAGATTAAATAGCTTATGCAGGATATGTCTGGTCCTGTGTGCGTGTACCGTGGACTGGTAGAGGCACAACCGTGTGAGTATGTATAGGGTTAGTAAGCCAGCCAGCCAGTCAATCAGTCAGTCAGTCAACAGTCAGTCAGTTGGTTGTCCATCGCAGACGATGATGCTTACTTACATCATCAGACGGGTTTGCCTTAATGATGTAACTTGCGGTGTGTTTGGATTGAATGAGGAAGAAACTGCGCTTGTCATTAACCTATCTCTCTGGTCTCGAGCTACGTTGGACAAGTGGCAAGACAAAAGTGAAGACGATTGGGGAAAACTCAGTATGCAGGCATTCTGGCCCCACCTCTCTTGAGACTAGGAGCAGCTTGAAACTTGCGGGATTCGATTGCCCACCGATTCCTTTCATCGCTTTGAGGGGGAAGTACCTCATCTTTTGACAACATCACTCACACAGTGTGAGCTAATGCTAGCTGGGCAGGCCCAACCTCTCCAAGGCGATGTGTTTTCTCCATTATTGACATGTGTGCATTTCCCAGCCCCACCAAAACTGGTATTGTGATCAAACAGGACATCAATCTTATAAAGTTGAGCCGTGTACAATAGACTGTGGAAATGCGACACATGGTAACCGAAATACTATTCCAAATAGCCGATGACCAAGTCAGGATAATCGATGTAAAGAACATTACAGAATGAACGGACTAGCTAATCCAAATATAAGTATTACCGCCATGTGTTCGTTAAATACATTTGTGATGTGGCTTGCATGTCACAATGACCTCAAGAGCTCTGCCAAGGGAGACGCAAGCTTCAAGAATGGTTACCCAAACTGGAAAGGTCAAGTGTAGAGATCAGACTAAAAACGGACAACTCATCTAGAGTATAACATGTTGGATTAAGGTCAATCACCTAGAGTAGGTTAGATCAATGTCAACTACCTAGAGTATAATAGGTTGGATCAAAGTCAACCACCTAGATCCATAAAAACAAAACTAGTTACGGAAACATCGACAATCAAAACAAAAGCAAACTTTCCTGGGAAAGGAATGACCTCAGAAGATGAGAAGTATGACGCAGTGTAGTGAAGGATTCAAGAAAGCTGCAGTGCTGAATACAATTTTTTTAGCACCAAGAAACAAACGTGTCAGGTAAAATGTTAGAGCTCTGTATAAGACAGGGAATGTGGCGCAGTTAACCAAGGGAATGAGGGACTCCAACTTGGCAGAAATGGGGCTATGAAAGACAAGATAGACCAATCAGGAAAAATCAGGTTGACATCTAGATGAATGTTTATCTACGCGGAAAATAAGAGGTAGTAGCAACGATGATGCTAAAGAGACAAAGAAGTCACTTATACAGCTGGAGGCCATTAGCCACAGAATTATCACTGTAAGTTTCTAAAACAAATAAAGGGCATAAACACTAACATTATCCATTGCTACGCACCAATGAACGATGCAGAAGATGAAAAGAAAAACACATTTTATAGCAAACTACAAGAAGTCCTGGATTCAAACAAAAAAATGAGATCTCACAATTGTGATACCGAAGTAAGATAGGAGCAAACATCCTGCAATATTAACAGACCATGATAAAACAGGAGTGGGTCAAGTGAATGAAAATAGAGAAATGTTCGCGGAGTTGTACGCTTTAAACAAACTGGTCATTGTGCGCTGTGTTTTCCCCGCACAAGAGCATTCACAAAGCTTCATGAAGATCATCGGATCATAGAACGTAAAAGCAGATTGATCACATCTGCATTAACAACACCTTCAAAACTACGCTGCAGGATGAAAGCGTAAAGAGGGAAGCGGATGCGCAACAGACCACCACCCGCTGATTGGCAAACTGCTGTCTAAGCTAAAAAAGCACCAAGAAAAGATATAAAATATAATGTACATTTTTTACGAGACAAAGAAACAAAGACAGAATATGGCCAGAAATTTAATAACATTAACAGATATCAAGAGCTAAATTGCATCGATGGACGTCGCATTAACAGTATGTTGATACAAGCCAGAGAGGTGTAGAATAAAGATTGTAAAGGAGCTATTTGATTCAAGAAAGTACAACATAAGGAGTGGATTACAACATAGATATTGCAAAAGATTGAGGAATGAAGAAGGTTGTACTTAAGAACTGAGAACTAGAGCTTCCGAAGTAGAAGCCCGGACAAGCTACACTCTAACAGATAAAGAGGTCAAGAAGTATGTAAACAAAGACAAGAAGAAATATATTGAGACAATTGCACAGGAGGCGGGAAAACGAGCTGAGGACAGAAATATGAATACTCTTAATGCAAAAACCAAGAAATACACAAATTGGTTTCAGTAGACACATAAACAAATCAAGAATAAACAAGACTCACGTCAATGGAGAAACAAAGAGAAATATGGGTTGAATACTTCCAGGAATATCAACAGACGAATACTTTTGAAATATCTACTCCACCCGCAGCAGAAACTTTTAGATTGTGGCCTACCTGGTCCATTCTTTTATTTTGTCCTCCCACCTCTTTTTGGGCCGTCCTCTTTGCCGTCTGCCTTGCACCTTTCCGTGGAGGATCGTATTTGCAAGACCATTTGATCTCGATATGTGACCGTACCAAGCGAGTTTCCTTCTTTTGACAGTTGCCAAGAGGTCTTCAAAAGGCCCTATTGCTGTTGTAATTCTATCTCGTGTTTCCTCATTTGTAACTCGATCTTTGTACGTGACGTTTAAAAGTCTTCGGAAACATGTTCCAAGGCATGTATCCTTCGCCGAAGGTTTGCTGTAACTGTCCATGTCTCACAAGCCAAGAGGAATATTTACAGGACCAGTGTACGCATTAATCGGATTTTCGTGCATAGTGCTAAACGTTGATCTTGCCAGATTTTGTTAAGCCGTGCAAGCGCCGATATTGTCTGTGCTATTCTGGCCAACACCTCACATTTTGATCCTTCATCACTGACAATCGACTCCTGATATTTAAAACGGTCAACCACTTCGAATTTCTGACCATTAACTTTTATCCTGCTTTTGAAGCCTTCGGCGCTGTTAGTCATTAATTGTGTCTTTCCAGCGTTCATCTCCATATCATAGTCAAGAGCTGTTTATTGAGCCTTCTGACCTATTCCTGGAGTTCTGCTTCTGAACCCGTCAATGTCATCTGCAAAACGAAGGTTTGTTATCGTTTGGTCCCCATCTTGACAGTACCAGCATATCATTTAGTGCCTCAGATATCTCTGTCAGCCACCTTTTTCGTGGTCTGCCTTTGGCTTTGAATCCGTTGTATCTAAATAGCATTGCTTGTTGGAATACATAAACCATATAATCATAGAATAAATATGCAAGGACTAACATTAAAAAAGCAAGGACACCATTCCTGTTACTGAATAATATATTGAAATCTAGGGGACTAAGACTAAGGTAAAATTATTTAATTTCAATGTCAAGTCGGTGCTCCTATACGCAGCAGAAACTTGGATCACGAACAACGCAATACAGTGTAAACTCCAGTCATTTGCCAGTAAATGTCTACGGAGGATAATTGGTATATGCCGACAAGACGTGGTGAGGAATGAAGATCTTTGGGAAAGAAGCCAACAGCAACCAGTGGAGCAACAGATCAAATGTAGGAAATACCATCAACCGTGGCTAGACAAATCGTGATATGTAGTCCAAAGAGAAAGAGAGGTAGACCAAGAAACACTCGGAGAAGTGACTGCGAAAATCAACTTCGGTCTCTGGACATCAACCAGAGAGAGGTAGAAAGAGCAGTTCAAGATCGAACTTGCTGTTTGCCAAAATCCTATGCCCTGATAAGAGGGACTGGCATATAGGATGATGACGGACAATGTATATGCATATGCGGATTATTTACCTCGGACAAACATACACATACATAAATTCACGTTTACATATATATATATATATATATATATATATATATATATATATATATATATATATATATATATATATATATATATATAATATATATATATATATATAATATATATATATATATAATATATATATAATATATATATATATATTATATATATATATATATATATATATATATATATATATATATATATATATATATATAAATGTGTACGTGTGAATTTGAAAGACCGCAGACGACACAGTGATACTATCAAGAAATGCAGAACGGCTAGAGCAGCTAATTTTCATGTAAATGGACACAGTAAAGATCAAAACCTGTTTATAAACATTAACAGAACAAAGATAATGACAACTTACAAAACACAATGTCAACATAAATTTACAATAGGTGGTGAGGAAATAGATCAGATCACGCATTTTGAATATCTGGGCGAAACTATCAACACACGAAATAACAATATGAAACCGATGGTGGAAAGCCTAAGCAAAGCAATACTGCAAGCAGCCACCGAAACCATCCCAAGAGGGGCAAGGAAAAACTACAAGCCATATGGAATCATGAACTGCAAAAAACGGAGGATGAAGTTTCAAATTCTGGAACATGGCAGAGAGAGAGAAGAGAGCAATCTATGGAAGCAAATATCGACCTCAAGGCCATCACTGCGAAATACAAAAGAACACTGAACCAAATAACAAGAGACAGCTGGAAAAACAAAACAGAAATCCTCAATTTAGATAAAGAAGGGAACAAACTATGGAATTTAGTCGGAGCCATGAATGACGAAACACCATCAAATAAACAAAATTACCATCAAGCAGCTCGACAACATGCTTACCGGAAAAAAAGTAGCAAACGCCTTTATAGAACATTTGGCCAGAGCAAACCACATTGATGTCTCTACAGACAGGTATACAGACATTAGTGAAGAACAAAAGAGCCACGACAACATCAAGATGGCACCAGAGGGGCACATGATGGCAAAGCTAACAATGAATGAAATTGATGAGGCCATGACAACTTTAAAGAAAAAGAAATCACCCGGAAAAGATGGGGTAACAAACGAAATGCTGATGGGGTTGGGCCAAACAGCAAAGAGGAAGTTACTATCAGTCCTGAACAAAAGCTGGAAAAGGGAAATTGTAGCGCAGGCATGGACAGATGCTATACTTATACCAGTTCCAAAGAAAGAAAAAGATAGAACAGATCCAAATGGATACAGGCCCATCAGTCTACTGAGCTGTGTAGGCAAACTGATGGAGCGTATGATAAACACCAGACTGATGTGGTACCTGGAGGAAAAATACATATTAATTCCACAGCAAGCAGGATTTAGACAACACAGATCCACTGAGGACCAGATCACTCTCATAGCACAGGAAATAGAGGATGCTTACCAAGAGAAAAAGCACACAGTAGCGGTTTGGGTGAATCTAGAGAAGGCATTTGACAAGGTGTGGAAAGAGGGACAAGCGCTAAAAAGCCAGAAAAACACTGAGCTTAATGACTTAAGAGCAGCACTCTGCAAACTGTGCCAACAGTCCGCACCAAAAAGGGTAGTGGTACAGTGGGTTCCGTCACACTGCAACATCCAAGGCAACGAGGAGGCAGACAGACTGGCAAAAGAAGGTGCAAGGCTACCACAAATAGATACCAGTATGACGTACGAAGAGTCAAAACGGCTTATCAAAGCCAGGTACATGTCCAAATGGGAAACCGAACATACTGGTTACACCAAAAACGATGCCTATTACCAGTTGAACCGAAGAGAGCAGGTCGTTGTCTTCAGACTTCGCACTGGCCACAACAGACTGAGGTACCACCTCTTCAACAAATTGAAGATAGGGTGTACCGACGAATGCCCGTGCGGTACTGGTAAAATGACCACTGAACATCTGCTGCAGAACTGCCCGACATACGAGGATCAGAGAGAGCAGATGTGGCCATTGCCAGTGGAACTGCAAGACAAGCTCTATGGTAGTGGCGAGAGTCTCAGGATGACCGCAGCTTTTTTCGAGAAAATAATGGTTACTGTCTGACTGTGTACGCAGAAGAAGAAGAAGAAGAAGAAAGAGGGACAAAGTCAAGCTACGAAGAAGTGAAGTATCTGGAAAAATGTACAGATGGATCAGCCACTACCTCGAAAACAGAAAAGCCAGAGTTCAAGTACAAGGGCAGATGAGCAAAAAGGTGACACTGGAGCAAGGAGTACCCCAAGGGGGGGGGGGGGGGGGGTACTGTCACCCACACTTTTCCTGGTGTATATAAACAACATCACAGAGAATATACCAAGAAGAGTCCACAGCCCCATATTTGCAGACGATCTGGCTATCTGGAGCTCTGAAAAAATCTCAACGTAGCAAACAATCGGATGCAGCAGGCCCTAACATCGTTGGAAGAGTGGGCAAACTGATGGCTGGTCAAAATAAATGAGGAAAAAAACAGCATGTACGATATTCTCGCTTTTAAATAAACCACAGAACACCAAAATAATTCTTAACGGCAAATATCTGCGGCCAAACGACAACCCAAACTATTTGGGATTCACATTTGATCGGCGCATGACATGAAAAAGTCAGATCGAGAGAAACCGAATGAGAGCCAGACAAAGAATGGCAATCATGAAGAAACTTGCTGGCATAAGCTGGGGAGCAGACGAAAGAATACTAAAGAAACTGTACACTAAAAGAGTGAGACCAGTTCTCGAGGATGGCATTGCGGCATGGACAACAGCAGCAAAGGCGAACTTCGATAAAATTAGAAAACTTCAAAACCAAGCCATGAGAGTTATAACAGGAGGCATGAAGTCAACGCCAATTGTAGAACTTGAAAAGATTACAAATCTGCAATCCATGACCGACAGAAGAGACTGCAGAGCCCAGCAGTAAGCAGAGAAACTCAGAAGACTGACAGACCATCCAATGCATCAGAGACTAAATAGATTTGGAAATGGGAAACTAAAGCGGAGAAACTTTGCAGAAATAGCCAAAGCAAAGATGAGCGAAGACCCTATGAACACCGTAACAACACCAAAGCCCATCCCTACTGTACGCAAACCCACATGGAAGCAGCATATCATTCCTCAGGTAGTAGAAAATATACCAGGTATTGGAAACAAGAATAGCCAGACTGAAAAAGAAAGAAGAGACATAACCCTGAGGTACATAACAGACAACTAACCAAGCATGGACTGGACCCATGCATACACCGACGGTTCCGTAACAAACACAACACAGAACGGAGGTGCAGGGGTATTCCTGAGCCTACACAATGGTAGAAAAATAACACTGTCAGTGGCATCTGGAAAATACTCAAGCAATTTCAGAGCGGAGGCAGCGGCACCGAGGGCTGCAGTAGAAGCAATGCTGACAGGCGAAAGCAATGAAAGCTAGATAGTCCAGTTTACAGATGCCCTGGCCGTAGTTACAGCACTAAAAAGCCAGAAAAATACTGAACTTAATGATTTAAGAGCAGTACTCTGTCAACTATGCCAGCAGTCCGCACCAAAAAGAGTAGTGGTACAGTGGGTTCCATCCCACTGTAACATCAAAGGCAACGAGGAGGATGACAGACTGGAAAAAGAGGATGCAAGACGTCCACAACCAGATTCTAGTGTGACCTACGAAGAGTCCAAAAGGCTTATTAGGGCCAGATACATCGCCAAATGGGAAACAGAACATACTGGCTAAACAAAAAATGGTGCCTATTACCAGTTGAACAGAAGAGAGCAGGTCGTGGTTTTTAGACTCCTCCCAGGCCACAACAGACTGAGGTACCACCTGTTCAATAAACTGAAGATAGGTGACAATGACGAATGCACCTGTGGTACAGGGAAAATGACCGCTGAACATCTGCTCCAAAACTGCCCGACATACGAGGACCAGAGAAAGCACATGTGGCCATCACCAGTGGCAACACTAGACAAGCTCTATGGCAGTGTCGACAGCCTCAGGATGGCAGCTCCTTTCTTCGAACAAATACAGGTTGACGTCTGACAGCGTACGAAAAAGAAGAAGAATATCTGGGCTCCAGAATTGACAAGAATGGCGACTGCTCGAAAGAAATCAGAACAAGAATAGCCATTGCAATGCAAATCAAGATGACGATGGTACCTAGATACAAAAGGAATACCTGGCCTGACTGTGGCGGAGGCTGGAGTTTTGGCAAGGAAAAGAGTTTCTTTCAGACAGACTGTGATGGGACTGACGTTCTATAATGGACATGCTACATTATGATGTGTGAATTGTCTAGAATCTTTCCAATGGATAACAGTCAACAATATGTGTGCGTGTGAATGGAGTGTAGAACTGAGACGAAGATCATTACCCATTTATGCGGGTGTCTTAGTTCTTAGCCGACCTGTACTTCTACCTGTGTGCAGGTCTCAGTTGTGGTATCATCTGGATGTAACCGGGAGGAGGATTTCCTGCTTAGCGGGCTAGGCTAGAGAGCAGCTTATTATTCAGCTGCCCTGGTGCAAGTGCCGCGGGGGGTGGTTAACCGATGTGCGAATCCATCTTAATAGACTCAAATACTAAAGCAAAGTAAACTCGCAGCCTGTTAGGCGACACCTGTGCTGTTCTTAACAAACCACCTAACCGTGGCCGGTGTTATAATATGTGACACAATTAGTCGCCTCTTACGACATGCTCTCTGTGGGGTAGTTGTGCTATTCTTGTCCTTGTCATAAACACAGACACCGGCGGACCACTACGGGCTGGGTACCACGCGTATGTCAGTGTGGATTAACGAAGATTCATGTGAAGACAAATATTTACAGATGTGTGTATGTAAATCAATAATGTGAAGATTACTAATGACATATGTATGTGAATTTGTGTACGAATGTGGATTTTCCAGTACGACTACGATGAATAATTTCTCCACAAGCGTACTCTTGTAAAGTATATAACACGTTTAGTAATGTTGATTATATTATTCCAATAAAAGCCTACGAGAAACAATGCATTACAAGTCTATTATGCATCACTTTAAGGTGAGGATATCATGATTGATGGACACATAAGCTTGTTAAACATGTTGGAAGTACTGGCCTGTCTGTCAAGGTGTGGCTTATATACCAGTAAATACATGCATGTAACGTTTAACAGATTAGATCGACTTCTGGGTCATGAATGTATTAGCTCAGTATGAGCTAACGAATATAGAATCTGAGGTCAACAACAGGATTTTCAAGGCAAGTGCGCTTAGAAGACTGCGAGCAAACGTTTGAGACCGCAAGGAATCAGTGTCGCCACCAAGATCATTGTGTATTGAGTTGTGCTGACCACCTTTCCGTACCGCATGCGAAACATGAACAGCAGGCATGTCAGTGAACTGAATCATTTTCATGTCAACTGTATCTACAGGCTGCTCATGATCGGTTGGCAAGATGCTTAGAATGCTTTAAGCCACTAGATGTTGTCAGCACAGTAACTGCTGCACCTTCCGTCCCTTGCGTACATGGCATTCATGACCTGATCTCTTTATGATATTCCAAAGATCTTTCTAAAACACCTCAACTCCATGGTCTGAATTTTCCGCTCGAACGTAACTTTAAATGAAATAATGCAATTCAGTTCTCATTTGTTTCAACATGTCCATCGCCATACGCTTTCAGAAGTCATTTTAAAATAGAATCGAGTCCTTCGGGCCGAAATGTTTTAGAAAAGTCATCAGAATACAGTGGGCCTAAAATAAGAAGAATGTAGACATTCGACAAGAGTTGGGGGTCATAGAGGAGAACTGGTTAATAAATTCCCCCATGAACAGAAAATTGAAATACTTTGGCCACATCAAAAGACACAACGGTCTTGAGAGAATGGTAAGGGAAGTGCCGGGCAAGAGAGGCAGAGGCAGACCAAGAAGGCAAGGAATGCTAGGGTAAGACTTTGGAGGAGGCTGATAATTTGGCAAGAGATTGAGTTTTAGGATGTGAGCTTCGTTCTTCAAAGAACATGCCCCAGGATGAAAGATATCAACGACCAGCTTGAGGTGATCTGGTGGCCTTTTATAATATGTTCTTTTCCACAAGCTTTAAGACTAAAATGTATTTTAGTTCGTCTAAGGAATGGCACACGCTTCCGTTCGATTGTACATATCATTATGTGACAGCTACTGTTACAGTCTTCCTTTTGATCATTATGTGACAGCTACTGTTACAGCCTTCCTTTTGATCATTATGTGACAGCTACTGTTACAGCCTTCCTTTTGATCCTTATGTGACAGCTACTGTTACAGCCTTCCTTTTGATCATTATGTGACAGCTACTGTTACAGCCTTCCTTTTGATCATTATGTGACAGCTACTGTTACAGCCTTCCTTTTGATCCTTATGTGACAGCTACTGTTACAGCCTTCCTTTTGATCATTATGTGACAGCTACTGTTACAGCCTTCCTTTTGATCATTATGTGAATGATACTGTTTAAAGTTTCCATTTGGAGAATAAACCAAATGTTCTAGTAGGCTGTAACGTCCAAAAGAATAGGTATCAAGCACGAATTATCTGAGTATCTGTGATCTACGAGGGGCGCTCAAGTCAAACCAGGGCTTTTTTGTTTTAGTTATTCCTGTAAATCTGGCAAAGATGGCGCCGTAACTGGCTGCGAGTCTACATTTCTCTACTGTTTTGGATCATTATGGATGCCACCAGACCACGGATTTGCCTGGAATTCGCACTAGTCGACGACTTACACTTGTGTTCACGGATACGTGGAGTTGTTTTCCGCCTGGACTTGTTATTTCGTTCTTTTTGTGTGATTTCTTCCATCCGTTTATCCTGGTCTGGACGCCGGCTGTATGGCGCTACGCTTAAACTAGTTATACCTGTGTCGTATCTCACGGGTTAGTTCTGCCGGTTCACCTTCACGAATTTGGCGTGTGGGAATTTTAGATGCTACTATGATGAACTGAATACAGCTGGGGAGAGATGCCAGACTCACTCACACGCTGAGTGTTGTCCATACGACCTCTTGTGGTTATCGAAAAGGCACGACAAACTGCGTTAGATGCCTTCCCACCTTTCTACCCTGCGGGATACATGTTTACGGAAAAACTTCGGTGGTAACCCTGAGGCAAAATCTGCAGCCTATGCTATCTCCAGTCGTCTCGATGAATGTCTTGCCACTGGCAAAAGGTATTAGGCTCTGTGAGTGAGGTTGACAAAAGGCTCAGTTTCTTCCTCACTTTAATCAAAATCTCCGCGCAAGTCACCCATTTCAGCGGACACAGCAAGAGATACGACTGTCCACACGGCTGAACAAAGAGAGTGGTCTTCATCCCTTGTGATGGACAAACTATCACAAAACTATGCCTGAATGGGCTATAGCGTGATGAAACTAACATCATTAGTTAGGGGTACTTGTGTCCTATTACTGCTAGGTGGCTCACGTGCCATGGGCCAGTCACATGACAGATAAATGCAAGCAGATAAAGGCAGACAACACTGTTAGCGCTTGCTTGGAACAGCGTGTTGTGTTGAAGATTTTTGTGAAAGAAGGCGTGAAATCTGCGGAATTTTACAGAAGACTGCAATCATAATACGATGATGAGACAGCCGCAGTAAGTAAGACATTTGAATGGTGTAAACGTTTTAGAGTGATGATCCCGGCCGTGGTGCCTCTTAACCCCAAAAAAGTGATGGAGAGTGTTTTCTGAGACAATCTTGGCATTATTCATGTTGATTTTCTACCCCGTTGTGCCACTATCAACACTGAACAGTACATGCACGTTTTGAGTGATGCGCATAACCGTCTGCGGAAAAATGGCTCGTTTGATCACAAAGACGTATTGCTCCTGCAAGATAACGCTCACCTCACTATGTTCATATGCAGCAACTCTGCTGGAAAATATTGCCACATCCACCTTACAGCCCATACATAGCTTTAAACGATTTCGACCAGTTTGGACCACTAAAAGAATTCCTGGAAGGTCAGCATTTTAGTACTGATGTCGAAGTGAAACAGGCTGTCATGGATTGGTTCAGACATACTGACAAATCTTTATACGCTGAAGCTTTTCAAACATTACTTAAACGCTGGGATAAGTGCATAAATGTTGGAGGAAATTAAATAAAAAAATTAATGGCATTTTGACTATTTGAATTTGTTTTCCTTACAAAAAAGTCCCGGTTTAACCGGAACACCCCTCGAACCAGTGATGTCTAAACATAGCACATCACTATATTATTTCCCGTAGCACTTCAGAGTGTGTCGGAGGGGGGAGGGGGGGGGAAGGTTGATTGGCTGATGACCAAATCATTTGATTCTCGCTTAAGGTGCATGAAGGAAAGGGTTCAAATCCCGGACTAACTCTAATATTTTTTCATTCTGTTCTGTGATTAAAATCTGATCAATATATTGGATTCTATTATGGAGTCAATAAATAAATATGTTTAGATTTGGAAACAGCTGAGGTTTTTTTTTCTTCATTTTCTGGCTGTAAGCGTCACCAAATTGACATAGTCATAAAGTGAGCTAATTTTTGTGTAAATCAATAAAGCGAGCTAATCTCCGTACGACATGAATCATGCTTCTGTCTTACAACGTTGTCAAAATACGCAAACACTGAATACTTCCTTAACGAAACTATTCTCAGACGCGTGGTGGTCTCAGAGTGTGACATTCTTCGCCTAGGGTGTCAGAAGTCCGTGATTCAAGTCCTAAATGATCATTTAAAAAAAAATTATAACTTTCTATTTAAAATCTGATTTAAACTGCTATCAATGGCACAGTTGCGCTGGCTGCAGACGTTCTGCACGCGTCTGCTAGTATACACTATATAAACACGCCATGCATACGTGGCTACAGATCACTGCATTTTCTAAACATTTATGAATACAATGTCCTCTAACCTGGTTTGCAAATGCATCTTACAAAGAAGTCAATGAGCCATGCATTTAGCTCAACAGTTTAATTATATACGCAGTCTGAATATCATAGGACATATTAATTAAGTGAACCAACACATGAACAATTAACATGAGCTGCCTTTGCAGATTGCTTTAAAAAATGTGTCCAATTTTGGTTGAAGAAACTAAACATTTTTGTGCTGAGTCAAGTGGGGTTACATATGTTAAACAGCCAATCAAAACGAAGGAAACAACATTGATGAACTCTCAAACGAACTTCTTTTCGCAGACGATAAAGCTGTTATAGTAACTCCAGAAATACAATGTCAACAACATAATGACAAACAATATACAACATATAAAGAAAACAGCATGAAAAAAAAAAAAATTTGCAAAGCAGCAAATCAAACAGGTGAAAGAGTTCACATACTTAGGGATCATGTTATCTGCAGACGGAAGAATCACAGCGGAAATCCAACAAAGATGTAATAAAGGAAATCAGATAACTGGGCAATTAACACCAATACTTAATTGCAAGCACGTGACAATAACTACCAAAACAGTTTTCTTTATTACATACGATTTTTGTCCCGACACTATGCTATCAATGTCAAAACTGAACACTAATTATAATAATAATAATAATAATAGCTGTCTATCGTTGTCGATGAGGACCGCCGACTTCATCCTTGTCACAAATTTCCCTGTTGGGTGTGGGTGCGCATGTGGCTGAACAGGCCAATGCGGGCACGAAAATATCTGCTACATATCGGGCACATAAGGTTTGTAGAAGGGGATGGTGTTCCCGCTGCTCGGGATTTTCGTGTCTCGCGTCTGCTCTGTGCTTTCACAACACCGGCAGCTACACCCGATTTGTCTGCGCTTCTCCAGTCAGATCTATTTTGCGCAAGACATTCCCAGGTGTCGATGTCCATCTGGCAACTTTTCAGTGAGTCCTTCAGACCGTCTTTAAAACGTTTCTTTGGGCACCCTCTCTCGCGCCATCCCTCTCTCAGCTCGCCGTAGAGAAGCTTCTTTGGGAGCCGCTCGTCTGACATGCGGACGAGGTGTCCGGCCCATCCTAGTCGTGCTTTCTCTAGCAGTGCATGTATGCTGGACATGTTAGCCCTCGAGAGAACCTCGATGTCAGTGACACGATCTTGCCATCTGATGTGGAATATTCGCCTCAGGCAACCTGTGTGGAAGTGGTTTAACCTCCTTGCATGTCCAGAGTATACATTTCAGCTCTCGCAAGCGTATAGTAGTGTAGATGGTGCGTATAGTAGATGGTTGCACGGTAGACTTTGAAATCCATTGAAAAACGACAAATCATAACAACAGAAATAAAATGCCTGCGAAAAATATTGGGTGGAGCACGGAGAACAATCCTACCACTACACAACAAACCCCAACACGCATTGCTATCTAGATTAAGCGGATTCAAGAACAAAGGCCGACTACGAAAAAAGATGGCTTACGGAAATATCTGAGCCGGCGAATGCCACTGTGTATGAAGTACACAGTAGGGTCTGTGCTAGAGATCTCTTCATACCCTGTCGTTCAAAGACAAAACAGGATACGAGAAAAGAAAGAAAGAAAAACAAGTGTGATGCGAGGTTATTTCTTAGATACTGATATCATGCTGTTGTCAATTATGTTCTTTAAGCAATTCGACAGAAACACAATAATTGACACCGTTTGGATCAACATATTTCACCACCTAAAAGTAGTCTACTATTTTCAAGGTATAAAATCAGCGATTCACCTTGTCATTACAGTAAGATTCCAGCCGTGCATCCCATATTCGCTGATGACTGTTTTTCGCTGTACTTTGCGGGCGCAATAGCTTTTATCTAAAGAACAATAGCCATATGATGTAAGTAAAATAGAGTTTTGCCTTACGAAAGCTCCAACAAGTGCAAGTTATGTTCATTGTTTTACTAACAACGGGGCTAAAGTTGCAGCACAGTAAATAAGGTGACTCCAGCCAGTGAATCATAGCTGGCTGTTTGCACCAGGGTTAGCGAGCCAGAGCTGACCAAGACCATATTCGGTCTCACAGTGAAACCAGGATCCACTAGTTTAGTCTGACTAATAGAATATGAATCGCAATGGGAAGGCAAACCAGGTATCCAAAAAAGCCAGCCGAAACCGGATGTGTTGAGCAAAAAGTCGCAGCCTCGCTTCAAACTATCATACACGATCACAACGTCCTTTCCAGGATAAACGCCGATGAAGAAGTTAACTTACAATTGGATTGGTCTGAACTTCCTGATGTACACTTATCGACAATGGGTAGGAAATACAGTTTTTTCTAGGAGAGACAACTCTCATTATAAACGTTGTCTTGCAGGCGGTCTGGGTACATGCACTGGCTATGGAAGGCGCCCCAAACATCTGCACAAAACTACTTATATACATGGGAAAGTTGAAGAGCTGAGCTGTAAGGAAATATCCATTCCTACTACATGTTGACCTTGACAGCGAGCGAGGCGGATGAATCGTCCAGATCAATGCAGGAGGAGCGCAGTGTGTGGTACACTAAAGAAGTATCGACACACATACGAAGATAATAACTGGCTACTTTGGTAGAGATTGGGGCCTCACAATGGCTTCCAATAGAAGGACAAGGAAATAAATACATTTCTGCTGGTACTTCCTGACCCCTGGGTGAAAACCTGCTGTATATATTAATAGGGAAGATGCAACATCTCTAGTGAGTCAGGAGATCTAAAATGCCAAATACTTCCCACATTTTGTGAAAATGGCGCTTTCTGAAAAAGGCTACGTACATACTAGAAAAAGGAATCTAAAAATTGAAAGGTGTAATGTCAGGACGTTGAACGGGTTAGGACAGCTTGGCAGTTTATATATTTGGGGCAAACCATTAAATAAGATGCCCGAAATGAGACAGAAATCGAGACAAGGACTGCAATGGCAAAAAATAGGGGTTTAAGAGAAAAACAGAAATTGTTAACCTTAAAGGATATCACAGTAGAACTAAGGAAAAGAACAATCGCCATTCATATATGGCTAACTGCACAGTATGGGACGGAAACATGGACTTTAGCGAAGAAGGATGAAAAGTTTGGAAGCGTTAGAAATATGGTGCTACCGTAGAATGGAAAGAGTGAGTTGGACAGAAAGAAGGTCCAATGACAATGTACTCAATAATGTGGGCGCACAAATACAAATATTGCATTTGATACAAAAAACGTCGGTTGAGTTGGCTGGGTCACAATATGGGACATGAAAGTCTTCTACAGAAAATACTAGAGTAGAAGATTCAAGAGAAGAAGGGACCAGGGCGATAAAGATTCACATTTACATCTCAGGAATGCAGGGACATTAAAGTACGGACTTGTGCTGCAATGAAGAGAATAGGGCCAAATGGAGAGATACTCAGACAACCTTACAACCAGTCTCCGGGCTGGTCAACCAGATGATGATGATATTAATGGTATCCAGACATATAAACACCTTACACTGATAGTTCGTGCCTAGTATAAATTATTGGGGTTTCTTGTGTCTTTCCTATCTATAACAATGTTATCCAGACAAGATATAAGTATCTCATGCTGTACTCTGTCAGAGACCTTTTTGTGGTCTTAAGTTGTATAGTTTATTGAGGAGAATCGGTAGGCTAGGGTAGAGCTGACCACTCTTTTTCTTAATGTGGGCCACTACTATTATTGTTTAGTGACTTTAATAACTTGAGTGACTAGTGACTTAAGTTCAGGCTTTGAAATTTAGACAAGTCATTTAAAAATTAGCGCAAAAAAGCTTTCAATTAATGATTAACGGCATGATGATCAGAAAGTTGTTAGTTTGGCCTCGAATTGAATGGATTTTTTAAAAATGTGTGGCTAAATGCAGCCGCCCTCATAAAATTGTCTAAATATTCATTGATCAGAGAGTTTATGTTTTTTTTTTCTTTTACTTGAAGTTGGTCATAGCAGAGAATCCACAGAGATAAGTGTTTCCAAATATTGTCAATAGTTTTGTTTACAACATTTAGATATGTGCAGAAAATCTGAAGAAGAAACGTGTGATCCAAAACTCAACTACCGGTGTATCCTTATGTTTGTTCAGAAGAGCCGTGTTATGATGCAGGTCAATTATTTCTAGTCGCACTGCACTTTAATCTCTCTCCCCCCTCCCTTTCCTCCTCACCACAACCGCATCCTTTAGGCTACAGTGCAAAGATCAGATAAAATGGCTTGTTAGCAAATAGCAGAGAAGTCACAAACTTCAAATCACGATGTGATTTCTACGAGTACAGACTTCTATATACATACATTTTCAAGTTTCAAGACGCCATAACTCGCAAATAGAAAAACATATCAAGCTGACATTTTCACTGAACATTTTATCGCTGATTTGTAGATCAGCTCAGCTTACTTGAACTTCATGTGTTACTCTTGAACTCTTTCTGAGTTATGGACATATTATTACATATTGTTAACCAGGTAATAGACAAAAAGTGACACCCGGACCCAATTTGCGTGTCCAAATTGCGCATGCGTGGGATACCATGTGTCATTTGTCGATGTCACAGTCTGTGGGATGCCAATTTCATATTAGTAAAATAATTGTATTGTTCTTCGACCTCTACATGTATGTTTTGATCGTTTTTAAAATACACAATTTGAATTTAAGTTTTGAAGATTTATCACGGATTGAGTGGGGAAAACATGGTTTGAGGGATGGGCAGTTAGGATGCGACTGAAATGAACAGACAGTGGGAAGAAATTGGCGGGTTATCCATGTTATATTTCTGAAAGTTTTTATATTTGTAATTGATGGGAGGAAAAAAATTGCGGATTGAAGTGTTCTAAACAATTACAAGTTATGGGCATGTGATTATTTATATAATGACACAATGAAGAAAGGAGGAAATAGCCGAATGTTTTTTACGTCTGCCTGCTAACATGGCGAACAGCAAATCTAATCCCCTGTCATATAACATTTTTTTCCCAGACACAATGAAATGGCACCATGAATGTAACACCATAACCAATTATGACAACATGCACAATTCGAATTTTACACTTCTTGTCTATTTATTGTATGAACATTATTGGCTGTATTTACTTCCGAATTGTGTGTATTAAAAATGATGGTATTTCCCGGGTGAAAAGTGTGGAAGAGATGATGGTGGGATGGGCGGTTTGGGCAGGTCAGATATTATTGGATTAAGGGAGAGGGTATGAGAAATGGGCATAACTGTGCATTTAAGGCCTACATCTTGAAAAGAGCACAGAAATGTGAAAATGTTTTCGTTCTGAAAATGTCGCTAATTGCATCAAATATGAAAGTTATGATATTTCTCGTGTTAAGCTGGACCCTGCCGCTAGTATATTATAAACTTCCTCTTCCACATTATCATACCATAGACACAATTTGTTTTTTATATACCTACCTTTCTAACCTAATTATATCCTAGATACAATATTTTTTTTAAAGCCTCCTAGCTAACATCAAATCCTAAGCACAATATATACTAAATGTTTTCAAAGTGTATATGTGTATGTCTGAAGATGTCTTAACTCACGAAAGGAAAGACATATCAAGTTGAAATTTTCATTGAACATTTTATAGGAGATTTGCAAATCTGTCTCACTTGACGCTATCTTATTTCCTTTATGAGTTATGGGCAGAAAATAATGTATATTGTTTACCAACAAATAGAAAACCCATGGCCCAATTTGCTTGGTATGCTTGAAATATCATATGACTTTTAAATCCCAGGCAACATTGTTACTGGTTTACATACATGATTTATAGGGATTTGCGTGGCTGAATGATTTATATTTCTGCCTGCTGGCAAGGAGGGCATCATATCGAAAATCCTGTCGTCCAAAATTTTATTTTAACTGACAAGATCAGTTGAATTTAATACCAAATTGTGTATATTACAAAATTATGTTTAAAGGAAATACACACATTTTCAGATCGGATAGAATTAGCGGAATTCATGGAATTAAAACATTTTCCTGGCATGGAAGGATGGGTAGATTTTTTTCTGGGTCATATGTTGAGAATTCCGCAGACAGTAAAGAAGTTTAACGACATGCTGAGGCACATCCCCAAAGACAACTTATGGCCACAATCAGTACAAGACAGTTGTCCTTTTTCAGGCATGTCATGAAAAGATGCAGGTTGGAACACACAGTGACAGAATCACAGAGAAGAGAGACAGAGAAAGAAAATATTGGACAGCTCAAAGGATTAACTTGGGGGACAATCAATGGCAGGAAATATAAATAAGACATGTGATAAGAGGAGATGAAGATCCATGATCACAACGTCAACTAGCAGGACACATGATGATGATGAGAGATGAGAGGATTAAAAAGAGGAAGAAATGTGCACAATTAAGGTCAGAATCTTCAATGGATCTTACATAGTAAATGTTTTCATTCCAAGAATTTTGCTAAATCGAAATGATCTGAAAATTATGTTATTTCCGATGCCGGAGACTACAGTTAGTATTTGATAAATCTCTCATTCAACATTATAATGTGGACACCTCAAGATAAGTTGTCTGCCTCAGGTGCCAGAGACCACGGGTTCATGTGTATCTTCTGGTAAAAAATGTATCTGATCTCTGGGTGGTGAGATCAAACTCCTGTGTTCAGCGTCAACACATTAAAAATCTCTCTGCAGTTAAAAATTGAAAAGAGTAGGCTTAATGGCCGCTGCCAGGACAAAATAAAAAAATTATAGTTTAAAATCTACCCAAATTATTTGCATCGTCACTGAAGCCTAGAAAGATGCAGGAAATTAAAAATACCCACTATGTAAATTAACAACATGCCTGGATTCCAAGATTTTTAAGTATACAATATAGTAGAAGACGGAGTTAAAGAAAGATACTTCAGAGTTTTAAAAACTGACTGAAAAATTGACAATATGAATAATCTTCCATCCAAATTAATCATTTGCTGAATGCAATTTAAAAAGAAAATATCAATGTTCTTAATCAAGTCCTCAATACACAATTTCATCAATCTCCAGATACAAATTATTTTTCAACAATAAATAATTAAGGACAAAAGAAAAATATAAGATATGGCAGTTATGATAAAAGGTAGACAAATGCCTATGAATATTTACTAAATGTTGAACACATCTTAATGTCTACCCAGAACAAGAAAGCAAAACCACTAGGTCATTCATTGCAAAAATATGTTCAACAATTTGGCTTATGTACAGGCATTGCTGCAGAAATAATAAACAAAACAACAGGCCAAAGGCAGCATATTGCATTTTTTTTCAGATGTAATGTCAGATCTGGAAGTCCTTGAAGGCTGTCAGTTTAAAAAAGTCTAAAATTGACTGAACACCCAAACAAAGTTGATGTGATCATACTGTGGCATACCAAAAAACAAGAGAGCAGACAAATTGGCATAAGAAGGAGTAGCACAAGAACAAAATCAACAAACAAACACCTTCCAGGAACAGAAGGCCATTGCCCAAGCCACACGGAAAGTTCACCAACAGAGAGACAACTATCATTACTTCTTTTGATGGGAGCAGGTGATCCTGTTCTGCTTGAGAACAGAACATGCTAGATTGAATATCCACTTACACAGACTTAGATTGGCGGTATCACCTGTGTGTAATACTTAGATTGGCGGTATCACCTGTGTGTATGAATAGACAAACAGCATAGACAGGTGAACATATCCGACAAGACGGTTATATACTTAAACAGCTGATATTTAACACTGGCCCACAGATAAGAACCTCCACTTAAAGCCATTTGGGAGCCCTGAAGAACTCTCCCCCACAGCAACCTTTATAGAGAGAGCTGACTTTCATGTGTAGACTTATTTATAAAACGTGGTGAACGAGAGGAAGAAGAACACTGTCAAAATATATTGTCAGGGTCTACTTTTAACACCATCACACATGAATCCATTACCAACAATGTATGCACAGGAACTTACCACAAAATTTCAGAATGTGAATTGAACATATGGAATGAAAATTCACACAGAAAAACAGCAAGATACTGTTGAATGGGCATCAAGGCCAGTCTTCTATAATCGTCATGATAAATGACCAAAAAACTAGAAGAAATACTTTGGGTATCGCATATGTAGCGATAGAAGATCTAATTTAAAAAAATTAAGACAACACTCAAGATGGCTGCAGCCGAAATGTGGTCTGAAAAGCAACACCAGCACTGCAAAGTGAAAGTCAAGTTATATAAATCATTAGTGCTGTCTATTGTTTTGTACGGATGTGAGAGCTGGACACTAACTGCTGATATGGAAAGAAGGGAACGTGCTTTTGTATTTAAATACTACAGAAGAATTTTGCACATCTTTATTAAAGGACAAAAAAAACAAATGATTATGTAAGAGATCAAATAACATCCCTGGCAAGTCAACAGGAACATATTCTGTCAGTAGTGAAATGTTAAAAACTTACATGGCTTGGGCACATTATGAAACATGACTCCATCGCAAAAATAATATTGCAAGGAACAGTTGAAGGAAGAAGGCTGAAGGAAGACAAAGGGAAGTCATGGGTCGATATCATCAAAGAATGGTCAGGACATGATTTGTTTACACTTGTTAACAGTGCTGATGATAGAGAACTTTGTGCATTGATGTTTCCACGATGCACCCCTTACAACCACAACGGGTTATTGATTGATTGACTGATGCACAAATATTATCAGACTTGCTAACATGATGCCAACATGAAATTCATATGCCAAAATACTGGGAAGGAGTTCTAGATAAGGCTTTGAGAATAGAAGTATTGAATAGTAGAATATTTTGGAAGGAAAGACAGAATTAGTTCCACAAAAATAGAGATAAATAGGAAATGAAAGACCAAAAGTGAAATGAAAAAAAAAAGAAAGTGATGACATTGACAGATGGGAAAAATAGATTTTAAGAGGTATTAGAAGCAGAGAGAGGCACAAACTTAAGTAATTGTCATTTTATGGCTTTGTTTCTTTTTGGTGAGTTGACAAAAGCATTTTTCTTTCTCTCTATCTCTCTGTTTTTTTATCCATTTGAAATACAACTTTTTGACATTAATGATTGTCATGACTTTCTCATGCAACATTTCATGGTTAAATAATACACTGGAAGGAGAGCTCAACAAAGAGATATAGAATATATGTCCTGCCAAAGACGGATGTGTCAGACCGAAAGGTGGAAATATCGCAGTCAAACTGTAAACTAGTGAAACAACGCATGCCGTTCTCCGGACTGCATCCTAGTACTTGCAAAGCCCTGTTCAGGGCTTGGTACCGGGATATTGAGAACATTCAGGGCTTGGTAGTGGGAGATTGAGAACATTCAGGGCTTGGTAGCGGGAGATTGAGAACGTTCAGGTCTTGGTAGCGGGAGATTGAGAACGAATGAACAAGAACATGTGTAAAGTTGGAGCAGGAATGAATACAGTTCTGTTAAAAGGCCTTAAACACATAACAATGACAACAGTACCTCTTTTTGGTTTAATTTTTGGTGGAGTGGATTCCCTCTTCTTATACCCTTCCCTGACAGTTACAAGAGAGGTCAGATATTTCTTCTTCTTCAGTTTGCTTTTAACAGGGGGAACCTCAATCTCCTGAGCATGGTGAGTAAATCCTACTGGCCTCACATAGGTGGGGCCACTGGCTGTACTGCTGCACGGTGACCCCACGCTCTCATAATCATGATCATGTTCATAGGCAAAGCTAGATGAAGAGCCAAATAAATGGTCAATGGGACTTGTTGGACTCACTGAATCTTTTGTCATGTGGCTATGCGCGGTGGTAGTGGTAGACACACCGCTATCATTATCACTGTTGTTGTCAGATAATGTTGTAGTGGTAGATTGACTGTCCAAGTTGGTTATCCCACTGGTGTTTAGTTGCAAATTAATTATCTCTGATGGTTGTCCATTAGTTGAGGGCGAAAGTTGCCCATTTGTAAACTGTGGTGTATGCCCATTTACTGACTGTGATGGTTGCCAAGATGTTGAAGATAATAGTTGTGCATTTGTTGACTGTGAAGTTGAAGATGGAACTGGTGATAGGGTTGAGGTTATTGAATTTAAATGATTATTATCTGTTAAACTTGATGCTGTATCAGTATTTATTGTGGTTGGCAAAATAACATTATTTTCGTTAATGCTATTGGGGTTACAAGCACTGCCAACGTTATAGCTGGGAACTAGTAGATTTGTGGTCACTATGGAATGATTGGTGCTAGCTGAAGATGTCACATGGTTCAAATTTAAAATGACAGGGTTGTTGTTGTTGGTGGTGCTGAGTGTTGGTGAACTGTGCACAGATGATAATCCAGATTTTATCGCAGTGAAGTGGCTACGAGCATTTGAATAACTGGACAGATAAACAATGCTGGATTTCGTTTTTGGTCTATTAGATGAAATATCAAAGGTTGTAAGTCGTATTTGTGGGTTGTGGTCTGACACTGAAGCAGCATTTTCATTGTCCAATGTTTTAGATTGAAGTGGTGCAGATGGTGCATGTTTACCGCCTGTAGTTCTTGGATGGGTTGGTGGTAGTGGAAGAAGTGTATAAGAGAATGTTGCACTCATCATGTAGGTTTATTTAATTAATGAAGATTTATTTCATCTGGCAGTCTTATCGTAACAGTCGCTTACTTCTGAAATATAAATGTAGAATTACATGTTAAAGTAAAGTGTATCCTGATATCATAAATTGTTATTACAAAATAGATTAGTGCCTATCTCTCCACCATCATTGATTTGACACAGCGTGTTAAAAAGGACCATTACTAATGGTGCAAAGCGCTCACACACAAATTATTTAAACACTGTATAAATCATTAAATTATAAAAATTCATATAAATGAAACAACTTCGCAACAATAATGTAATACAATGCAATTTCATTTTTAAATGACATTGGTTTAAAATTAGTGAACACAAACAAACCTACATTAAAGAGCCGCGTTGGAAAATATAAACACGTTTGTTACATGGAGCGTGATCAAACACGTACTTTACATCTGCTGGTAGTGCTTGCACTGGCACAGCACGGCAACACGAATTAAAATATTGGCACCAGAGCGAGCATGATTGATGAGATACGTAAAGCAAATACACAACCATTCTCATTTAATATAGATCTATATTTTGTTTTAAAGCACATTAGATAATATTTTACCTTATGTAAGTAAACATATTCCATTTTCTCAAGTTTCAAGCACTGCGTGCTGGTGTATTTGGATCCCAGTCGGTTGCAACAACAATGGTCGTCAGGCACGCTTTCCTGGTCGCCCGGTCTCCATTTAGGGCTAGACGGAATCCGATTGGTCCATTACTGACGTCATGCCAGTTGCGAACAGGCTGGTCTGCTCCTGTCGTCATGCTGTTCCTCGACCAAGATTTGGGTTATATATAGAATATAACAGCGGTCCCCAGCCTTATCGTTGCAAACTACAATATCGTTGTGCCGTTTGTTGCACGGCGTTATTTGTGTTATAATAATTGTCGATTGTCGTCGATGAGGACCGTTAACTTCATCATGTACCCTCAGGATCATTGAGTTCGTTGTTGCGTTTGGTGATTGATCACTGCAATTCGAGCGCTGAAAGTTCTAAACTCAAGAATGATAGGTGAACATGGTCTGCAGCTGGTACTGGAATTTCCTCTGCTCTAGGCTTTCTAATCCTGGACCGACAGCATACTGAAACTGCTCGCTGATTTTGCAACGTCTTTCTCGGTTGAACTTTTCCAGTTTAAACGATTTTGAGAAAAGTTTTGTTATTGTCTATTTGACAGCACTCAAGAGATACATTCAGACTGTCTTTGAATCGTGTTTTAGAGGTTTCCCTGATCGTCTTCCTCCCCTTAGCCAACTATACAGAAGCTTATTTGATAACCTTTCGCTTGGCACTCGAGCATGAATGTCAGACATGCTGACTCTGGACATGACTTTACTATTTGTGATATGGTCTTGTCAGCGAATATGTAGTATGCACCGCAGACAAGTCACAGAGAAGGGATTTAACAACCTGACTTCAGTCAGCTCTCATAGGCGTAGAGCAGGAAAGGGAGAAATGCGGCAAGATAGACTTTCAGCGTAGTCGATATGCTGATTCCTTGACGTTCCCACAATGTCCGATGATTTAAATAAAAAGATGTGCAACTCTATTAGCCAGCTCATCAGCAATAAGCACCGATCTGAACTGCATGATTCGGTGGTAGACGAACTTTTCTACTGCTTCTAATTTATGTCCTCTAACTGTGATTACGGGTTTTTGTATCTAGAGTTGGATGACACATGACGTCAGTGTTCTTTACGTCAATGTTCAAGTCAGTTGCCATGAGCAGCAGAAAACTGGTCCATGTACTTCCTGCATATTCTGTTCTGAGCTACATTTCAGAGCACAGTCATCCACACATTAAGCGTTGATACATTCTATGGCGAACCACCATAGTGGGTGCATTTATTCGTCAGGGATTAAATAGACCGCCATCCACGCAAAACCTATTGGGTATGCCATACTCGCTGCTCGTGAACGTGACGCCAGCATTGCCAAAAACATCATACTGAAGGGGGTCAGGGCAAGAACTTATCCCAGTTTCATACCCCTTTGTGACGCAGATATCTCGCCGTTGTCATGTACATGTGCGCCCATGCCTCCCTAGAGCTGTTTCACCAAAGTGACACATTTTCCAGGGCAGCCGAATTTGAACATGATTTGCCTTATCCAATCACTGATGACTATCAAATGCATGTGAGATCAATAAACGTGGTGTACTGTATAGAAGACGGTTTTATTATCGATATTTCTCATGAAACTGACGCGTTGCAGATATAATCTCTACAGTGTTTCGACCAATCCAGAATCCACAATGGCTCTCCAGGAGATGATGGTCTAGCATAAGATGTTTGTTCAGCCGTACAAGCAGTACAAGTACGAGGATTTTGTCGACAAATAGAGTGCAGTGACATTTCGGGAAGACTGTCGCTTCGAGCGGTTGTCCTTTCTATTGTAAATGTGTACTATCGTATGAACATACGTACGATGCACATGATGGTATCATTTCTGGTGTAAACAACACATACCAACCGTCAAGTTTGCAAAATTGTATTATCCTCCGACTCATAGTTTCCTCAGCAGACCGTTGAAAACATGGCGGGTGTGATACGAAATCCGATCAGAGTTGATCAGCGAGCGGTGATTTGGTTTCTAACAGCTGAAGGATGTTGACCAGTTGACATTCATCGCAGAATGCAGGCAGTGTATGGTGACAAAAGTGTGTCAAAGACAACAGTTAAGAACTGGACAACGACGTTTAAAGAAGGATGTGAGTTAAAGCAACAATATGCGCCTGATCTGGTCTCGGAAGATCATTCGTTAACTCCCGTCCTTCTTTAAACATCATTGTCCAGTTCTTCACTGTTGTCGGAGGATAATGAAATTTTGCAAACTTGACGGTTGGTATGTGCTGTTTACAGCAGAAGTGACGTCATCATGCATATGTTCATTTATTGCAGTTTGGTCCGGTTTCATTTGAACACGCTTCGTAGTAGACAGAAAATATTTAGGAAAATAGTTTTGGCCAATGATGCATTCCATCACTCTTACTGCTTGGCAGCAAATTTATCTACTCTGTTATGTACCCTTCCATAAAAATCATGAATTTCAGATCAGCCCTTGTGATCTCCTTTAAAGCGTACCACTTGTCCTGTCTGATCTGGCGTGGGACTGATCCATACACCTTATATCGTTCTAACATATCTAGAGTTTTACTCTAATGTGACTATCTGAATTGTTTTTTGTGACATGGAATGTCCGCACGCTACTGGACAACGCCAAAGCAAACAGACCCGAACGACGGACATCACTGATCGCCAGGGAACTGGCTAAATACAACATCTGCATAGCTGCCCTGAGCGAAACACGACTGGCAGAGGAAGGCAGATCACAGAAGAAGGCGCTGGTTGTACTTTCTTCTGGAGCGGCCGCAGCAAAGAAGAACGCCGTGAAGCTGGAGTTAGCTTTGCCATCAAGACCAAAATGGTCGACAAGCTCACAAGCATGCCCAGAGGAATTAATGACCGCCTGATTACACTGCATCTCCCTCTAATAGGAGGGCTCCATGCCACACTTATCGGTGCATACGCACCCACAATGACAAATCCTCAGGAAACAAAATATAAGTTTTATGAGGACCTTGAGGCGCTCATCGCTGCAGTCCTCAAATCTGACAAATTGGTCATCCTCGGTGATTTTAACGCTAGGGTTGGCACAGACCATACAGCTTGGGAGGGGGCCATTGGCAGACATGGTATCGGAAAATACAATAGTAACGGACTGCTCCTTCTGAGGACATGTGCCGCAAATGAACTACTCATTACAAACACAGCTTTCCGACTTCCTGTCCGAAATAGAACCACATGGATGCACCCAAGGTCCCGCCACTGGCACCTCATTGACTACATTATCATCAGACGTAGGGATCGAGCGGATGCTATGGTAACGAAGAGCATGTGTGGTGCAGAATGTTGGACCGACCATCGACTTGTCATTGCCAAGCTAAACTTCAAGATCCAGCCCAAAATGCGCCCCCATGGAAAGAAACCACCGAGGAGGCTAAATGTCTCTCAGCTGAAATACGAACCCACGAGAGAAGGCTTCCAGGAAGAGCTTGAGGGCAGACTATCTGAGCTTCGTTTTGACAAGAACGACATCGAAGAGAACTGGGAATCATTGAGAAACACACTCTACGATACAGCTGTTAAACACATTGGCCAACTCACGCGCAAGCATAAGGACTGGTTTGATGAGAACGATCTGGAAATACAGGGCCTTCTCGATGCAAAACATGAAGCGCACAGGGAATACCCGAGGGACACATCATCTCCGGCAGCAAAAGCAGCCTTCAATACTGCTCGCAAAGCTGTCCAGACCAGGCTTAGAGAGATGCAAGACTCCTGGCTCAGCAAAAGAGCTGACGAAATTGAGATGTTCGCCGAGCGTCATGACACCAAACGGTTTTACGAGGCACTGAAAGCTCTCTACGGCCCGCAGCCCTCTAGTAATACTCCAGTTCGCAGTGCGGATGGAGCACTGCTAACAGATAAGGTTCAGATTCTAGACAGATGGGCAGACCACTTCTGCAAAATACTAAACCACCCATCGTCCATAAATGAAGAAGCCATCCGGCGAATGCCGTAGGTGGAACTGAACCTGGCGTTGGATGAAGTCACCACTGAGGAAGAAGTCGACAGGACAATCAGTTCACTATTTATAGGAAAAGCTCCAGGAGCTGATGCAATACCAGCAGAGGTATATAAGACAGCTGGTCCATCCCTCACCAGAAGGATCACTGAACTCTTCTGTCACATGTGGGCTGAAGGAAAAATTCCGCAGGAGCTAAAGGACGCCTCAATCGTTCACCTGTACACAAGAAAAGGCAACCGCCAGGAATGCGACAATGATCGTGGAATATCGCTACTCTCCGTAGCAGGCAAGATCCTAGCGCGCTTACTGCTAAACAGGATCAACAACCACCTTGAACCTCCACCACCACCTCACAGAAAGCCAATGTGGATTCAGAGCCGGAAGAGGAACTGTGGACATGATTTTTGCCGCTCGCCAAGTACAAGAGAAGTGTCGAGAACAAAATCAGGCCTTGTACACCACATTTATTGATTTGACAAAGACATTTGATACAGTTAACAGAGGAGGGCTGTGGATGATAATGTCTAAGTTTGGCTGCCCCAACAAGTTCATAACAATGGTGAAACAGCTACACGAAGGCACGTGTGCTCGTGTACTGGACAGGGGTGCAATATCTAAAACGTTTCTAGTATCAAACGGAGTAAAGCAAGGATGTGTACTCGCCCCGACTTTGTTCAGCATGATGTTCGCGGCCACGATGACAGACGCCTTCAGATCACTGGAGCTTGGAATACCCATAAAGTACTGCACAGATGGCAAATTACTCAATCCCAGAAGAATGAAGGCCAAAACCAAAGTGGCGGGCGACATAATCAGGGAACTTGTATTTGCTGACGACTGCGCTCTAATGAGCAACTCAGAACTGAACATGCAGGTTGGAATGGACCAGTTCTCTGCCGCATGCGAAAATTTTGGCCTGACCATAAATGCAAAAAAAACAGAGGTCATGTACCAACCAGCACCATGCATGCCGACACAAAACCAGAGACTGCAGTCAGCGGGCAGACGCTGAATGCCGTAGGCAAATTCACATATCTGTCAGCCTAGACGATGAGGTGGCAAGCAGAATAGCAAATGCCAGCACAGCCTTTGGTAGAATGCGCTCGATGGTCTGGGCACGTCGTGACATCAGCGACAAGACCAAACTCAAAGTCTACCTTGCAACCATCATTCCAACCCTACTATACGCTTGCGAAAGCTGGACTGTATACTCTGGACATGCAAGGAGGTTAAACCACTTCCACACAGGTTGCCTGAGGCGAATATTCCACATCCGATGGCAAGATCGTGTCACTGACATCGAGGTTCTCTCGAGGGTTAACATGCCCAGCATACATGCACTGCTAGAGAAAGCACGGCTAGGATGGGCCGGACACCTCGTCCGTATGTCAGACGAGCGGCTCCCAAAGAAGCTTCTCTACGGCGAGCTGAGAGAGGGATGACGCGAGAGAGGGCGCCCAAAGAAATGTTTTAAAGACGGTCTGAAAGACTCACTGAAAAGTTGCCAGATAGACATCGACATCTGGGAATGTCTTGCGCAAAACAGATCTGACTGGAGAAGCGCAGTCAAATCAGATGTAGCTGCCGGTGAAGACGACCGTGTTGTGAAAACCCAGAGCAGACGCGAGACACGGAAATCCCGAGCAGCGGGAACACCATCCCCTTCTACAAACCTCGTATGCCCGATATGTAGCAGATGTTTTCGTGCCCGCATTGGCCTGTTCAGCCACATGCGCACCCACACCCAGCAGGGAAATCTGTGACAAGGATGATGTCGGCGGTCCTCATCGACAAAGATGGACAGCTATTATTATTATTATGCGCCTGATCTGGTCTCGGAAGATCATTCGTTAATTCACGTCCTTCTTTAAACATCATTGTCCAGTTCTTCACTGTTGTTGGAGGATAATGAAATTTTGCAAACTTGACGGTTGGTATGTGCTGTTTACAGCAGAAGTGACGTCATCATGCGCATCGTACGTATGTTCATTTATTGCATTTTGGTCCGGTTTCATTTGAACACGCTTCGTAGTAGACAGAAAATATTTAGGAAAATAGTTTTGGCCAATGATGCATTCCATCGCTCTTACTGCTTGGCAGCAAATTCATCCACTCTGTTATGTACCCTTCCATAAAAGTTACACAATAAATCTCATGAATTTCAGATCAAGCCCTTGTGATCTCCTATAAAGTGTACCACTTGTCCTGTCTGATCTGGCGTGAGACTGATCCATACACCTTATATCGATCTAACATATCTTGAGTTTTACTCTTATGTGACTATCTGGATTGCTTTTTTGCGACCCTGACAATCTCTATACTAGTTCGAATATGGTATTTCTAATTTTTAGAATGCAGATATTTCACGGATGTCTCCATCTCAGAAAAGAGACGATGAGAAATTATATGGTCCAGTGTCCCTTGGTACTTTAACAAGTAAATATATAAACAAACTACGTTTTCATGTACAAGTATCTAATTATAATAAAACAAATTTTTGTTTTTGTTTTTTGGGACTACATGAGTAACACATTTGATAATAAAACAATAGCTCGCAATAGTAGAGACTAAATAATTTCAGCTATCTAGGTTGTAGGGAAGTTGGTTAAAAATAAGAGGAAAAAAAGTCCACGCAAACAGACATGTGAAGTTAAATAAAAACATTTCCTGGACAGATCATTAGAGGTTCCGTAAAAATGAACTAGATTAACAGGTCGCACCTGCAGAAGCTGTACAGAAAATGTCAGCTCTCTAGGTTATTCGGAAGTTGGTTAAAATAGGAGGAATAGAAGTCCACGCAAACGGACAACAGGCATGTCAAGAAGTTCACGCAAAAAGAAAACAGTCATATTAAGTATATAAAAGCTTGTAAAAACAAAGAAGATAAAACTGCAGCTTAACTCAATGCACGCAAATAAATCAAGCTAAGGTCATACTGGAAGTCAGATAGCTGCTACTGCACCAAAACAAAAACATAACCAAACCTACGTCCCTGATGAAAGGCCTTTGTCGGGATAAAGCTCAACACATAAAACACCTAACGAATGACAAACAATATTTATTGACACAAAATACGAATGTTCTAGGTAGATGGAAAAGAGGTCAGAATGTGTGAAAACTAATAATCCCAGTATGCGATTATGACAGAATTATGTTGTGTGCCTAAGAGTCGACTTCACTACACTCCGGGCATACCCATAGGTCATGATAGGTGCTTTCTCTCTCTCTCTCAGTAAATGGGTCCGATTGTAGATACTGATGGTTGCTGCAGCTGGTTGGTCCTACCCACGTCTGCCCCGTCCTCTCTTGTGCCTTACTCCTCCTGAACCTCGTTTGATACCAAATATATGTAGTCTGTGAATTGCTGATTTATCTATTGCCATGTTGTCGTCTAATATGCGGTCATTGATAGACTTTCAAATGTCACTCCTCTCCATTTCTAGTTCACCCGTAATTGGTGAATGTGAAGCCTGGATGTCAGATCTTTCGCTGTCCTGAATCCCAGAATGACCAGGACAGTAAACCCACACCAGCCACAGCGGGTTTGATGCCTCTACAGCTACCATCCATGTATGCCATAGCCAGCCCTTCTGTACCCTCAGTAGCAAGAGTTTGAAATGATGACTGTTCCTGTTTAAGAGCTGCAGATTTAATCAAATGGCATTAACTTTCATACCATTGACTTTGACATCCCTAATTCAACTCCAAACAACATTTTTCATAATCATCTAAATAAAATTGCGTGTTAGAAACTCGGCGAAAGCAAGCAACCCTATCGTTTCCCTGTTTTAAAAAAAAACTGGGTCTGTGAGTCCTGTGATTGAAATAATCGATTTTCAAATAGGTTCTGGACTAACCTAATGAGTGGTCTTTCTACACCTATTTGTTGCAGCATCTGAAAACGTTTGCTCCAGAGGATTCGATCACAGGCTTTCTCGTAGCCAATAAATAATAATAATGTTCGCTTAGGAGTCTGAGGACCATTGCGTCGGTCGGCCACATCCATGGCCCAGAGCTGTGGCGTGGTTCCAGGCCTCGTTCAGGGCGGAGGAGGAGGAGTTGCTAGAGCCATACTCTTCTGCGTCTCCAGGGAAGACTTTTGCCTATTTCTTGGAGGCTTGAGTCTAGCCAGTAGCACGTGGGCAAACACCTTTTCCGGTACCGAGAGTAGTGTTATATCCCTGTAATTACTACATTTTGCGACTCCCCTTGCCTTTGTACAGGGAGATGGCGATTTCACCGCGCCAGTGGGCCAGGACGTCAGTGCCGAACGCCGCGGATTCGAATAACGGCAGAGACCGAGATTTTTTTCACGTGAATTTTCTGGTAAACATTTCCCTGGTCTCAGGGTAGTGAGATCGGACTCCCGAGTTTAGTGTCACGTTTAACATTCCTTGGCAGTTGGGAATCGACAAGAATAGGCTTAACTGCCGCCAGCCGGACAAACTTCAAATTAAAAACTACCCCGGTGGTTTGTTAAGTGCAGCTATAGATGGCGCCTAACTGGCTGCGGGTCTACTTAGCTCTAGTGTTTGCGTCTATTAAGATAGACTCGCACATTGGTAAAAACCACCCTCCAAAAAAACTGGTTGTATATAGACTCTGTAGTCTTCTAAGCTAGTATAAAGACGTTAAGTGAAGTTAATGCTTTATACAGTTTTACAGTCACTTCCTTGCTCCTATGTTAAATATTTCTTTTTATCATACCAAACATTGCATTTTTTCACCGCTGCCTGGACTTTCTCTCTCACTTTACCTATATGATCTATTATAACTCCTAGGTCCCTTTCCTTTTCTATATTTCTAATATTGTTCTCGCCCATTATTTAATTATGTTCCATATTGGATCTACCCACTTTCTTGCAAATGATGGGGCTAGATTTATATGTTGTGTTATTGCTGTTGATACGTTATGTGTTTTATATGTGTTGTTCATTGTCCCTGATGAAGACCTTGTGGTCATAATGTAGGTTACGTTTTGTTTCCTTGTGGTAACGGAGCTATAATTGTTTGTTATTACCAACTCCATGGGGATAGGAACAAATGTTTACAGACGCTTCCGAGGCATACAGACATTTTTTGGGACAAACAGAAGCAGAAATTAAGAAAACTTATGATGTACAAAAAATGCAATCCAAAGCCATCTTAATTACAAAAAGATCTATGATAAATGAATGAGGAAAAAAAAAGAAAAAGGGTAGGAAAAATGAAGTAAATCGAGAATGTCAGTGACTGCTATAAAGATGATATCAACCATCTACGAATATGCGACCAATTGCAGTAAAATGACATCAACTGAGAATGCGAGTAAGAGCAGTAAGCTGATGTCAACAATCAACTGACCATGCTAAGCAACTGCAACATATTACATCAACCAAACAACTGCAATAAAATGATATCAACAAAGCAAATTCAGTAGAAGTGACGTCACCCTTTATCTGAACACCACCAGCAAAATGACGTCAACAATTGCATTAAAAAAAGTGAATCCTCAACTGAGTATGCTGTGACTGCAGTAAAACTAAATACGTTGGTCACTGACTCTACACAAAAACGGTCAAATGCGGTTGTACAATTACTGTAACATACATATACTAATGGCTCGTTTACTCTAGAGAAGAGGAGGACATATCAGAGTGAATGGCTCGTTTTCACTAGATAACAGAAAGACATACCAGAGTGAATGACTCATTTTCCAGAGTTTTATCACAGGACATACCAAAATGAATGACTCATTTTACAGAGAAAAGAAAGACATACCAGAATGAATTACTCATTTTCTAGAGAATAGAAGGACATACCAGAGTGAATGACTCATTTTCCAGAGAAAAGAAGGACATATCAGAGTGAATGACACGCTTTCCAGAGAACAGAAGTACATACCAGAGTGAATGACTCATTTTCCAGAGAACAGAAGGGCATACCAGAGTGAATGACTCATTTTCCAGAGAACAGAAGGGCATACCAGAGTGAATGACTCATTTTCCATAGAAAAGAAGGACATACCAGAGTGAATGACTCATTTTCCAGAGAATAGAAGGGCATACCAGAGTGAATGACTCATTTTCAAGAGAATAGAAGGGTATACCAAAAGAATGATTCGTTTTCCTGAACAGTTCTGACCTTGTCTAATAGCATGGTGTTCATTTGTCTGGCACTTTTTAGTGAAAATATTTCTTTTCTTGTTTCACGCATTCCATGAAGTTAGAAATATTTAAAACAAATATAACCTAACAAGAACAAATGAATGGACACGGTTCCAGAAGTAACATTTTATTCATCAGATGATTTTGAAAACTGCATGGGACACATGCTTTATTAAAAGAAGAGCTATCTATGATCATTTTTCCTTCAGATGTCCAAGGGACATATTCCTGCAAAGCTCATTCGTCCCTGAATACCATTTCCGGACCATCTACTAGAGTTCAACTCATGAGACTAATTGCCTTGTCTTCCATTGCTCTTCATTTTTCTCTTTCATTATAGGTTCGATTCCATTGAACTACCGTGACAACCTTGTCTGTGATTTGTCTACATTGAGACCAATAATATATATACCCACCTCACGGTCATTTAAAATGTGCCAAAGAGTGTAATGTAAATCACTTTAGACAACAAATATTGTAACGACTAATTACGATCCATGTATATATATATATATATATATATATATATATATATATATATATGAAGGCATTTGGTATAAAGATTAATGCCAGCCAAACAATCCGAAGAATAAATATCAGCAAACAGACCATAGTGCAGAGGTTTTCATATTTGGGACAAATAATTAGAGGATACCCATTGTGGAGTTGAAATCAGAACTATGATCGAGTAGCAAAAAAGGCATTCTGAGAGAAACAAAAACTCAAGTAACATCAATATTGAGCTGCATTAAAGAATAATCACCACACATATCTGGCCTGCCGGGGTCTTTGCGAGTGACAAGTACAAGAATAGCACCACTGCCCCAGAGAAAGAATGATGTAAGAGGCGACTCTGACATGACATAACACTGGCCATGGTTAAGTGGTTTGTTAAGAGCAGCACAGATGGCGCATGACAGGCTGCAGGTCTACTTTGCTCTAGTATTTTAATCTATAAAAATGGACTCTCACATCAGTTGATCACTCTTTGCGGCACTTGTACCAATGCAGGTGGGTAATAAGCTGCTCGAGCCTAGCCAGCTAAGCAGGAAATCGTCCTCCCGGCTACATTCAGCTCACACCAGAGCTGGAACCTGCACAACGGCATCTGCACCTGGAAGAAGTACAGGTCAACTAAGACTAAGATAGAACTAAGACATGTCTTACCTGTAGCACTGCACAGCTCCGAAACATGCACTCTAAATAAAAAAAGGATGAAAAGACTGTAGAAGCTTTTGAAATGTGGTACTACCACAGGATGCAAAGAGTGAGCTGGACAGAAAAATGGGCAAACGAGCAAGTGCTTAAGAGTATAAAAGTAAAGTAGCCCATAGCATTACTGCCGTAGGGGTGTAAGGTGTTAGCGATCTCACATTTCAAAGGCTCGGCTATATGAGGGCGGTAGCCATCTACTCTCCCTCGCCGCTTTTACTTCCCGGACTGAACCGGTACCCATTTAAGGCTGGGTCGACCTGGGAGCCATTGCGGTCTGACAAAACATTACCGCCTCAACTGGGGAATGAACCCAGGACCACTCAGATGCAAAGCCACTGCGCTACGTGGCTCCCTAACTTAACAGTTTAGGGGCACATAAATAATTAATGAAAAATACACACAAAGGTAGACTGTCTTGATTTGGCCACAATATGAGATATGCAGTCCTAAAATTAAAAATAATGGAAGGCAAAATTCAGGCAAAAAAAACAAAGAGGCCATCAAAGAAACAAGTGTGTCACACAGGCGTTTAATGTCATGGTGCAGACTTATGGAGAGATCTGCCGAGAACAGAATACAAGAGGTGAAATGATCAGACGACTTCAACACAATTCTCCAGACAAACTAGTCTGATGATGATAATGGTGTATGTATGTGTGTATATATATATGGGTAATCAACACTGTTAGGTTGGGAAAGGCTCAAATGTAACCAATAAACCTAGTGTCATGAAAGCTCTAACACTTATTTCCAAATGGCAGACACTGTGTTTCTAACTTTCATGTTCCCTATTGCACAGCTCAACCTGGTTATAACACAATGGAAGTGTTGCTCCCAATTTGTGATAGCTGAAATGTGATTCTGCCAACAACATGCAATAATGTGGATTTATTCTCAGCATTTGTTGACATTTTCACGTTATGAATACATGATCAAACTGGGACCAAATATTAACATCAAGAAAACCAAGCTGTTTTAAAATCAAGACCTTAAGCAAAAAAGTTAGTCATGTCTGGAGGTGAGGCCCTGAAAGAAATGGACACCTTCACATATTTTGGCAGCACGGCCTGAGGAAGATCATACTTCTGACCTCATACTCTTTTTCATTTTACTCTACAGCATAAAATAATTTTGAAACAACCTAGGAATGAGCGTCTGATTTGTGTTGTAGTAGAGCACTCACTTTTGACAGCAAAGGTTCAACTCCTACAACCATCATGCTCCCACTGCAAATGGGTACTTAAATTATGCTTAGGGGAGATAAAGGCAACAAGTAAGAAAAATTGGCCCCCCCACCTTTCACAAGCTGTGGCTTAGTATACTGAAGTCTCTAATACTTTATTTCCAACCAGTGGTTAAGTTTGTTAAAGGATACCCTTAGGAACTAACTATATGACAAGTGATAACAAATTTATTTGATTTAAACTTTTTGTTACCAATGTCAGAAGTGGTGAAAGACATAGATGAAAATAATTAAACTGTTTAAAATACAATATCCGACAAAATTAACTAATGTCACTGGGAGAGACAATATAAGAAACGACATCCAAAATATTATGGAAATTTCTTTGCCAAAGGCATAATTTTACAGAAAATCAAAAGGTTTTACCATCTCCTAAGAATTGAACTTGATCAATTATCTCGGGGTACTCACAACAATAGAAGATATGGCTATCAGCCATGAGGAAGACCAAGAAGCAGATGAATTAATAATATAGCAGAAATCATAGGTAACACTGGTTTACAACTGTCCACACAACACACTTGGCCCAAGACAGCAAACTTCAGATACTCACAATGTTTCATGCCAAGAGTATATAACAAATGTCAAGTGTTAGAACTAAAAGCAATGCTTTCTCAGCTTATCTAAAACAAGACTAGATGTTTGAATAATGCAGATGAAACGCACCTCAACAGCAACCATAAATTCTCAATCAGAGGATACCAGGCCTTCCGCCTGGATAGAGAAGGTCACAAAGGAGGGGTTCTGATACTGACCCGTAACTGCATACCGAGTAGCGCGGTATCTGTCAATCACACCGGACAAGCAGAATTTGTAGGAGTTGACATAATGGCTCAAGAGACGAAGATCCGCATCTTCAACCTGTACGGACCACCAAATAAGGACCTATCGCTCTCGAGTATGGAAGTCAGAGACTCCAACTGCATAGTAGTTGGAGACTTCAACAGCCACTCGGAGAGATGGGGATACTCGGACACAGACAGCAGAGGTGACGAAGTGGAAGATTGGGAGAAAGACACAAATCTCCATCTAATCAATAGGCCGGAGGATAGTCCTAGCTTCTACTCTAGAACATGGCATACCACCTCGACTCCAGATTTGGCCTTCTCTACAATGGACATACACCATAAAATAGACCGCAGGCCAATTATTCTAGAAATTGATATGGAAGTAGGCCCACAGGAAACAAAACCGCTTCCACGTTGGAATTACAAACGAGCCAACTGGGACAGATTTGCAAGCCTGACAGATGGGCTGTGTGAAACTATCAACACACGGAACAACAAAATGAAGCCCATGGTGGAAAGCCTAAGCAAAGTAATAATGCAAGCTGCCACTGCAACCATCCCAAGAGGGGCAAGGAAAAATTATAAGCCCTATTGGAATGATGAGTTGCAGAAAGCAGAAGACGCAGTCACAAATGCTAGGAACATGGCAGAGCGAGAACAATCTATGAAGGCAAATATCGCCCTCAAAGCCGCCACGGCGAAATACAAATACACTCTAAACCAAACAGCAAGAGAAAGCTGGAAAAACAAAACAGAAAGTCTCAACTTAGACAAAGAAGGAAACAAACTATGGAAGTTAGTCAGAGCCATGAATGACGAAACTCCGTCAAACAAACAAATTACCATCAAGCAGGGCGAAAACTTGCTCACTGGAAAAAAGCCGCAAACGCCTTTGTTGAACACTATGCCAGAGCGAACCACATAGATGTCCCTGCAGATAGGCATACAGACATTAATAAAGAGCAAAAGGGGCACGACAATATCAATATGGCACCAGAAGAGCATATGATGGCAAAATTAACAATGAACGAAATGGAAGAGGCCATGAGAACATTAAAGAAAAGGAAATCTCCTGGAAAAGACAGGATAACAAACGAAATGCTGATGGGGCTGGGCCAAACAGCAAAGAGAAAACTGCTATCAGTCCTGAACCAAAGCTGGAAAAGGGCAATTGTACCCCAGGCATGGAAAGACGCAGTACTTGTACCAGTACCAAAGAAAGGAAAAGACAAAACAGATCCAAATGGATACAGGCCTATCAGCCTACTGAGCTGTGTCTGCAAACTGATGGAACGTATGATAAACACCAGACTGATGTGGCATCTGGAAGAAAAACGCAAACTAATTCCACAGCAAGTAGGCTTTAGACAGCACAGATCCACTGAGGACCAGGTCATCCTCATAGCCCAGGAAATAGAAGATGCCTACCAGGAACAGAAACACACAGTAGCGGTTTGGGTGGACCTGGAAAAGGCATTTGACAAAGTCTGGAAAGATGGACTTAGAGTCAAGCTAAGAAGAAGTGAAGTTTGTGGGAAAATGTACAAGTGGATCAACCACTACCTCAAAAACAGAACGGCCAGAGTCCAAGTACAAGGGCAGATGAGCAAAAAGGTGACACTTGAGCAGGGAGTACCCCAAGGGGGAGTACTGTCACCCACACTCTTCCTGGTGTATATAAACGACATTACAGAGAATATACCAAGAAGAGTTCATAGCTCAATGTTTTCAGACGATCTGGCTATGTGGACCTCTGAAAAGAATCTCACCATAGCAAGAATACGGATGCAGCAGGCCCTAACATCGCTGGAAGAGTGGGCGAACTCACGGCTGGTCAAAATAAACGAGGAAAAAACCACATGTACAATATTCTCGCTATCAATCAAACCCCAAAACACCAAATTAAGTCTAAACGGCAAATACCTGCAGCCAAACGACAACCCAAACTATCTGGGAGTCATATTTGATCGGCGCATGACATGGAAAAGTCAGATCGAGAGAAACTGAATGAGAGCCAGAGAAAGAATGGCAATCATGAGGAAACTTGCTGGCACAAGCTGGGGAGCAGACGAAAGCATACTAAAGAAACTGTACACTGGAAGAGTGAGACCAGTTCTCCAGTATGGCATTGCGGCATGGACAACAGCAGCAAAGGCGAACTTCGATAAAGTTAGCAAACTCCAAAACCAAGCCATGAGAGTTATGACAGGTGGCATGAAGTCAGCGCCAATTGTAGAACTTGAAAAGATTACAAAACTGCAATCCATGACTGACAGAAGAGACTGCAGAGCCCAGCTGCAATCAAAGAAACTCAGAAGACTGACTGACCATCCAATGCACCAGAGACTAAACAATTTTGGAAATGGGAATCTAAAGCGAAGAAACTTTGCAGAAATAGCCAAAGCAAAGATGCACGAAAACCCCATGAACGCACTAACACCAAAGCCCTTCCCTACTGTACGAAAACCTACCTGGAGGCAGCATATATTTCCAGAAGTGGTAGAACATATACCAGGTATTAGAAACAAAAACTGCCAGTCTGAAAAAGAAAGAAGAGATACTACCCTGAGTTACATAACGGAAAACTACCCAAGCATGGACTGGACCCATGCATACACCGACGGTTCCATAACAAATACAACACAGTACGGAGGAGCAGGAGCATTCCTGAGCCTACCAAATGACAGAAAAATAACACTTTCATTCGCTACTGGAAAATACACAAGCAATTTCAGAGCGGAGGCAGAGGCACTGAGGGCGGCAGTGGAAGAAAAGGTGACAGGTAAAAGGAATGAAAGCCACATAGTCCTGCTTACAGATGCTCTTGACGTAGTCACAGCACTAAAAAGCCAAAAAAATACTGAACTTAATGATTTAAGAGCAGTACTCTGTCAACTATGCAGGCCGCACCAAAAAGGGTAGTGGTGCAGTGGGTTTCATCTCACTGCAACATCCGAGGCAGACAGACTGGCAAAAGAAGGTGCAAAACTGCCACAACCAGATACTAGTATGACATTCGAAGAGTCAAAACGGCTTATTAGATCTAGATACATGACCAAATGGGAAACCGAACATACTGGCTACACCAAAAACGATGCCTATTACCAGTTGAACAGAAGAGAGCAGGTCGTGGTCTTCAGACTTCGCACTGGCCACAATAGACTGAGGTACCATCTATTCAACAAATTGAAGATAGGTGGCACCGACGAATGCCCGTGTGGTACCGGGAAAATGACCGCTGAGCATTTGCTGCAAAACTGCCCGACATACGAGGATCAGAGAGATCAGATGTGGCCATCACCAGTGGCAACACTAGACAAGCTCTATGGCAGTGTCGACAGCCTCAGGATGACAGCTGCTTTTTTCGAAAAAATAAATGTTACTGTCTGACTGCGTACAATGAAGAAGAAGAAGAATAATGCAGGATAAAAAAAAGTTAATTATCTTCCAAATAAATAATCATACTAATAATTCTTAATTGTCACCCATCCAGAGTTTACGAGGTGGTTTGATTGGCTAATTTGAACCATGTGATTCTCGCTTATGGTACAAGAAGTCCAGGGTCCAAATCCCGGATCAGCACTAATATGTTTTTCAAATTCATTTTTATCAATTCATTACATTCTATTATGCACCATTTTCGAATAACCTCAGCATAAGATTATAAATCTTTGAGACTGGAAAACAGCTCCAGTTTGTTAATATTCTGGCCGCAAGCACCAGCAAATTCATATTTTTTTGTCATCAATAAAGTGAGATCGTCTTTGTATGAAATGAAATGTGTAGATGACACCTAATAGGCAGCGGGTCCAACCTTGTTTTCGTGATTTAGTCCATAATAGATGCTGCCAGGCCTCGGATTTGACTGGAAATCACACTAGTCAACGCCTTACATTTGTGTCCCATTTGGATTAATTAGTTCATTCATTCATTATGGCGTTTGTTCCCTCCGATATTCCTGGCATGGCCGTATATATATATATATATATATATATATACACACACACACACTAGTATATATATATATATACTAGTATTATATATGTGTGTGTGTGTGTGTGTATATATATATATATATATACTAGTATTCAGGTTACCACTGTGTCATATTTCAAGTGCACACGACTGCACTTCACGAGATTGATGTCCTTCGCCCTATTTGATGACAGTGTTGGTTTTGGTGTGGCTGTGAAATGTAAGCACGGGACAATAATGGACTGAAACCCATCAACCAAGAGAGATCAGGCCCTGCCCGGTTAGCAAGATGCTTAAGACACATCACTCACAGACTGAGTGATGCCCCTACAACCTCTTGCGGTTACAGGAAAGACAAGACAAAAACTGGTTGTATACAGACTCTGCAAAGTCTTCTAAACCAGTATAAAGAAGCTAAGTTAAGTTTCTGTTTGTCTGCATAGTCAAAACAAACAACACTAGATGCTTCCTTAGCAAAACTTTATTTCCAATTGACACAGTAGTATAGGGGTATGATCCTCACCTAGGGTGCTAGAAATCAGTAGTTCAAATTCTAGACAACATCTATGATTTTTTCTTCCCACTTGAAAATCCGATTTAAACTTTTATCAATGCATTACATTGTTAATATGATGACATTTTTACGATAACCTCAGAATAGAACAAACAAATTGACCTCTTTTGGTGGAAGATGGTGCATGTTGGTAGAGAAAGGGGAGGCTTTGAGGAAAGGAAGAGAATGCAATGGGGATGAGAACAAGATTGGTAGGCAGCTATTCTGTCCATGTCTGCTAATCTATTAGAAAGTCATATACTTTGTCTTTTCACCACATAAATCATGAATAATGTCCAAAAATAAAATGTGACAACATTTCTCAAAACAAACAATTAAATTCTTTAAGTTAATACAAAAAAATATAAATAATACTTCACAGCTATATCATAAAGCTTAGTTTTTCATTCACCCAAAAAATGTAATAAAAATTTGGGTCTTGACTTACAATGGTTCAGCTGATTACAATTCTTTTTTAAAGTTCTTCGCGACATTTAAAAAAAAAAAAGATCAGCAAAATAAGTTATGTGTGTATCTTGTAGTGCTGTCTCCAGGCCTCCCCATGAACACAACTTGTATATGTTGCATATCATATTAGTGCCTTGCTCAATGCTGTTGCTGGTTAACTTGATTTTCACCCGTGATATAATTTCATTGTTTACTTTGTTATGACTAAAAATACACAAAGTGCAGTTAAAACAAAAATATACTGAAATGTAAGTGATTAGAAGGATGAAAACTTGAAGCTCATTCAATATAGCGCTGTCCACTGCTTCAGCAGTATTGGTCAATGCTGAGAAAAAGAGTCCATACAGAAACAAAATAACACACTGTACATCTAATGTAAAATATAAGTTGCAGCTGGAGTTTTACTGTGGGAAAAATGTAAATGTAACAATGGCTTGCCTTATGTGCAGAAAACATGTTTATAAATATATACAAATCAGGACATTTTCCATTTAAATACATGACACAATGGAATGATTTTACAGTGGTTCACTTTATGACTGAATTTTTAGGAACTTAACCCCATTCCCTTCTATTTTCTTTAAAAAAGACCAAAAGCACAAGTAACAACAATCTCTTAATATAAAAAAGTACACATTAATAAGGAAACTAGCAATTAAAACAAACAATCTACAGATATCCCATTCGATTTGGTATTTAAATACAGCAATTCAGAAATACTCTGTTAAATGATACATAAAACAAAGCCATTTCATTTCACTACTGGTGCACATGTGAGCACTATTTTTACAATCAGTAATTCAGTAATGAAAATTGATAAATCTTGTCAAAATCTTTTCTAAATTCCCCCCCCCATTTGATATTTAAGCAAGCACAACAATACACGAGTGGCAGAGTGAATGTATCCATCACTTGTGGCTCACTAACAAACTTTCACTAAAAAATGTTAATAGTTCATGCAGTCACATGTTAGAACAGACATAACTAGTACCTAGCAGACCCATAGATACTCTTCTCTAGTAGATGGAAAAAGGTATATGCCCTGATGGTTTGTGTTCAAGGAGCAGTGCAGCTGTTTTAATACTCTAGCTATTGTGATTACTAATTTACTAGAACATTACTCCTTCCAGCTTACAGGCGCCTAAATTGGTTCATGAAAACCTAAAATTGCAGCCTGCTACAACCAAAACCAACCTCTGAAACATGTGTTTGCGTTTTGTGATTTAGTTTGTTGAATTTTAAAAAAAAACAGTTCAACATGATGGTGGTGTTTGCGTATGTGCAATTGACGTTCAACTGTAAAGTTATTTCTGATTGGAAAATGTGCGGAAGTTATGATGTTTAAAAGTTAGACCAGAGAAATGATTTAATATTTGATCAGTCAAATGATCCTGCACCTGGATTTCTCATGGATATTCAAAACATGCTTGACTCAGACTTTGACTGGGACACATAATAAGAAAGGTATGTGTAATGGAATTTATGGATGTATTGGGGAAACACAACGTGGTGAGTACAAAATAACGTTTTGCACTTCAATTTCGACCTCCACATTAATGCATTGTAACATATACTCTTTTTTTAAATGAATACTTGATGTTGTAGATAGCTTAATTATGTGTCTTACAATGTTTAGATAACAATTTTAGCTCAATTTGTTCGATATTAATGAATTTATTTGAAATAAAACTGTAGCGTATTAAATTCTGGCACATGACCCGGATGGAGAGACACAAATTGGAAAAATTACTGAGGACTCGAAAGGATTAAGATAAAGTAAAAGTAAAAAAAGTCACAGTTCATGAGCCCAAAAATTAATTTGGAGGGCATGCGTCCGTCGTTGCATTCACTTAACCTATGGGAGTGTCTTAAACATATGTCTGCCATTCAGCCAGCTCTATGTTAACCAAGTCTATCCTATGATCATAGCATGCATACATTCTTATGTTATTTGTTCATTCATCATATCTGTCAAACACTAAAAACTCTAGTAAACTTAAATTGCACATAGCTAAGTGCTTTTCATCACTGCTCCATGATTCATGACTGTGTGGCAATTATTTTTGTCAAGTCCGATATGATCTAAAGCCACCAAAATGATTTAGCCTGAAAGAAAAATCCTCATGATGTAACATGTAAATTTGATTAATATATTCCACACTCTACTGAAGTAGGTACATTGGAGATTAGCAGGTCAGTCACTTTTAGATTGAACAAATAAAGTTTTGTCTGTAAATATTTACTCCAATAAATGTCTAAATAGTGTGTATTTTTGCAGGAGTACAGGAGAATGGGATTTTGAGGTGCCCAGGATTCAAAGGGTTAAGCTTATGGAACATCAACCTCCTGTCTCATGTCTTAACACTGTTGTAGCCCCTAATGAGCCCAATAGCTTGGCATACTTTACCTGAACATGTTGGAATGTTGGAGCTAGATTTTTTAAGAAACCTGCAGCCAGGCTAGAACAAGGCAGGGTTAAGAAAGGCAAGCCCAACAGAAAAGTTACAAAGAAATCCCATGCACTGGGCTCCAGACTCAACTAAAAGGTGCGCTTTGATTTTCCTAGATGAATACAGAACAGCAACCTAATTGTTAGAAGATAACTGCTGAGACAGTCAGAGTGGGTATAAGGTGACTGCGAGTGCATTACTGAACATAGCTACATCAACAACCAGAACAAATGTTAAATATAGAGGCAATACAGATGCTTCTGTGATGATAGCCCTGAAGTGAACAGCTAGATTAAAGAACACTATGTGATAACAATTGAAAAATAGGGTTATCACATGATCTATTCTGGATTGTATCTCAATATATGCAATGTCTGAGCGTCTGATTAGTGTGGTGTAGAGCACTCGTTTTTCACAGCAAAGGTTTAGGTTCAGCTCCCGCAATAGTTACACTCAAGTTGACCCAGCTGTAAATGGGTGTCTGACTTATGGTCAGGGAAGCAAAAGGCAGCAAGGAAGGAAACATCCCACCTAACACAAGATGTGGCTTAGTATTCTGAAGTCTTTAACACTCCATTCCTCACCAGCGGTTAAGTCTGTTAAAAGACACCCTTTATCTTTATATACAAAGTTGTGTAGTTAGTTTCCCATCACAAGCAATATTGGCGATATCGCTAAATTGTTTCTTCTTGATGATGTAACTTGTACTGTATTTGGATTATAGTGAGGAAGAAAATGCACTGATCACCAGCCTCACTCTCTCGTCCTGCGTTACTTTGAACCAGTGACAAGACTATCAGTCAAGAACACTTGATGTAACTCAGGATGCAGGCACTCGCAGAAAAATAAAAAAAAAACCTGTGTCTGTCAAACTGGGATTATAAAACGAACGTTTCATCCCTAGGCTACGCTGCCACAATGTTTTAAAGGTCTTGCAATGGTCTGTTACAGGTGCATTAGAATGTACTGTCAGTACAATCTGGGGTATTTGTTTATGATCCATGATGTTCTTCAATTCTGTAACAGTGGTGGTATCAGTTATTGCCCACAAAATCTGTCATGAAACCCTCTTGTTTTATAGTACGTCACGTTCACTCATGGGGGATCCAGTGGTCTCGAGGTAACGTGTTCGCCTCGGGTACTAGAGGTCGCAGGTTCAAATGGCGGAAACAGGATTTTTTCACATGAATCATCCAGTAAAAATTTCCCCTGATCTCTGAGTAGTGAGATTAGACACCCATGTGCAGTGGCGCGCATATAAAAAATTCCTTGGTAGTTGGAAATAAAAAAAAGTAGGCTTGACGGCCACTGCCTGTGCAAAATTCAATTTTTAAAAATCTACTCAAATTATTTCAGAGATTCTCAACCCACAGGGAATATGTTGCAAAAAGGGGACTGTGTGGCTATAATATCAGGTCTTGGTTATGTGGTTAGCAGAGCGGCATAGATGGCGCCTGACAGGCTGCGAGTCTACATAGCTCTAATTTGCTCTTCCACTACCACTAGTCCCAAAAATGTGCGATCGTATATTTCAAGGGCTACCAACCTAACGGTTGATAACAGATACTCGGATTGACCTAGCAAGTCACCAGTGGATTTTCATCTGCCAAAAAAATATGGAACAAAGGAGGTCACACCTCACCACAACGTCACAAGTGGACTGAAGATAGATAAATATACATTCACTCTAACCACTGTGACATATCACATATGTGAAAAATATGTTACATAGGAGGCCTTAGTTTACACACAGAGATTACAATCTGATAAAGCATTATTGGCATGATCAAATGTTTACAAAGTAACAACCACAACAACTATTATTACTATGACAATAAGTGAGAATGGCAGCCATGTCTTGATGAAACCAAAAATGCTGAAAAAGATAAAACAAAGAAGCATGTTAGTGAAATGTTTGAATAGATCATTCTAAATATGTATACAGGGTTAAAGTTTTCTATAATCTATCCACATGAACAGTTTCTGTTATGTGCTGACACAAGTTTTCTATAATCTATCCACATGAACAGTTTCTATTATGTGCTGACACAAGTTTTCTATAATCTATCCACATGAACAGTTTCTATTATGTGCTGACACAAGTTTTCTATAATCTATCCATATGAAGAGTTTCTATTATGTGCTGACACAAGTTTTCTATAATCTATCCACATGAAAAGTTTCTATTATGTGTGCTTATAAAAGTTTTCTATAATCTTCTTACAAGTATAATTTTTATTTATGTTTACAATCGACTTCTTAATCTATTTACATATATAATTTAGAGTATGTTCTTTCATACGATTTCACAAAATTATCTACATTTTTCATTTCAATGATTTGCCTCAATATTTAACCTAACATTTATATATACAACAGGAGTCTCAAACTTAAATCAACCTAAGTGCCACACAAAGACAAGCTTGATGGCCCAATGAAGACATGATGGAAAGCTTGATGGTTAAAGAGCATTACACAGTAAAATCTGTCTTCCATTCACCTTATCACTTCAATGAAAGGCATAGACCATACCACTGTAGGTAGCCCCTTGTTTCCAAGCATTGCAAAGGGAACTGAGATGCTAGTCCGGTCAGGCACAGCATACTGATCAAGACCACTATCTATCTCTCATTTAGTATTCCCTGGAACCAGGTCTGTTTTCAAAGCAATTTGGATGACGAGATGTGGATCGACATGATCCTTGTAGCAGTGAGCGTCACACAGTTGAAGCCAAACAGCACAACCACCTAGAGGACCATGGCCCACCTTCATCAGCATGTTCGGGATGTCAGAAAAGCTACTACAACCCACCACTCAATGCCCTTTTCCAGGTACACAAAAGAGTAAACTTATTTATTGTGGGCATTAAACAAACAACAACCAAGAATTTGAATCCTTCCCCTTTTTACTCTGATGTGAGGCATATACTACACAACTGTAGCTGGCGCTTTTTAAAGACTCCTGATTTTCAAGCATTTAAGTGGGAACTGAGACGCCAGTCCTGTCAAGGTACAGCATACTGACCAGGATGTCGCCTCTGGGATCACTGATCACTATCTCTCTTCCATGAAGCATCCTTTGGAAACAGGCTGTTTTCAAGACAGCCTGGTTGACGAGATGTGGATCAAACTAATCCTCGCAGTAGTGAGCATCAGGCAGATGAAGTCTAGCATAGCACAACCACTTGCAGGACTGCAGTCCACCTTCCTCAGCATGCTCGGGATGTGAGGTAAGCTACTACAACCCGCCACTCAACACCCTTTTTAGTGTGCAAAAAAGAGTAGACTTACACTACTGTAGCTGGCCCCTTTTAAAGGATGCCTTACCTCTAAGTATTGGAATCATTCACCTTCTCACTCCAATGTGAAACATAGACCACACCATTGTAACTGACCCCTTTTAAAGGATGCCTTGTCTCCAAGCATTAGAATTATTCATCTTCTCACTCCAATCTTAAGGATAGATTTTACCTGCAGCTGATTTCTTTACATGAAGCTTTTATCTAAACTTTTTTGGGGTTTTATTTGCGTTTGACTTATTTCTACATTTCCCAAGGCAGTGTGCGTTGCACGTTTTTTAAATTTTGCGCCTGTTGGCCCAGTGCATCCGACTTCGGCATGCATTTTATGTAAGGGTCTGCTTCCTCCTGCATTTTCAAAAGGTTTGCATCCATCCCCGGGGTAATGGCCAGTGCTCTGATGGGGAGCGAATCCAGCACCTTCGGGTTGCGAGCCGTGTCACTTAACCACTAGCCCCCGCCGTCCCCTTCTAAACTTATTCTGTTGCTGATTATAATGCTGTTTTTTTAAAAACATGATCAGTTTGCCACCCCCAAATACAACCTTCTTTAATTACTATTTACAACCTGCTAGGAAAGTGACAATGACCCTATTATTTTCATCCCAGGTACTACAAACTTTAACCCCCTAACTTCCAAATTTAAAAAATAGGTCACAAACATTTAGACTAAAAAATTTTTGGGTTTACCAGTTATCTTGTAAATCCATGAAATTGACACAAAAGCACTGATAGTGTTCTTAACCAGATGAGCATATCTGTTAAGCTTCAACTACAAATGTATTTATAACATCTACATAAACAAACTAAAGAGATCTACCTTAGAAAAGTCAATTGCAAAAACTTTACTTTTATCACCCTCAATAATGCGATAACCTTCCAAATGCATGTGAAAGGAAACATTTAAAGAAAAAATTGTTTCAAGTTAACATAGCCATTGTATTATTATCGAGGTGGTCTCATTTTTTATTAAGCCGTTTCTATAGCAAAACCAGTGTTAACACAATGAATACACCAGTGAGTATACAGAGACATTGCCCCTGGATAATTTTTCTTCCAATGGTTCAGGAAAAAAATAAAGACCGGGCTTACACATACAAATCCCGCTTTTAACTTTTCATTTCTCTTCAGTATTAGGTCTCAAGTTAGGAATGGAAAGTTAACTGAGTTAACAAGAAGCTTCAAGCACAATTACCTGACATATTTTCCATGAAGCAACATTAGAAAACACAGCTTGATCATGTTCCAACTAGAACTACCTTTGTAGCTCATCAAGTTTAAGGCCATTGCCACATGGGAATGACAGTTGTCACAAAACAGATTGTGCTGAAAATATAAATGAAAAATGTTCAACTAAAATATATTAAAGATTTGTGTAAATCCCTTATTACAGTTTCGAAGTAAGGGTATGTGAACTAGGAAACTTAAAAAGCCTGTCAATCATAGATAAAGTAATAACTAGGTTGATAGACTGGCTAAGAAGGGATCAAGTCAAGAACAATAATACATACCCACGACTCTACAAACAACTACTGAAAACTACGAACAAAGTGGCTTGGTTGAACAGATGGGCAATGGATAATACTGGGAGAGAGATCTACAAGTCCATGGCCCTCCCAAATCCCAAAGGCAACATCAACCTCCCAAAGAGGAGTGATCAAAGCACCATTTTTTTACTTTGCACTCAACATATGCAACTTAACAGTCACTTGAACAGAATTTAACCAGAACAGACTCCAGAGTGCCAGCTGTGCACACATTCCTACAAAACTGTTGAACACCATCTATCTGAGTGTTTGGCACTTGACAGTGTTAGGAAACAGCTTCCTGTAAAGTCAGACAAATGGAATGCTCAGTATGTAACTAACAGCTGAAGAACACTTGCAGATACCACAAAATGACATTGTGCCAAAGGGCAAGAGTCCACAAGCTTCTAGATCAATAAACAATAAAACATCTATATTGAAATAACAATCAATTTTATAGGCACTAAGAATACACATGACACCCAAATGGCAGCACATTGCACTTAAGTGTGCATGCCTTGAACACCACTAGCGGGTGAAGATATTGTTAGCTGTTTCTAAGTTAACTTGAACTAGATATGGTGTAAATAAGCTCTGTGATTTATTCATTAAAAAACCATTTAGGGCAATGACTAACACAAATTAAAAACAAGATACTTATGACCACATCCCGAGTGTTACTGGGGTCTGAAAAAAGAGCAAAAACTAGTAACATTGTAACCTGCCAGACATGTCATAAGACTGGCTACCCCATCCTGTTGAATCTTTAAGTCACAATAAAACTTCAATATATATGGGCAGGTCAACCTTTGCTGACTTTGTGTGTAATTGTTGAAAGCCTATACTCTACAGGGAGCTGAAGAGGATTTTAATGATTGATTGAATGTTGTGTGGATAGATTTCCAGTTCTTAAATATACAAGATTTGAGCAAAAAAGAGATATACAAAGTATGTGATGTACAAGAAATAGAAAAAGTATCATTACATTTGATACATGAAATGAGTCAAGTAAATTGGTAATTTTTTTACCATTCTGTGTTTATATTCTTCTGAAGCATCTGCAACAGATCTATCCCATGATTCTCTGCCATTTTTTGCTTTTGCCAAATCCAGCTGCCAATATCTAAAAACAATTAATAAATATATTTGCTCATCACAAAAACATACAGATTACATACACATCAACACATTTAACTAATATTCCCTCTCTAAGAGACTAGAGGAAACATGATCATATTTAATGACTAGAGAAAAAGGTAGTTAATTGTTCTTCTTTGTCTATTTTGATAGTGCGTATCACCCCCAGACTTCTGTCCCTTACATAACATTCTGTCTTCTTATTGGCCAGCCAATAATCAAGATCCAAGTTTAAATTCTCGACCAGAAAGTTGTAGTTCTCTTAGCATTATGTTTCTTTTAGTCATAGGTATATCCCTTTGAACAACACAGTAGCTTTGAATAAATTAAGAGCATTTGTAGCAGAAAAATAATATTTTTAGGTCTGAACTGAACTGCTGAGCAGTGTTTTAGAGCACTTAGCCCATAAAGGGCTGACCGAGTTATCCCTAGGATTATAGAGTAAATAATAATAGTAATATTTACCCATTACAAGCAAAGATGGCATCAGACTTAGAAACGTGTTCTCATATGACTGTAAAGACTAATCCTGGAATGATATATCCTACCACATCCAGTGCACACATGTGGGAAGCAGGTTGTGGAGTTATTGTCCATTTTATTTAGGGCAGCACGCCTCCTCTGAGTCACCATGATGGATTTTCTCTCTGCGATCTGAGCACCTTTAGTAATGCTAGCACGCCATCTGGTACAAATTTGTGCAAGCAAATCCAAAGAGGTGACATCAATGTTGAAGCTATTAACAAACACTTTCAATGAGTCTCTGTAGCATTTCTTCTGTCCCCTTAGAGAGCGTCTGCCTGTTGTGCACTCTCTGTATAGCAGCTGCTTGGGGATGCACTCATCTGGCATGTGAACAAGGTGTCCCATCCATCTTTTCTGAGCTATTTGTAGAAGTGTATGGATGCTCAACACATTAGTGTTGCTACGAATTTCAGAGTTGGGCACTTTGTCTTGCTACCTTGTCCTGAGCTGTCTACACAAACTGTTCAAATGAAAACGATTGAATTCCAAAACTACCTGAGCCACTTCAGGCAGTGTATTTTTGGACACATTTTTACACAAGGCACTTAGAGTGGCTAGTCATGTTAGATCTCTATTAGGAAAGTTTAGAAAATAATTTTCGAAGCTTAGACCAATTCAACATTTTTATAATGTCACTTCCTTTTGATGAACTTTTTAATTTAAGAGCTATTTGCACTTTTTTTTCTTAGACAAAGAGGTTTGAATTTAAAAAAATTAGCTGATCAATCGATTTGCTTCAGCAAAATTTGTTTGACAAAAATGGCTTCCAAGTGATCGTAAGTAAAGATTATCATCGGAACAAGCACTCCAGCTTATCTATTCACTGAAAGTGATAAAACTGACATATGTTATGTATAAAATGATATTGTTAGTAAGGATTTGTGTTAGAAGCTTCAGATCTGTACAAATATATTATGATATATTATGGTCAGTTCCAACATTTAAAAAATATTTTGTTTAAAATGTATTTGCAATATATGTGGCCCACTATTTATCTATTTTTCATTATGTTCAGACAAATTTGTTCTATTTGATAGCCTACTCAATTTTGTACATGAAATACATTTACAAAATGTTAAAATAAGAAAATTATGTAATAATATATTATGGTGACGTAACCTCAACTTATATAGTTTTCCTTGCTGACTTATTCTTTCCAGTCATTTCAAAGATACAAATGCACACTAAATCTTTATTTACTGAAAGAAAATGATACAACTTGTATATGTTGTGTATGAATGAGTATTCTATCAGTGATGGCTAATGTTGAGAGCTTCAGACATGCACAAAGCTTGATATATTATGGGACATTCAAACTTTAACCCCAACATTTTTTTAATTTGTAAAAGTATGACAATTCAGACACAAAATGCAACACAAGGGACAATAACATTTTTAAAAAGGAAATACATGATATGCCCTTACTTTACAGGGTTCCCAAAAGCCATCTCATCTTCCTGGAAACAAAAGTAGAACCGTTCAAGAGAGTACTCAGTTTAGCTAGACTAAAATGACATATTAAAACACACAATATAGTGATATTTAAAAAATATAGACAATGAAAAACCTCACAGAACATAATTCTTTTAAACTGAGGGGACTGAGTGGTCTCAAGGTAAGACGTTGAGGTTTTTTCACGTGAACTTTCTAGTATTTTCCCGGATCTCTGGGTAGTGGAGATTGGACACCCATGTGCAGTGTTGCGCACGTTAAAAATCTCTTGGCAGTTGGATATCGAAAAGAGTAGGCTTAACGCCACTGCCTGAGCAAAATTTAAAAGTATGTTAGAAATCTACCCAATCTATTACGGGATCGTCGTGGGTGCTAAAGAGTTTTTGTATTGTGCTGAGATTCTCCAAAAAAATTTGGAGAAGAACAGAGCACTTATGGATTAAAACGTGTTCAATGACGTTGACTCTTAGAAGACAAAGAAACATTGCCAACATCACCAGATAAAGTCTGTACTTCAGACCAATGAAAGCCACACAAAAAATGTAGACCTCCAAAAAAACTTTTAAAATGTTCAGAAATGAATTTTTAAAGTTGACCATTAGGCAGAAATGTATATATTTTATCAAGGAACTGTGATTATAATTATAAATATATGCTTATGTCTTGTGATGTCAGAGATTAATAGTGGATAGCATAAAATTGTATCTTGAGTCACTTCCTAAACTAAAATCAACCTATTGTCTATATGTGACACATAATATTCTGAATGGACAGAAAAATCTTTGGGAAAGACAGAAATACTAGCAAGACAGAGACATAATGTTAACAAAAAATACGTAACGCAGTAAGATGGTATGTTCCAACAACCTTATTGACTACAAGTAAGAAATATTTAGCACTGTCTAAAAAACATTCCTTATCATTTGTTGTTTTTAATATCTTTGCTTCTGATCTTAAAGCTAGGAGGCTTGCTCAGAAAGAAATTTCCTGCAATTCTTTTCCTCTGAAACTATTTATTCACAATTCAGGCACAGAATAACTGAATGTTTCTTTTACACATGCTATTTTCCCACAAAATCTCCATCCACTTCAGACCTTACACGAGTGCGAAACAAGGGCAAGCATGTCATTCCTGTACCAGATCGTTTCCTGTTCACCTAGTCACATTCCTTTGATTTACGTTATCAGTTATGATACTTTGATGAACCTATCTTGCACATACCTTTGAATTTCCAAGATCACAGAAAATTTATATTGCACTTTGTCGACTTGTGATACAATGATCCTCATGAATAATGGCATCGGCACACTGCAACATGTCTGGGCTGGTGGCTATGGAAGAATACACAGACCACGGCCGATCATACCACTTATGAAGCTTTAACTTTCTGAACCCAGAGTCCAACGGTTACCATATCAGCTGCACAACTTCCATACACAGCATAAAACAATTGTGAATTCTTTTTCTGTCACCATGACTTCAAATACAGTTCATTGTTTGTAACATGTATCGCACATAAATGACCTACTACAGCAGTGTTATCTTTGTCAGAATATGGTACAAATATGCACACATATAAATACCTGTTACCATCAACAGATGATTTCAAAATAACTGACCATCTACAATGTTAAACATCATAATGATATACTAAGTAACTGTAACAGCTTAGAGTTTACAATCTATCAATGAAGCGAAGATGATAAGCATCATGTCCAGGAAGTAAATTCAAATATTGATTTTTGAAAGTGCCATTCAATTATTCTCCCTCATCTTTTTAACACTTTAATTGCAATTTATTAGTGTAAATCTTGGTACATGACTGGCTGAGCAATCAGAGCTCTTGACTCTAATAGCAAAATAGACTGGGTGTGCAATTTGTCATGTTATGCTCCAGTCTAACCAACTATAATTTAGTGCCTAACTATTAGATTTTACCTCACAAAAAAGATGAGATCTCCTTTAATCTTTACTACTTGATCCCCAATAGCAGCATTTACATGCTGTTTCTTTTTAATGATTCACAGCATTTCTTTGGTGGTGGGTTAGAGCGTCTCGTCTTATATTCTGAGGCATAATAAAGAAGGTGGACATGGGGCTTCTTTGCTGTTGTATAATATGAGGCTTATCAGCTATGGGGATGACAGTGTTAATTCCCACCTCAATGGCCAGACTGCTGTACCACCTTCCACTAAATTAATGAATACATAAAAACATTTACAGAGACGAGAGCCGAGACAGTGCACTGGCTTCCCAGCCGAGCGGTCTGTGTGTGATCCACAGTTGGTGCGAGATTTTTCTGATCGCAAAACAGCTGTAATCGATCCAATATAAAAAATTGGGTAACCAAATAATCTTGGAAAGTAAAGACGGCATCACTCCAAGTGTGTCGTTGGTCAAGAAAAATGTAGGCCTAACACCATATGCCACACTGTCATGTTAACTGGATCTTTACTTTATTTATTAACTACTTACAGAAACATAATATGGACCTGCAAAATCTCTGATGACTCCAGCTGATGTGCAGATGCCCATATGCCCAATGATTGGAAATAGCCATCTGCATTTATGGAGTAAAAAAAAGAAAACAATCACAGAAAGGAAAAAAAAAATCAATCACAGAAATAATATTTCTAAAAATTTAAAAAACAAAACAATTCTGGAACTAGATTAAGGAAACATTGATTCAAACACTGAAATCCTTAATAAATAAAATGTATTTACAATTATGTAGCAATGAAATCTGTTAACAGCAACACTTTTGGTCAACAGAAACAAAATATATGTACAAATGAACCTTAAATTACTTCCAGGTCAAGTGTCACAACTCAAAAACTTTAATTTCTTTTTTGCTTAAATATACATGTACTGCACTGCAATCATCATAGACATGCTTAACTATAATATAAATAAAGCAATTACAACTAAAAAGAATAACTGTATGCTTAATTTGCACAAATTAGGATAAGCACAGCCCCTGTTTAAAATAGAGTATACATATTAAATGCTGTAGGGCACTGTAAAGTGTTAAGTTTGTCAGACTAATAACAAGAAGACTAGCATTCAAAAGATAAATATTGAAATACTTTATATTTAAATCACAAGATAAATAGTATAAAAAGGAAAGTTTTTAAGCATTTCTTTACACTTTGACTAGGCCTTGGCTAACCCCATGTTGAAGGTCAAGCACAGTGCTAATGAAAAACACTTTAACAACCTTAATACTTTTACATTTTAATGACTTTATTGTTGTGTTTATCACATCAACCAATTAAATTAATAACCACTGTGGTATATAAGATATTCACTAAATTAGAATGGGTAACACAAAGGAAAGTGATTCAAACCATGTCTGCAAGCACAATAACTGGTTTAGGGAATCGCATCATGCTGCTAAGGTGTTGTATCTTTTAAATGACTGTTGCAGGTTGAGGAGTGGTGTAAATGCAAAAGGTGTAAATGTGAAATGTAAAAAAGCAAAATGTTGAAGCTTGATATTTTATGACAATTTTCAAATGTTTATTCTTTTCTTTCAACCAAAAAGCTGATGCAAAAAAATGTTTATTCCCTAATATTTATTATTTGACCTATGATTGTGGTTGTAGAATTTGCACGAGTTTGGGCAATTTAGCGTAACATGTTATGCTACTATGCCTATATGGTTTGTTTGTGTACTGTATGTGTTACTGTCCAACTAAATTTTTATTTATGTGATGTGAAGACCGAAGTTATGCTGAATTTTTCTGAAACACTAAGCTAGGCTAAGAGTTAGAGTAGGAAACCTACACATTTAGAAGAAATGAAAAAGTATAAAATTAGATTTACAAATTAACTGAATGCCCATTTTGTACTGATACAAATGTACAACATAACAATGGCAGATTCTGCTTTGGCTGGACTATATTATTCTATTGTCTTCCAAACTATCATTACTCTACACTCACTATTTCTGTTTCTAAGAATCAACATCACTGCACTCCGGGCACACCCATAGGTGATCAGTCTCTCTCATCGAATGGCATAAGGTATGGATGCTGATGATCCCTGTAGCTCGCTGGTTGTACACTCTCCTGTGATGTCCTTTCATGCGCCACACTCCGCTCGAACTTCGTTTAATGTCAAAACTTTGCAGTCTGTGGGTTGCTGCTTAATTTATTGCCGTGTCCTCACCCAGCAGGCGGTCCTTTACTGATTTCAAAATGTCACTTCTATCCGTCCCTAATGTGCCCATGATGGTAGCTTGTGAAGCCATGATGTCAGCTCTTTCATTGCCCTGAACCCTGGTATGAGCAGGAAAGTAGATCCATGTCAAAGCTTGGAGGTTTGAGGTCTCAACAGCTGCTTTCCACTCGTATCTAAGCCATTCCTTCTGTACTTTCTGAAGTACGGCTTGCGCGTTTGTCACAATGACTGCCCTTGTTATAGAAGTCTCAGATTTCCATTTCACTGGTGAGGTCACTGCTTCCGTCTCCATTCTCTACACAAAAAATGATGCCTATTACCAGTTGAACAGAAGAGAGCAGGTCGTGGTCTTCAGACTCCGCACAGGGCACAATAGACTGAGGTACCACCTATTCAATAAACTGAAGATAGGTGGCACTGACGAATGCACGTGTGGTACCGGGAAAATGACCGCTAAACATTTGCTGCAACACTGCCTGACATACAAGGATCAGAGAAAGCACATGTGACCATCACCAGTGGCAACACTAGACAAGCTCTATGGCAGTGTCAACAGCCTCAGGATGACAGCTGCTTTTTTCGAAAATATACAGGATGACGTCTGACAGCGTACAAAGAAGAAGAAGTCTCCATTCTCATACTGGAGGTTGTTGACATGTATGCCCTACTGCGCTCAGCAACGACCTCTCCTCTCACTCTAGCCAGGAAACCCCAGCCTGAGGTCCGACTGATCCATCGGTGTATATGACAGCGTCACTCTCCTCTGGGTTTTCTCAGTTATCAGCTGATTTACCTTGTGCTCTGCTCTCCCGTTCTCACTAACTATAAGTTAGTCATTCATTATGATTAAAGGAGAATTAATGTATATCTATTGTACAAAAAAATGCAAGGAAAACAGTAGGCTTCACTGTTCCTGTCAGGGTAAAAATTAATTTTTTAAAGAAAAGTAAAACATTAAATTGTAGTTACACAATATTGACAATAACAAATTGAAATATACTGTCAAAACAATTATACAAATTACAATGACTATTGAGTGTAACATGAGTACAGTCAGTACACTATTTCAGCTTTTGTTATTTTATACATTCAAATTCAATGAATCAATTATTGTGATTGTGTAACTATGATTTTCAATAATAATAATAACATGATTGGAATGAATGATTTAATTTGATTAATCACTATACTCACTCTATTACTCTATTTACTTTTGAGTATATAATAATATTATTATTTTTAATGATTGATTGAATTGAGGCGTCTCAAATCAGCAAGAAAATAGATTACGTTAAACAAGGTATGGGCGTCCACACGATGCAGTGTGGATATCTGTTGTTTTTGGGATCCACTCCTCCAGAGTTTATAAGGTTCGTATCACTTCCCATTGTAACAGATGTGCGAGGAGGTTGATTTTTCTCCAGCCCTTGATCACCGTTCATTTTGGTTGTTGGAGATAACAACTTCCGGTAAGGGACACTATTCTGGTAAATTTATAAAGTTTTCCTTCCACATTTATAGTGTTGTCTCCCACCTGCTGTCATCGGACAAACTTGGCTGAAGTGTACCGGTGTGTACGCAGATATATAATAATATGGTCACTGTAATCTGCTAAGTATGTAGTAAAGACAATAAAAGAGAGAGTTGCATAGAGCTACGGAAATAAAATAGATAATCAGAGCCCAGCAAGATTCCATTTGTCTAGTGTATGGTTTTCATCTGCCTAGTGTAAGGTTTTCATCTGTCTAGTGTAAGGCTTTCATTTGTCGTCTCATTTGTCTAGTGTAAGGTTTTCATTTGTCTAGTGTGATGTTTTTATTTGTCTAGTGTACGGTTTTCATTAGCCTAGTGTACGGTTTTCAATTGTCTAGTGTAAGGTTTTCATTTGTCTAGTGTAAGGTTTTCATGTGTCTAGTGTAAGGTTTTCATGTGTCTAGTCTAATGTTAGTTTCGAGAGGAACCTGCACTTAAAGATCACTTGCCTCACGCAACATGGAAATCACAAAATATGTTCCAAACTGGCGTATTACGGGGTACGAAGGACTTAATTAAAGAGATGGGGATACAGAGATAATGAAAAACGCAACTGTGGAACAACACAGCATTCTGATCAAATGATGATCTGAAAAATCTATATGGAAACATTCAGTATGGATGGTATGTTGAAGGAGAACGACAAGGTAATACATTGGAAACATTCAGTATGGATGGTATGTTGAAGGAGAACGACAAGGTAATACATTGGAAACATTCAGTATGGGTGGTATGTTGAAGGAGAACGACAAGGTAATACATTGGAAACATTCAGTATGGATGGTGTGTTGAAGGAGAACGACAAGGTAAAACATTGGAAACATTCAGTATGGGTGGTATGTTGAAGGAGAACGACAAGGTAATACATTGGAAACATTCAGTATGGATGGTATGTTGAAGGAGAACAAGGTAATACATCGGAAACATGGTGTTCAAAATAGCAAAGTTAGTAAATATCACAAACTTAGGGTTTTGTCCCTCCAAATCTGAGATATTATCCTTAAGTCTCTATACGTTTGTGAGCTGTACTGTCTACGCTGGTGACGCCAGTAGGCTAAATCAATTTCACATGAATATGTATGAGAGGCATACTGCATATCCACTGCCAGGACCATATCACAGACAGTGAAGTGCTATTTAAAGCCAACATCCAAAGTATCCATGCACTTTTGCTGAAAAAAAAAACGGTTTGATTTGGTCTGGCTACCTTGCTCGAATGCTAAGCGAGAAGCTTCCAAAGAGGCTCCTGAATAGAGCTGAGTGAAGGAGAACCATCACAATGAAGTAAAAAAAAGCGTTTGTTTCAAGTGCTACCAAATAGACATTAACACCTTGGAAAACCTGGCTCAAAATCGTTCAACCTGGAGAAGTGCATTACAAATGGCGTTGAATTCAGCGATCGTCCTCGTGTTCAGTCAGTCAAGATTAGACGCGCAATCTGGAAGTATAAAGCAGAGGGGCTATTGAAGGCAACTACGGACTACGTTTGCCAGTCGTGTCATAGGACAATACTTATTGGCTTTATAAGACACGAGCGCACCCACACATTCACGGATACAGTATGACATGGGATGATGTTGTGGTCCTCATTAACGAAGGCAGACGAATTATTATTATTGTCTTTCTCGACCTATCGCTCCATCTGTTTTCTTTTATCTGTTATTTTCTCGCCAGTGGTGTAGTTGTCCTACTCGGCGGACCGATAGCTTATTTTATACATTTGTACATTAGTCTGATGTTCCTATTTGTGCTGCAGCATGGATGTTTTCACTAAGCTGTAGCCAATACTCATTTGCCCAAAGGCGAGCTGTTTGTTGCACCTGGTTTCCGGCGGACTTGAAGTTATGCAGTATACCTGCATTTAAAAGCTGCTTGTATTTAACCCGAGTATCACGCTTGGCCTCAATGACGGGTGTCACACCCATCCCTTTCCCTTCAAACCAGTCATCTGATGAAACAGCTCTTTTTCCAAATGTAGCAAGTGCAGTGATATGGCTTATATTTCTGAGATGTTGCCAGGTCTCTGTAACAGTGATATCATGTTCCTGGATAATGAGAGTTTCTTCAAAAGCATTGTTAAATCTTTTGATTAGCACAGAGCCCGGCATTCTGCTTGCGTCGACGCTTGACTTGAGTTTGCTTCTGGTATGATGGAACTTCTTTTGCTGCCATTTTATTTTATGCGAACCAATGAATGATTGGTGTTACATTTTGCACAACGGCAATAGCGCGTCAGGAGCACATACTTAATTATATATCTGTTGGTAACAGTTAGAAACAACTGATGCCAGTGCTTTGATCCATGATACCTTATGTTGGGGTTTGGTCTGAAAGTAGAGTTTGTCACACAAAAATTCGTGATAGACATAGAACTCTAAGAGTCCTTTTCGTTACTTTTGCCAACTCCAAACTTGCCAAGACACAAAGGCCCCGTCGCGTGATTTAGCGCCCACTATAGCATCGAAGCCACATAGAAGGACACGCTGTTCTTGACTAGACACACTTCTAATAACTGCTGATAATTCATCTTATAACTCGTCGTTGACGTCAGGTGTGGGGCATAAGGTAGGTGCATATACACTGCCTAAGATGACGGGACCTACTGTTATGGATATGAATTGTAATCAGGCGTTCCGAACCATTATCGGCTGGCTAAACCATGTGTATTGGAGACTTTTCTTAGTACAAAATCTACACATTGCTCTCTCTATTCGTTAGGGTCTTACCTTTGCCAATAGAAAATGTACTCTCTCTCGCCCATTAATACAGAGCCCACTAACTGAGTTTCTAGAAGCGCTACAATGTCCACATCCAGTCTTTTCTGTCAATGATTCATTTTTCGTGTTGTAACAGAGTTACAAGTGTCTAACGAGCCAACGCTAGGGAAGTCATGAAAATACCTTTCGTGGTACCCACACATAACTTGAGAACCCTGCCCGAGAGGTTGAGTTCAATGAACGGGTCATTGTCCTTAATTATCAAACACTATTATTAAAGACTGTCCAGCCAAAATAGTTACATTCCCACGATTTCTACTGGGAATACCACGACCTTCTAGATCACATAGTAGGTTAAAAAACAAGCTATCCGTTCTCTGGCGATACGGGAATGAACTCAAGACAAACACAAGTCATTGTCCAAAGCGGGCATCTTAGAATATAAGCTGGGGTATGATGGTTCCGAGGGAGAGATAAAAAAGAGCAGAGAAGAGAAGACTACAATGCAGTTAGTAGGTAGGAGGTAGACCTGAGCATTAGCCAGATAGACTACAGAACATAGCCAGAATAGAGAGATAGAATTAGACGCCACCAACGCAGACCAACACTGAAAGGCAATGAGAGACCACGCACGTGTAAGAATATGTCTCTGTCTAATGTTCTGTTTGAGTCGTCGCTAACACCTGTCACACGTGACACTGACTTCGAAGTCTTTGAGTGCATTCGTTTGCATTCACGTAAAAGGGAGACGTGTTGCTGTCACGTCACGAAGCTGCCGTCTTGACAACACGTCGTGACACGTGTTTACCTTGGCCTGACAACAACAGTAACATAGCCACTGGCCTCTGTCACAGACACGAGCAAAGCTGCAGTCGCCGAGTTCCTGGCGCTGAGACGAGACAGGAGGCTCGGTAGACATCTTCCTGGTGTTGAGACGAGACAGGAGGCTGAATAGACATCTTTCTGACGTTGAGACGAGAGGCTCAGAAGACATCGACGTTGTATAAGCTTAGAGGTGGGACATTACGCCACTAGACGAGTGAGAACAGAGATTAGGACTGAAAACAATTTGCTAGATTCCAACCACGTGATTATAACTTTGGGTAATTTTAGTGCAAGATAAAGACCTGTGCTAATTGCACGAAACTCTTGAATCTCATTATAATTAGTTAGAGAGGTGTTGATCACGAAACTCTTAACGATTCTCATGCTCATTATTACTATTATAATGTGAGTAATGTTCAACAAATACACATTCATTGTTTTGCTGTTGTTAAAAATAATTGTTAGTGGTTTAATTAAAGTGCGAGTTAAGGAGGGATAGTGGTAAGGAAGAAAGATGGCGATATAATACGATGGGGCTTAACCCTGACATATATAAATACATAATACTGTGACCTAAGATAGCAATAACGTTAACCCTGCTACAGTGTCTTTCTGGCATCGCTTATAGGCTATCATATAGTCCAGTCAGCATGGTACGGACGTTCCAAAACCTTAGATTAGCTGCTGATGCACGTGTTGCGTTTACACAACAGGGATACACTGGAAAGCATCCCCAGGTCATAAGCTTTGTTGAGTTCTACTTGTGTGACAATATATTCATTCCCACAGTCCTTGACGCCGTTAAAAGTTATTCCAGTATGGACGAGCTGGATATCGAACCATCTATAGAAAATCTGAACCAAGCTATTGACAGGGTGGCCCTGGGCAAAGCACCAGGCTGCGACGGGATTCCACCTGATTTGATCAAGCACTGTAAGGATACACTTTTGCAACCGATGTATATTATGTTATGTCAGTGCTAGAAAGAGACAACTATACCTCAAGATATAAGAGATGGACAGATTGTAAAAATATACGAAAAACAAAGGTGATAGAAGTTACTGTAATAACTATCGAGGTGTTTCTCTGCTCAGTGTTGTAGGCAAAGTCTTTGCCAGAGTAATCTTATTGAGGCTACAGAAATTGGCTGATCTTTTGTATCCGGAGTCACAGTGTGGATTCAGGACTGGACGATCAACGATCGACTTGATTTTCTTTTATCGGCAACTATAGGAAACGTCACATGAGCTGAATCCCTTCTATGTCGCATTGATTGACCTGAGAACGGTTGTTCTATTTGATTGATACCAATGGACTTGATTCTAGGAACCAACATCATCACACAGGGGACATTCCCATAACTGCTCCGTTCTCCGTCCAGGCAGCCAACCAAGCATATATATACTCAGTCCCAGTCAGGTTTTGATTTCGTGTTCTACGGATCTTTCCAGACAGAATGCACATTATCCCTTCTCCCTTAGTAACTTCCACATCTATCATCTTCTGTACATAAACATTTTTGCGATGCTCTGTCTCTTCGTCATTCTGTAGAAAGTCAATGACTGCCCTTATCAACTCAACCCTGTCTATCGTCATCATCGTGTCGTTCACCATAGAGCGTCTCCCCACTGAATCAGCTCTTTCGTTGTCCCAGACGCCTGCATGTCCCGGGCAGTAGATCCATGTGACACCTTGTACACCAGAGTTGTTCAGAATAGAGGCCCACTCCCTTCTTAGCATGCACCGTTCTATCTTACGGGGCATGCCCTGCGAGTCTGACAGTATCACTGCGCGTGTCACCGGTTTCGTCACCAACCAAGTCAGGGCTGATGTTACCGCCTCAATCTCCATCCTCATACTCGATGAGACAGTGGAGTAGGCAGCTGATTTATCCAACACCTCCTTGCCATTTTGGTAGCCGACGAAACCCCAACCGCACTTGTTTACATCACTGCCGGCGGAGCCATCTATGTACAGAATTAGATATTGTGGTCCTCCGTGTTGCTGGATCAGATCTTGTATTGGAGCTTCTGTCCTAGTGCCACCCCACTCGCGACACTCTCTGCTCAGTTGTATCACCACCCCTGTAAGGGGGCTCTCGTTGCCCACTTCTACCCATTCACTACCTTTTCCCACTTCTTCCAATGCACACACCCTCATCACGGAGTCTTCTGCCTTTGTGATACATGACATTTTTCGCTTAATGCATCTGCCTTGGTGCAGAGGGTGATGTTCGTTGTAGCCAACGTTGGCGTACGCCTTTACCTGCACTACTTGATGTCGCACCTTTATGCTTGGCAAATCAAGCAGGAATCTCATGGCAGCAATGGGAGTATCTCTAGTGCATCCCAGAACTGCTCTCATGGCCTCGTTCTGGATTCTCTTCAATCTACCTGTGTCTGTGATAGCGTGAGTAACCCAAGACCGTAGCACAGGACATACAAAACCAATGCTTGTATCAACAGGAAGAGAGTTCAATGTTGCATGTCTGTGACCGCTATGACTTTGATTGTATTGATACCCCTATTTTCTTTCAAAATCACATTGTCAGCATATTTATTGAAAGAGAGACTTCTGTCAAATGTGATACCCAGTTATTTCATGTCATGTCCTCTCTCAATGATGATGCCCATTCAGGTGGCCCTTGGTAGTGTATCTGAGACCAACCTATTGTTTAGGGAGAACCAGACAATCTTGACCTTAGATGGATTGACTTCGGCGTTGTAGTCGGTGTACTAATCAGGTAGTTTTCTCAGCTTGCTACGCACACCCGCGACAATTTCAGTCCTGTCTTTGCCCTGATTGTATAACAGGATGTCGTCCATATCTGTGAGGATCCTACCAGGACAAGTCACCTCCATCTGTGAGAATTCTACCAGGCCCAGTCACCTCCATCTGTGAGGATCCTACCAGGCCCAGTCACCTCCATCTGTGAGGGTCCTACCAGGCCCAGTCACCTCCATCTGTGAGGATCCTACCAGGCCCAGTCACCTCCATCTCTGAGGATCCTACCAGGCCCAGTCACCTCCATCTGTGAGGATCATACCAGGCCCAGTCACCTCCATCTGTGAGGATCCTACCAGGCCTAGTCACCTCCATCTGTGAGGATCCTACCAGGCCCAGTCACCTCCATCTGTGAGGATCCTACCAGGTCCAGTCACCTCCATCTGTGAGGATCATACCAGGCCCAGTCACCTCCATCTGTGAGGATCCTACCAGGCCCAGTCACCTCCATCTGTGAGGATCCTACCAGGTCCAGTCACCTCCATCTGTGAGGGTCCTACCAGGCCCCGTCACCTCCATCTGTGAGGATCCTACCAGGCTCAGTCACTTCCATCTGTGAGGATCCTACCAGGCCCCATCACCTCCATCTGTGAGGATTCTACCAAGCCCAGTCACCTCCATCTGTGAGGATCCTACCAGGCTCAGTCACCTCCATCTGTGAGGGTCCTACCAGGCCAGTCACCTCCATCTGTGATGATCCTACCAGGCCAGTCATCTTCATCTGTGAGGATCTTACCAGGCCCCGTGACATCCATCTGTGAGGATCCTACCAGGCCCAGTCACCTCCATATGGGAGGATTCTACCAGGCCCAGTCACCTCCATTTGTGAGGATTCTACCAGGCCCAGTCACCTCCATCTGTGAGGATCCTACCAGGCCCCGTCACCTCCATCTGTGAGGATCCTACCAGGCCCAGTCACCTCCATCTGTGAGGATCCTACCAGGCCCAGTCACCTCCATCTGTGCAATTTTGCAAGTGTACGCATTAAAAAGTACAGAAAACAGAGGAGAGCCTTGAGGCAGTTCCGGCGCTATGGTTCTGATCTCTGACGTCCCGGAACTGTACTCCAGAGCGACGCTTCTTAACATAAGGATCGTTGCAATCCAACGGACGATCCGGAGGTCAATATTGAGGTCTACTAATAGGTCGATTAGTTTGCCATAGTTGACTCTCTTGTAGACATCTTCCAAGTCGATCGTCGCGAAGTCAGTTTCCTCTTTTGTATTGAAGCCCTCATATATGTCATGTGCCAAGACAGCTGCATTGGTGGCCGTATCTCTGTCAGGTCTACATGCCGCTAGAGTGTCTACAAATTGACCTGTGTTTTCTAGCTCACTAGTAACTCGTCTAGCAATGATTCTCTCCAGCACCTTACCGTACCCATTCTGTAGTGTGATGGTGCGTTAGCCTTTCATATCGGCAGCATATTTGCCTGCTTCTCTAGAGGGATAAGATAGACGTGTAGTCACTTCTCTGGTACATGGCCTGTCTTAAGACTCCCGTTAAAATCATGTGTAATCTTTGCGAGCTCATCATCCCCACAGTCCTTCAGCAGGCTGTATCGTATTCCAACGAGCCCAGGAGCATTGTCCAAGGCTCTCTTTATGGAGTGTCTGACCTCCTCAACACTAATCACGTTGTGCTCCTCCTCCATTGTGTCTAGACTTGCCACCACTGCCTTACAACCAAGTAAAACATGTACAACACATGTCAACCACCTTGGTGGTCCTAGGAGATTGAGACCGCATGGAGAAGCAAGAAGAATGCCACCAAGGAATGGCAGCAGAAGAGATGACTCACACACGCCAACTTGGAGAGAAGAATAAGACCAGGGTAAGAATCGTCACTGAAGATTTCAAGCAAATGGCCAGAGCACTAAAGCAGCAACTTTGGGAGCCATTTACGGAAGAGGTGGCGGCGGATAGAACCCTGCATTAATTCCGAAAATAACATAGGGCAATGAACCGGCAGCTGGACACAAGATCAAGTGTGTGCATGAGAAATGAATTGGGAACGGTGGGGGGGGGGGGGGGGGAACTGACTACTGACAAACAGAACGGAAGAGCCTTATTTCACAGGTTATTTCAGTAGACTCGCCAAGACGGCATCCTTTCCAGCATGTATATATCTTCTCTTCGATAAGGACTCCACACCTGTACACAGTACTCAGATCTAGGTCTTACTAATGCTTTATACAGTTGTTTTTGGTGTTGTTTTTGTTTGGTTTTTTTGTTTTGCATTCGCTTTATTTCTTTAATCCCCAACGAGGTGTACGTTGCACTGTGTTTTTTATGTTGTGCCTGTCATCCCAGTGCATCCTACTTCAGCATGCATTTTATGTAAGGGTCTGCTTCCTCCTGCATTTTCTAAGGGTTTGCTTCCCCGGGATAACGGCATACTGTGATAGGAATCGAACCCAGCACCTTTGGGTCGTGATCCGTGCCACTTAACCACTAGCCCACGCCGCCCTCTTTATAAAGTTTGACCATCACTTCCTTACTTCTATGTTTAATATTTCTTTTTATCATACCTAACAACATTGATTAGCCTTTTACACTGCTACTTGGACTTGCTCACTCACCTTACCTGCATGATTTATTATAGCCCCTAGGCCCCTTTCTTTTTCTGTCATTCTAATATTGTTCTAGTCCATTCTGTAATTATGTTCCATATTGGATCTACCCATGTGGACTGCACATTTATCTACATTAAACTCCATTTGTATTAACCCGAAATGGAATCTCCCGTGACGTAATCCATGGAACTCTGGGGTGAATTAGGACGCAAGTACCCCCTTTTACCCTTAGATTAAATGTTTTTTTTCTTTCTCGATCGTTTTCCCCTGCTTACATAAAACTCTATTTCTTATGTTGCCTTGTTCTTCTCATTTTCATTCCTTCTTTCATCTTCCTTCATTGTCTCTCTGTAATACCCTGGCAATACAACCAATTTAGTCTGCTCTTTCTAACTAAAACAGAAAATGATAAAAATAATTTTAAAACGCACATTTGTTCCCGTTAGCAGTCCAATAAATAAGACATACTTACACTAGGGGAGACAAACCTAAACCATCCACTTGATATCCCGGATCTGCGTTTGGTAATCGTGGCTTTTTTAATTGTTTTATTTACATCCTTTATTGCTGCTAGGAATTCGGGAAGACATATTTATAGAGGGATAATATTTTATGTTGTTGTAATCATAAAGTGGTTTAATTGTGACTTCTGGAGTGGTCACATGTGATCTGTGACGTCATAGAGAGTGGGTATGTATTGAGAAGCGGCGAAATAATTCAATCAACGACTTTGCTTTCTTTTGAGACTTCTTCAAAGCGGAAATAGTACGTATAAACAACATTGGTTAAGTGTTAGTTCATTGAATATAATCGATTCACGGACTTAGTCAACTTTTATATTAGGGATGAAAGGATAGGAAATGTGTACCCTACAATAAGTAATCCAGCTAGAGAATGAGGGCTCAATCGGTGACCGTCCATGACCCCGGCTGACGGTATAGTCCCAGGCAGCAGACATGTGGCGATGTGTTACGCTGGCGATCACGGAGACTACTTCATGAGAAGGGGGGACTGTTTCCACCCCTGACACAAATGGACAAATTAAGAATCTGTTTTATGTTGCAAAAGTGAAGTAAAGTAACCCATTGCATTACTGGGAGGTGTTAGCAATCTCACATTTCAAAGGCGCGGCTATATGAGAGTGGTAACCATTTCATAGGCTGGTTCGACCCGGGTCCGTTGCGGTCTGAAAAAAACCTATTTCCGCCTCAACTGGGGAATGAACCCAGGACCCCTCAGATGCGAAATCAGCTCGCTGTGTTACGCCACTGGGCTACGCGGCTACCTAGTATTATGTTGAGCAATAGTTTAACTGTGTTACTGCTCTGTTTGCTCTAATATCAGAGTATATACTTGTACGAGATAATTTAAGAAGTGGTATAGATGCAAATGTCAACAGATCACGTAGCAATGATACTATACTACAGATCTCGTGGCAGATGAGCGCATCCTCTAGCATCTATTATACGGTGAGCTCATAAAAGGCAGACGCCCAGCAGGGAGGCAGAAGAAACGCTTCAGAGATTCCTTGAAAGTGTCTCTGACATAATTAAATATGGGTGTCAGGTCCTGGGAGTGGCTTGCATAAGACCGTACTACCTGGTGCGCTAGTATCACCGAAGGCGCTCAGATCGCAGAGAGTGCAGCCATCGAGAAAGTCTGATATTTTCGCCATATTTGCTTGCAATGGTCAACTATTATTAGAGATATCTTTACACAGATGATTATTTTGTCCATGACCTTGTCCGTACCTGAGGGACATGTTACGCTTGATGATGATGACGATGGCGATGATGATGTTACTTATGTATCATCATTTATTCAACTGATTCCCCATGGAACATAGGGCCGACAAAATATATACATACATACATATACAAAGGGTCAAGATGCCGAGCAGTGCATGAGCCGATGTCGGTTGATACATAACCTCAGTTTTCTTTGTGCGAATTGTCAAACCAAAGGTGTCACAAGCAGCCGAGAACTATACCCTCCTGCATTTTCCGTTCTGAGCTACTGTTCAGAGCACAGTCATCGGCAAATAAGAGTTCGCATATCGTGCCGTACACCACCTTGGTCTTCGCCTTCAGTTTGCGTAGTTTGAATAGACCACCATCCATGTTGTACACTATTGGTATGATATACTTGGTATTCTTGAAGGTGTCCGTCAACATAGTTAAAAACATCGTACTGAACAGTGTCGGAACCAGTACACATCCCTGTTTCACACCACTGTTGACCTCGACAGGTGGAGAGGCCTCGCCAATGTCAAGTACACCGGCGCATGCCCTCGTTTAGCTGTTTCACCATAGTTACAAATTTGCTAGTACAGCCGAATTTAGACATGATTTGTCATAGCCCACCTCTGCTGACCGTATCAAATGCCTTTGTGAGCCAATGAACGTAATATAGAGCTCTCTGTTCCGTTCTCGACATTTCTCCTGTACCTGCCGCGCTGCAAATATCATGTTCATAGTTCCTCGACCAACTATAAATCGACACTGATTTCCGGGAGATGATGTTCTAAGCTCAAGATGTTTGTCCAGACGGTTGAGCAGGACGCGCGCGAGGATCTTTCCGACAATAGACAGCAGTAAAATTCCGCGGTGGTTGTCACACTCCTGGCGATTGCCTTTTCTCTTGTAGATATTCACTATCTGCGCATCCTTCATTTCCTGTGAGACTACTCCTTCAGCCCACATGGAGCAGAAACGTTCAGTGAGCCTCTTGATGAGGCATGTCCCTGCTGTTGTATACACCTCTGCTGATATTGCGTCAGCTCTAGGGGCTTTGTCTACTTCATCCTCTGTTATGATATCATCCATGGCCGTGTTCATTTCTACCTGGAGCATGCGTTGGATGGCCTCTTTATTTATGGATGATGGACTATTGAGAACGTTGCTGAAATGATGTGCCCACCTGTCGAGGATCTGAGCTTTCTCTGTTAACAAAAATCCATCGGCGTTGTGAACTGGAAAGTTATCAGAAGGCTGTGGACCATATACTGATTTCAGCGACGCGTAGAACCCTTTGAGGTAATGGCGCAGAGCAAACGCTATATCATCTGCCTGTCTGCTTTCCTATAAATCTTAAATCCCCTTAGTCTCTTTTGAACGGTTTAATGACATTTTATTTAACAAGAACAATCTGTGATTTTGAAGAGTCATGTGCTCTTGACGGTTTGCATCGAGAATAATCTTAATTTCGCCACCATTTTCGTCGAACCAGTCTTTGTGTTTTCGTGGGGATGGACCAATGTGTTTCAGCGCTGTAGAGTAAACAGTGTCCCGTAGTGTCGCCCAGTTTTTATGGATGCTGGAGTTTCCAAGCTGAATCTCACCCAGTCTATTTTCTAGCTCAGCAGCGAAACTGTTTTTAGTTGGTTCCCACATCAGCTTCTCAACATTTAGTCTCCCCTGTGCTTTGTCCACCGAGGACGCCTATTTAATTTACGCTACCCTGCAGCTATACTTCCAGCCCTCCCCGTTTCGACGTCTTTACCACTAAACCCTATCTTGACGTTGAGGACAATCTGAATTTTTTCGTTCAAATATTAGTTTTTATTTATCATGAGTTATTATGTAATTCTTGATGCTTGTGTGTACTTCATGTCATTCTCGATGTTTATGTGTGTTTCAGGTCCCTCTTGGTGTGTGTATTCTCTGAAATTGTGTAGTCTACTAACGCACGTCACAAAACAATATCTAGTATAGCATATTGTGGGGACGCACTTATATGAAAACCGGAAATGAGTTGAAAACACTTAAACACTATTCTCGGACACAGAAAAAAAACCTACTCGAAATAACGAAGAAGTCAAACTAATTGTAAAATCAACAGTTCACTACAATGCTGCAAGTGTAAATTAAAATTAATCCAATAAAACCAGTGTGATATAAGTCAGCAGAACAGAATACCCACTTCACATTCTGGTCAGAAACATAGAACATCGGCAAGTTAAATGACGCAGAATGGACAGAAGGAAGAACTAAAAACGTATATTTATTCCAACGTTCTGTTATCATTGACAAACATGAACACTGGCCAAGGGGCAAGAACAAAAAAACATAGCCAGTGAAATGAATTAATTGCAAAAGGAAGTATAAGAAGCAGCAAGAAACAAAGAATTCAGTCAGAAAATGGGAACACTGCTTTGACGGCCATATATTGACATACATTAAAATAAGGGCAATGCCGTGTAAAACATTTATTGACAGACATAAACTGTGAACAATGACATACACGACATTTATAGGGGAACTGAGGCATTAGTCCTGACAGGAAGAACATACTGAGTAAAACGTCACGTCAGGCTAGGCAGAATAGACCAACACCACTATTTCTCTTCCATGTAGCGTTACCAGGAAACGGCCTGTTTTCAAGGCCGTCTGGCTGACGAGATGTGGATTGACATGATCCCCGTAGTAGTGAGTGTCAAGCAGATGAAACTAAGCATATCACAACTGTTTGAAGGACCGCGGTTTACCTTCATCAGCACAGTCGGGATGTGAGAAAAGCTTCTGAAACCCGCCCCTTAACGTCCTCTTCAGGTCGCACAAAAGAGTGAGGGCATTGTGGGCATTCGAAACCACCATGATATCTATAATAAAATAAACAAGTAGAGAAAAGGCTATAAAAATCATATAGACAGACACATAATGGAGAAAAGTATATGAAAAACAGTGAGACAGGTATACAATGAAAAAAATTGCATTGAAGACATGTAGACAGCCATAGAATAGGGAAAACGTATTTGAAAAACATTTAGACAGGAGTATGCAATGGAGAAAAGTATATGAAAAACATATAGAAGGGCATACAATGGGGAAAAGTATATGAAAAACTTCTAGACAGCATAGAATAGACAAAAGTGCATGGAAGACATATAGACAGGCATATCATGGAAAAAGTGCATGGAAGACAAATAGACAGGCATATAATGGGATAAAGTGCATGGAAGACACAGACATGCATACAATGGGTAAAAATGCACGAAATACACATAGACAGGCATACAATGGGGGAAAAGTGCATGGAAGACATATATAGGCAGGGATACGAGGCCATGAAAAATAAAAATGTAATGCCATGAAACATATATATATACAGGCATAAAATGGGGACATGACCATGAAAGACATACATAAACAAACAGAACATAAGGGAAGAGCCATGGTGATGATGATGAATGCTTACATTGAGTAAGATTACTCTTTTGTTCACAATGACTTTAAGTGGCAAGTTGCAGTAGTTTTCTTCACATCGCGAGCGTGCTGATGTAAGTGGACCGGAGAACAAAGTTATGGAAGATAAAAGATAAATGGTTGTAGCCCCTTTCAGTGATGACTGACTATAGGATGATGTGAACAAAGCAGTAAGACCTACTGAGTTTTTGGTTTTCTTTCCCTTTGCGATGGTGTCGTTTCACTTCTCCGTGCTGCAAGATCTTCTTCCCAGGATAATGACTCATGCCCAGTGCCTTGATGTCGCGCTTACAAATATTAATGAACCTCAGATGTGGTCGGCCTACTACCCTTTCGGGCCACCACATAATGCTTTTTTACTTTTTTCAATGATGGAGATGGAGTAGTTTAAAGATATAAATTATTATTGATTCCTTTAAGGGGCAAATGCTTACAAAATTCAATTTGAGTGGCGTACTATATGTAAAGCTTTCCATTGACATTTATTCAAAAACCCAGATTTACTTAGAAAAATTGCATCAGTGGAAAAATATAAAAGAATGCAGATAAATGCAGATAAAGAGTCTCACAGCTCTAACAATACTCTCATACTATTTCTGAAAGGTCACTAATGTCACTAATGTCATTACTTTTTTCAGCCTGTGACTATACACAATGTTTCTTTCCGCCTTGGTTGTCTCGGCAGCAGCCATGATATATGTAGCAGCAGATGTATCGACTCAAACTCCCAACCGATGCCCACAGCCGACAAAGGAGAAACCTATCCCACCACCTTTTTATTACGGCGACCCTGATAATTGCCACGTCTACTACAATTGTGCCTTTGGTAAGGCATACCTACAGTCATGCGCACCTGGAACAGTGTGGAGTGACGTGTTTTATGGCAGAGTTGCCTTCAACGGCCAGTACGACACATGCACACGTAAGTAGCCGTCTTGAATGTGCCATTAACATTGAAGTATATCATCTTTCAGAATATTATATATGATTTATTTTTCTATCTTGACCCTTCACCCTGTACCTCATACAGTAAGAGTTGAGGTAATATTATTTTAGAACAGGAAGAGATGAATTTGACATACGTTCGGTTAAAAGAAAACCATCTGCTTAGAGTAGGGATCTGTTGCCCAGGCAACAGTGGTCCTCTATATCATCATTCCCAAACAGAGAGAGAGAGATAGAGAGAGAGAGAGAGAGAGAGAGAGAGATTACGTCATCTTCTCTTGAAAGAGTCGACAGAGTGTCATGCTGGATTGTAAGATTTGGGAACAAGCTGATACAAATTTCAGCCTCAAGAAGTTTGCGACGAAAGCGGGAGAAACTTTTGACAAAGATCTCTCTCTGACGAGTCTCTCGAGACTGAATGGTGCCAAGATTAGAAGAGGAAGAGACATACGCCGACGTTTAGATCTGAACAGGCCTATTTCACGTAGCATCAACAATCAACTCAGTGAAACACACATCAGCAATACGGATGCACATCTGTCTTTGAATATCGTGGTAACACTGTAAAATGACTGACAGACTGAGAGCACTCTCGTTGGGTCTAATAGGGAACGTGTACTGGTATTAGACCCACTGAAGACAGGTCAGTTGTACCCTCCTAATGAAAAAGCGTCTGCTACAGTAACCCTGCTTAACTCTACAGAAATCGCAGGTTCCAGACACTTGGTCCTTGACTGACTAAAAAGCCCTCTATTGATTCGTTGGGTCTAATAGTGAACGGGTGCTGGTATTAGACCCTCGGAAGACAGGTCAGTTTTACCCTATTAATGACAGGGCGTTGCTACGGTAGTCCTGCTCAACTCGAGAGGAATTGCAAATCGCAGACATTTGGTCCACGTGCTAGGCTGATAAGCCAACGGCGCGAGGCTACCGTAGGAGGGATTACGACCGAACGCCTCTAAGCCGGAATCCCGCCCTAAATCTCAGCACCACTGCAATGGGAGGCTAGGATAGGGTTGGGACCTGGGGCTTGTGTCCAAGCCCGACCCGGTCGAACCGCAGAAAGAGATATCTGCCGTTCGCCGATCAAAGCGGACGGGAAGCTGCCCGATATTCACCCCATATGGCGTTGAGGTGTGAAACCACTAGTAGAAGACTTAGTTCTCAGTCGGGGTGTCGTAAGCAGTAGAGCAGCAACCTCACTGTGAACTGTTGAGACGCGACCCTTGATCATGAGATATATCCGCACACCAGGCGAACAACATCTCCGTGCCATTACCAGGCTTGTCCCCTGGTTAAATGCACTCCTCCGAGAGGAATCGCAGGTCGCTGACATTTGGTCCACGTGCTTGGCTGATAAGCCAATGGTGTGAAGCTACCACCTGAAGGACTACGGCCGAACGCCTCTAAGCCAGAATCCCGACCTAAATCTCAGCACCGCTGTGATGGGCGGCCACGATATGGTTGGGACCTAGGGCTGGCGTCGCATCCCGGCACGGACGAGCCGCAGAAATGCACCTGGCCAAATGCACTCCTGCCTCGTTCTTTACCTCTGTCTGCTATCAGCCATCCCAATGGACGCAGAAGAGATGCAGTCCAGCGGACATTGCACCTCTGCCCTATTGTGACAACGTCCCAGGTCGCAAACAATTCAGTGTTAAAAATGGGTTTGAATAATTTGACTGGAAAGACGTGATGGCTTGATGTTACCGATGTACTAATCATTGGCATATGCGCAAAGAAATCCTGCACACCGATAGATTCAAAGTGAGAGTTTTTCTTTGAGAACCACATTTAATCACAACAGTCGTAATAGTGGACTAACTGTAATTTATGTAAATCCTGAACACCAAGCGTTGTCTATTTTTGAACTTGTTAAATTTATGACAGACGATTTAGAATCGGGATTGAAAAAAGTGTGAAAATTAGGTGAATTTATTTCAATTATTTCAAGATCTGCAAGGTATATAGAGCACTCTTTTTTGCTTTGAAACGGATACATAGCTATTGTAGTTGCACTCAGAATTAAGATTGTTTGTGTGACTCGAGTATAATTTGTAGAGTGAATGAAATTCACAAGGCTTTAGACTCATTTTTGATTGAACGGCTTTTTGAGTAACGAAAGGAGGCCAGAATTAGAATACAAATGTACAATTGTACACAATATTCAGATTTGTAAAAAAAACTAAATTAAATGTATTAGATGTATACGATTAATGTATTTTTACTTAGGCTTCAGTAAAGCATTTTACTTAAAATATAATTATGATAAGCATATTTGGACACTAAATGTGTAAGACAGTCTAATGCATTCATTCAGATTTGAACAGTAAATCTATAAGACAGCCTAATATATTCACTCAGATTTGGACACTATTTAAGACAGCCTAATATATTCACTCAGATTTGGACACTAAATCTATAAGATAGCCTAATATATTTACACTAATATTTGTTCCTAATTATTATTAACTTGTCTCTATGTTATGCGTTTTTGTCACAGGTGACAACGCACATAGAGAATGTGCAAGTCGTCGTGGAAAGCCCCTTCTGATCGGTCACCCACAGCATTGCCAGAGGTACTACAACTGCTCAAATACAGCTCCATCTGCAAAGTACAGCTTCCTGAAAATGTATGAAGATGAATGCAAATACTCTTCTGTGTTTGATATTATTGAAAAGAAATGTCAATCTTTTAAAATCGCTCACTGTGGTCCACTGCGAGTACCTGATAAAGATCCATGTAAGTAAAAAAACAAAAATCTCTTTTTCTCAAATACGTTATCGACAAGAGAGTACCTTTTTTAAACTCTGTTCATCAAGTGAAGTCGTGAGACTTGATGAGGTCGGGAGACTTGGTGAAGCCGTGAGACTTGAAGAAGCTGAGGGACGATGAAACAGAGGACTTGAGGAAGTGAGACTTGGTGAAGCCGAGAAATTTTGCGAAGCCGAGAGACTCGAAGGAGCTAAGAGACTTGGTGAAGCCGAGAGACTTGAAGAAGCTAAGAGACTTGGAGAAGTCGAGAGACTTGAAAAAGCTAAGAGACTTGATGAAGTCGAGAGACTTGGTGATGTCGGGAGACTTGGTGAAGCGGAGAGACTTGAAGAAGCTAAAAGGTTTGGTGAAGCCGAGAGACTTGAAGACGCTAAGAGACTTGATGAAGCCAAAGCTCTGAATAATATGTTCTACAAATCATTTCTTTTCCTAATATTGCCATGAGTTATCAGCAAAAAGAAACAAAACGTGACTAAAATTCCAAGATATTCGATGATGCCCATTAAACAAAGACATGGAAGTCAGAATGTTTAAAGTTATACCAAGTGTGTATGTGTTATACGTTAATTTAACCGATACAAATATGATTGTACTCTCGATATTGTATAGTGTGTGGTTGAATGGGCTCACATGTGTGTACATATGAGGCACTGACTGTTTTTGTATCATCCCTTTCAGTTTTAATCCACAACAATTTTGTTCAAGCAAAGGTTACTTATGCTTCACCAATTTCTGCTTTGAATCGCCATCTTGATATTTACCTTTGAGATTATTATTTGTTTTGTTTTGCCTACTACTGTTCCTCGTCAGGCCTATATAGACTTCCCCAATTTCTCTTTCCCCGTGGGTTTTAATTTAGCGCATACATGTTTAAACTTTTAGAATTTTTCTTAACAGCGTGTACTAACAAACTCCATGTGTTCTCTTATCTTAAGCTGTAATGGCTATTTTAGTTATCACTACAGATACGTGTCAGTTATTAAAAGTCGATATGTGCACACTTAGAGTTTATATACGTGCATGTGTGTTTGTGTGTGCATGATCGTGTGAGAGTGAGAAAGTACATTAACAAATGTAAACTGAACACACACACATACACACACAAACACACACGCACGAACACACACACACACACACACACACGCACAAACACACACACTCACACACACACACACACGCACGAACACACACACACACACACACAAACACACACGCACGAACACACACACACACTCACACACACACACATACATATTTATATACACAGTCCCGAGAAAGGTTAATAAATGAACGAATAACAAACAGTGAGGCATGGTAGAGAAAAAAAAACAATGAAACAAAAGATGAACAATAAAATTAAGTAACCAGACAACAATTAGCATCAGCGGTAAAATTGGCAATGTAGAAATAGACAGATTGAAACTAATGTGTCACTGAATGTCAAAAGTCGATCAAAACATTTTTAGGTGAGGCTCAGTTACCCACTCCAGGCAGGACATTGGCAAGATGGCTCGATTTAGTCACGGTCTAAAAATCAATATTTAGATTTATTTCTACTGATTATTTGTTGTGAGGAGCGCACTACTATCTGTAGCCAGATCTGTCTATTGATGGTAACGGTATTTCAAATTATCTAAAGGTTGAACCGAGTTATAATGCTTTTGGTTGTTCTGCCATTTTTAGCCTATTCTTCTTCTTCCTGACGAATCAGTTGAGGAAGATATAAACATCAAGAAAGGGAACTGGCCACCCCACGTCACGAATGCTGCAGCTTAGTCCATGAAGAGTTATCTTCATCCCCGACGGCAATTTTTGCCATGAGACCCACCTTTACCTTTTTTACCTTCTTCTTCGTCGTTACTCTAAAACTCTCGCAACCAAGACATACACGTTCTCAAACTCTCGTAACCAAGACATAAAAGCTCTCAAACTCCCGCTTCCAATGCATGAACGTTATCAAACTCTCGCAGCCAAGACATACACGTTCTCAAACTCTCGCAACCAGGCCACGGACGTTCTCAAACTCTCGCAACCAAGACATACACGTTCTAAAAAAAAACCGCAACCAAGACATAACCGTTCTCAAACTCCATCTACCAAGCCATGAACGTTCTCAAACTCTCGCAACCAAGACATAAAGGTTCTCAAACTCCATCTACCAAGCCATGAACGATCTCACACTCTCGCTACTAAGCCATGAACGTTCTCAAACTGCCGTTACCAAGCCATGAACATTCTCAAACTCCCGCTACCAAGCCATGAGCGTTCTCAAACTCCCGCTACCAAGCCATGAGCGTTCTCAAACTGCCGTTACCAAGCCATGAACGTTCTCAAACTGCCGTTACCAAGACATGAACGTTCTCAAACTGCCGTTACCAAGTCGTGAACGTCCTCAAACTGCCGTTACCAATCCATGAACATTCTCAAACTGCCGTTACCAATCCATGAACGTTCTCAAACTGCCATTACCAATCCATGAACGTTCTCAAACTGCCGTTACCAAGCCATGAACGTTCTCAAACTCTCGCTACCAAGCCATGAATTTTCTTAAACTGCCGTTACCAAGCCATGAAGGTTCTCAAACTGCCGTTACCAAGCCATGAAGGTTCTTAAACTGCCGTTACCAAGCCATGAAGGTTCTTAAACTGCCGTTACCAAGCCATGAAGGTTCTTATACTGCCGTTACCAAGCCATGAACGTTCTAAAACTGCCGTTACCAAGCCATGAAGGTTCTTAAACTGTCGTTACCAAGCCATGAAGGTTCTTAAACTGCCGTTACCAAGCCATGAAGGTTCTTAAACTGCCGTTACCAAGCCATAAAGGTTCTCAAACTGCCGTTACCAAGCCATAAACGTTCTCAAACTACCGTTACCAAGCCATGAAGGTTCTTAAACTGCCGTTACCAAGCCATGAAGGTTCTCAACCTACTGTTACCAAGCCATGAACGTATTCAAACTGTCGTTACCAAGCCATGAACGTTTTCAAACTGCCGTTACCAAGCCATAAACGTTCTCAAACTCCCGTTACCAAGCCATGAACGTTCTTAAACTCTCGCTACCAAGCCATGAGCGTTCTCAAACTGCCGTTACCAAGCCATGAACGTTCTCAAACTGCCGTTACCAAGCCATGAAGGTTTTCAAAGTGCCGTTACCAAGCCATGAAGGGTCTCAAACTACCGTTACCAAGCCATGAACGTCCTCAAACTGCCGTTACCAAGCCATGTAAAGGACTTGAAAAGTAGCAATATGTTGTCCTGATAAATTGAACGGAAAGTTTGAGATCAGCAGATCGCGATCACTGTCTATATCAGCATCATGGAATGTTCTGGTCTCTGAAATAACTTATTCGTAAGCGAAACCATGTTTTAAAATCAGAATCTAGTCAGTTTAATTAAGGTTTAATCTATATGGCCATAAATGTCTTCTATGTGCTGCATCTATTCCGAAAGTGTTTGCTGGTATTTAAAAAAGTGGTTGGGAGAGAAGTGGTGGGGGGGGGGGGAGAGGGGGAAGTGGCGAAGATGCATCAGTGAATGAGCTGACAGCAGTCAGCGACTCATAACTGGTTGCTTAGAGTCCATGACCAATTACTGACCAAGACCATGTTTCGCCTCCAAGTGGCGACCCCCGAAACAGACTGACTATGAGATTAGAGATCGAAAGAGTATAACCAGTCCCAAATATATCAGACTGAAATCGAGTGTGAGGCCCAAAAGCACAGATATAGCAGCATCATGGTAAACTACGACACAACATAACAATCGCCGTTTTCAGAATGAGGGACTAAGAAGAAGATATGCTGGTTGTAGATTGTTGTGTCTAATAAATTCGAGCGGTAAATTAATATTATCTTTAGTTAGAGAAAGAGATGGAAGTCTAGGGACCGATGGACAGTGTTCAGAAAAGGACGGGAAATACCTAGAAAAAGAGCGAACAATGACAAGGGGACAGAATATATGGAAAAGGGCTAGTCATGTTTTAGTGAGATGTGATGCCCAAACAATCTTCTAGATTATGGAGAAAAAAAACGAAGCAATACGGAACAGTAGCATGTTACATCCGAATTATAAATTGTCTGTCTATTGCGAGAACAAACGTCCAAATATATATCTTTATTTTTTTCCAGTCAGTCGTTAAGTCTGCTCCTTTTCACATGAAGTTAGTTTTGCCTATTTTAATTTGTTCAGGTGATTACATAAAGAACCAATGTCGTACCAGTCGCTGTGAGCCGTGTCCAAGCAGACGTCCATCTTGTGTTGCCCTTTCCGATGGCGTTCATGTAAGTTGTCATCTTAATCATGTGTTTTAGATATCCCACATTGTAGCGAGTCTTGTTGATTTCATTTTTTCTTGTCTTTCGTAGTTCAACTTAACTTTGACAATCAATAAATTGTGTTTTAAAGCCACATCGGTTCTTCTGTAAACCCTTACATCTTGCAAAGATCGTCTACATTTTTTATTTATGCAGATGTCTTCAATCTGGATTTAGTTTTATGATCTGAGGATTTCCATGTTGCGTTATTAATTTTTATTGTATGATAACATACTTAGTTGGCTTTTAGAGCAAACATCTTCATATTTTCATTGAAAACTGCAAAATCATTTTGACCTACAATCTTCTCGTTGACTCCATTATTCTCTCTTATTTTAGGATTAAAGTTTCGTATCCGTATTGTTGTATCTATTTATTGTGTCTCTTCTAATAGATTGTTCAGTTTGTTTAAGAAATTTTTTAAATTAATTCTTCTTTTTAATTAGTTGGAGCTGGAGATAGTACGGTGTTTAGTTTTATCTTTCTATTTGTAGTTCGAAAGAAGGCCAAGATTGGTAATGATGCAGCTGAATGTAACGCAATTAGAGCATCTTTGGCTAGCTCAAGTCCTAACCCATCACTGCGTGGTTCATATTCTCCATCGAGGGGACGGCGTGGCTTAGTGGTTAAGTGACACGGCTCACAACCAGAAGGTGCTGGGTTCGATCCCCACCACAGCACCGGCCGTTACCCCGGGGAAGCAAACCCTTAGAAAATGCAGGAGGAAGTAGACCCTTACATAAAATGCATGCTGAAGTCGGATGCACTGGGCCGACAGGCACAAAATAAAAACGCAGTGCAACGCACACCGCCTTGGGAATTTGAGAAATAAGGCGAACGCAAAAAAATAAAAAATAAATAAATAAATATTCTCCATCGTGACCTGAATATATTCGCATGATGTAAGCTGTACTGTGCTTCTCTGTCTGTTTTGTTTCGCTGAGTACACTCGGATGCTGAATTTCTCCTTCTCTAATACCATTTGAGTTGGTTTACCGGTCTCCCACTTGGTTTCCACATTCCAAATGCCGAGTCTGGGCATGTTCCTTGTTAATAGAAAATCGATGATGATATACAAAATGTAGTCAGATCTCAGTGAGACATGGCATAAAGAGAAAACGCTGGCGCTAGATAGGGCATACTTCGCAAAAAGATTTAGACAACATTTCAAGACACAAGTCAGGAATCCTAAAGGTAAGAAGAATATGGACAGACACAATCACACGTGCAATTCTGAACTGGAACTGTCGGTCATCACGTGCCAGCGGAGATCTTGTGGATGAGATCTGAGTGCTTGTGGACGCGTTTCACGTTCTTAATTCTTAGTTTGACCGGTTCAACGGTTGTCAACCTTGAGCGGGTCCCAACTCAGGTTCCAGTCGATTCTGTTGCGAGCGCGTGTCGTCCAGTCAAAAAGTAGTCTGTTTGTTGTGGAGTCGTGTATGTTGTACTTGTCTAGTGAATCTCGCCAGCGAGTTGGGGGCCGTCCCCGAGGTCTCTTTTTGTCGTGTGGGTACCACATGGTGGTTATGGTACTCCATCTTTCGTCTTGTCATCTAGCTATATGGTCTGCTCAGCGGCGTTTTGAATGGTTGACGCACTGTAGGACATCCTTGATGTGTGACATTTTCGGATATCGCTATTGGGCAGTTCGTTTTGCCGCTGTCGGCTAAGAGTTATGCCCACCAGGCGTCTTTCAAGAATTGCGCGTGCTGTTCTCAGTTGGTTTTCTGCTGCTTTTGTTAGAGACTAGGTTTCGCTACCATAGCAAAGCGCTGGAAGGACCACCAAGTCGAAGATGTCCGCACGTAGTCTGGTGTCTTTAGCGGTGTCTATTGCTGTCATTATGAAATTGAAGGCTGCTCAGATCGCCCTAGTAGTATATAACGTAGGTATCAACTATTAAAATGGAGCTGTTTCCCTCTTTAATTGTCCTATGATCCGCACGCTCAGTGGAGCTTATGTAATATCATATGATCTGCACAGGGAGCGGCGTGACCTTGGTTCCAGCCCGCGTCTTCCCCAGATACGTAATCGACAACTTCGCGGATCGAAGTTATCGATTTTTATAATTAATAGGGGTAGCTAATTATTGATTTGTTGTTGTTGTTGTTGTCCTAGCGTATTTACAATATGTTTCTTCTTCGTCTTCTTTTATTTCTTCTTCTTCTTTCTTTTTCTTTATCTTCTTAATCTGATGTTCGTTCTCAATCTCCTGCTACCAAGCCCTTAACAGAACTTTGCAAATAGCATCCAATAGTATGCCACGACTAAATGGAGCTCCTATAGCGTGGTGGTAGATCCCTTGTTTTTCATGGCAAAGGGTTGGGGTCCACACAGGGATCAGCTTGACCTTGATCCCAGCTCGCGTCTTCCCCAGATACGTAATCGACAACTTCGTGATGCGAAGTTATCGACTTTTATAATTAGTAGGGGTAGCTAAGTATTAATTGTTGTTGTTGTTGTTCTAGTCTGCGTATTTACAATATTTAAACAAGTAGACAAATAAGACGAAACAAAAAGATGATGGATATATACAGCTTTTATTTTTGGATCAATATCACAATGACTCGCAGGTCATTTCAAGCATCGCTTATGACAACCGTTAACAACGACAAAAGTCGTAGTTATCGATTTTATAATTAATAGGCGTAGCTTCGCGCCGCGGAAGTTATTGATTACATATTTTCAAAATTGTGTGTATTGTTGGTTGTTTTAGATGTGCGTAGCCTGACTCAGTTTGAGGTATCATTGACAAATATAGGTGTGACGCAATATGTTTCATTCAAACAAGATTGGGTATCTTTTTTCACACACCAGTCAAAGGAGTTTTTGTAATAGTAGATACGACAAAACACAAACATCAGCAAAAACAACAGAACATTTTCTTTATGTAATAAAAATGTTTATTACTAACAACAGCAAATTAATTTCAAAAGACTTGTTGTTCCTATATAGTAACCGGGATAAGGGCAGCCCTGTCTTACCGATCTAGTTTTTTGTATTGTGTCTGTAAGTGTGTGATTTATTATGAGTCTACTCTCTGGTTTGTTATATATTACTTTTAACAAATTTGTAAAATATTCTCCCATGTTGTTTTCTTTTAGTGTTTTGTGCAGGTATTAATGTGAGACCCTGTCAAAGGCTTTCTCGTGGGCTATCGATAGTATCGCTGAATGTGTGTCTTTTTTCATGTGTGTATTGGATAGTGTCCCTTAAAAAATGTTCATGTTTACTGATACTTCTATTCTATACACTACATGACTGGTCTTTATGGACTAGGTGTTTCATAAAGGGTGTTAGTTTGAATGTTAACGCTTTTGTTAGTATTTTGTAGTCTGTATTTAGTAAGGGGATAGGCCTATAATTTAATTATTTACTCAAGTTTTGTCTGTATCAGGTTTAGGTATTAATGTTTTGTAGGATTGATTGAAACTGTCTGGTAATGCCCTTTTATCGGACGCCTCTTGTAAGACCCTGAGTAGGAGTGGACTCAACACGTAGAAAATATGGAGTATAATTCAGAGGTCAGGTCATCAGGGCCCGGACTCTGACCTTTATAGAGAGAATTTAGAGCGTTGGTAAGAGTCTTAATATTAACTGTCAACTAAGGGTCCGACTGTCTTGCTCGTTCAAGCATTTGGTGAAGGTCTCGTAGACAAATAAGACGAAACAAAAGATGGTGGTGGATATATTCGACTTTTTTGTTGTTGTTGATCAATATCACAATGACTCGCAGGTCATTTCAAGCATCACTTATGACAACCGGCAACAGCGACAAAAGTATACACATGTATAAATGTAACATTCAAAATGTTGATATGAAGAGGTCAATTGACAACTACTTGCACTGTCTTGTGGTCTGTGAACGTTGTGGTATTCAGAGGTTTAATTTTCGTTGTCTTTTAACTTTCGTGAATGTAAATTCTGTCTAACCGGGCTAATGTACCGTGAGCACGTGTCGTGTCTGTAAATGTTGTCTCCTTACCCTCAGGGTATATTGTGTCTGTAAGTGTCTCTGAGGGCGTGCTCGTCTAGGACTTGTTGTAAAGTGTCACTGGCTTTTCTTGTTTGTTATCCCCTGTGATGCATCTAGTGGGTTTAGATTACAGTTGAAATCTCCCCCATTATTATTTTGTGTCGTTCATAATGTTGGCTTAATGTAGTTTGGAGGTTTTCGTAAAATGTATTTCGTTCTGGTTTTAGTTGAGGGGGCATGTATGTTTACTAGTGTGTGTGTGTGTATCTTCTGGGTTGTCTTTGGTTTTTATTTGTATCATTTGTATTCTACCTTGGTTATCTCTATGTGCGTGCGTTACTTCCCACTTATCTGATGTTTGTAGCTTATGTTGCAACAGTTCTGCGCTAGTCTGAACGATTGTCGGTGGTTCTTTCCCAGTAAGCAGAATTATCACAGTTATTAGAATTAAGGTGCCCTTGTATCTTTTTCCACACCGCTTGCTCTTTTGCAGTTCAACATAAATCAGTTTCCTATATAGACGACGAATCGAGATGCGGACCACATCGCCAATCCATCTCAGCTGTACAGCACATATCATGTAACGATGAGTAGGTAAAAATGTATAATATAAATATATAAGGTATCAATTTATAAATTGGAGAATTAGTCGGGGTAATTCATAAATCTACTGAGTGTCTTACTCTTTATTTTAGTAGTCTTCTTATTGTCTACTTTAGTATTTGTATAACGTAATAAAATACGAAAATAAAATCATTTCGGCGCAAAGATTTCAAATTTTTTTTTTCTGTTAGTGCTGTTAGCAAGTTATCCTCTAATACCGTGATAAAGGTCAATGTATTGTAACTATGTCTTGTTTACTTAGTGTGATACCGTTACCATCTGTGCAAATATACAATATACCACAACTATGAAAGCTGTAACAATATTTTAGATTGGTTAAAAATAACTTTACAATTGTTTGAATCTTCTGTTTTAACTTTCGGCGAGCGAAATAGCTCAGAGAGCGTTAGACTGAAGATCTGAGGGTCCCGTGTTCAATCCCGCGTTTCGACAAATCCGGCGGCTTGTCTTTTTTTTGGTGCAAGCGCCGCTATTGTCTGTGATATTCTGGCCAACACCGCCCATTTTGAGCCTTCATCACTGACAAGCGATCCAAGATATTTAAAACGGTCAACAACTTCGAGTTCCTGACCGTTAGCTATTATCCTTCTGTTGAAGCCATTGGCGTATCTTTATACCATAGTCAAGAGCTGTTTCAGCTAGTCTGCTAACACATTCCTGGAGATCTGCTTATGAACCCGGTAACCCGTCGATATCAACTGCGAAATGAAGGTTGGTAATCGTTCGACCCCCTATCTTAACAGTACCATCGTGACCTCCAAGTGCCTCACTCATAATTCCCGAAAGGACTATATTGAAAAGAGTTGGAGAGAGTGTACACCCCTCTCTCACACTAACCTATGTTCGAAACCAGTCTTCTCGCCTCCCATTCACAAGAACTGCACTGGACGCCTTGTCATACAGGTGTTCAAGGACCGTTATAATATTTCCGTTGATATTATACATCCTCATGGTTGCCCATAGCGCTTTATGCCATACCCTATGAAACGCCTGCTTAAAATCAACAAAAACATGATACAGTGTTTGCTGCTGATCTAGATATTTCTCGCTTAGCAGCCTTAAATTAAATATATGTTCTGTAGTGCTTCTTCCATGTCTGAACCCTGCTTGCTCTCGGCAATGAGGTTCTCTGCTTAAGGTTTCAATCGGTCGAGGATTAATTTAAGCATGACTTTGCTAGGGTTGCTAATGAGGCTTATTGTTCTGTCATTTTGGCAAAGCTTTAGGTTTCCAGACTTATGTAGCGGTATAACCATTGATTTCGTCCATAAGTCCGGCCAGTTTTCTGTCACCCATATTTTGCGGTAGATGTGTGTCGGGCCTTCCACCACTACCTCTCCACCTACCTGTAAGAGCTCTGCTGGTATATTGTCCACACCGGTCACCTTCCCTCTTCTCAATGTCTTTACCGCTGCAGTTACCTCTTCCTTCGTTATCAGTTGGTTATCCTCTATATTTGTTGATATTGGGGGGATTGTTTTCTCAGGTTCACTATCTGTCTACTGCGTTGTATATTTTGTTCGACTGATAGATATTGTTTGTTGGGTATTTCTTGTGTTGCTTGGTTTAATTTGGACCTTATTTGTGCCCCTTGTAGCCTATGGTTTTCCAGTTTATCTAGTTCTTCTTGTAGTAAAGGAATTTATGTGGCATTTTTATCCGAAAGTTCTGTTAGCCGGATTGCGTTTTCTATGATACATTTGTTTTTCCTTGTTTGTTTGTGTATTATTTTGGATATCATTTGTGTTGTAACTTTAAATGTTCCTTTTAGTAAATCCCAATATTCCCCTAGATTTTCGGTTGTGGTCGTTTTTGTATTATCTGTTATTAAAATAGTTATGTGTTTAATAAGGTTGTCATTTCATAATAAAGAGTTATTAGATTTTCAGTGTAGACATTCATGGTGTTTTTTGTTTGTGTGTGTTTCATTGACAACTACTTGTACTGCCTTTTGGTATAAAGGTCAGAGTCCGGGCCCTGATGACCTGACCTTTGAATTATACTCCATATTTTCTACGTGTTGAGTCCACTCCTACTCAGGGTCTTACAAGAGGCGTCCGATAAAAGGGCATTACCAGACAGTTTCAATCAATCCTACAAAACATTAATACCTAAACCTGATACAGACAAAACTTGAGTAAATAATTAAATTATAGGCCTATCCCCTTACTAAATACAGACTACAAAATACTAACAAAAGCGTTAACATTCAAACTAACACCCTTTATGAAACACCTAGTCCATGAAGACCAGTCATGTAGTGTATAGAATAGAAGTATCAGTAAACATGAACATTTTTTAAGGGACACTATCCAATACACACATGAAAAAAGACACACATTCAGCGATACTATCGATAGCCCACGAGAAAGCCTTTGACAGGGTCTCACATTAATACCTGCACAAAACACTAAAAGAAAACAACATGGGAGAATATTTTACAAATTTGTTAAAAGTAATATATAACAAACCAGAGAGTAGACTCATAATAAATCACACACTTACAGACAAAATAAAAAAAACTAGATCGGTAAGACAGGGCTGCCCTTATCCCGGTTACTATATAGAAACAACAAGTCTTTTGAAATTAATTTGCTGTTGTTAGTAATAAACATTTTTATTACATAAAGAAAATGTTCTGTTGTTTTTGCTGATGTCTGTGTTTTGTCGTATCCATCATTACAAAAACTCATTTTACTGGTGTATGAAAAAAGATACCCAATCTTGTTTGAATAAAACATATTGCGTCACACCTATATTTGTCAATGATACCTCAAACTGAGTCAGGCTACGCACATCTAAAACAACCAACAATACACACAATTTTGAAAATATGTAATCAATAACTTCCGCGGCGCGAAGCTACGCCTATTAATTATAAAATCGATACCTACGACTTTTGTCGCTGTTGACGATTGTCATAAGCGATGCTTGAAATGACCTGCGAGTCATTGTGATATTGATCCTAAAATAAAAGCTGTATATATCCATTATATTTTTGTTTCGTCTTATTTGTCTACTTGTTTAAATATTGTAAATACGCAGACTAGAACAACAACAACAACAACAACAACAATTAATACTTAGCTATACCGACTAATTATACAAGTCGATAACTTCGCATCACGAAGTTGTCGATTACGTATCTGAGGAAGACGCGGGCTGGGATCAAGGTCAAGCTGATCCCTGTGTGGACCCCAACCCTTTGCCATGAAAAACAAGGGATCTACCACCACGATATAGGAGCCCCATTTAGTCGTGGCATACTATTGGATGCTATTTGCAAAGCCCTTGGTAGCAGGAGATTAAGAACGAACATCAGATTAAGAAGATAAAGAAAAAGAAAGAAGAAAAGAAGATTAAGAAATAAAAGAAGAAGAAGAAGAAACATATTGTAAATACGATAGGACAACAACAAAAAATCAATAATTAGCTACCCCTATTAATTATAAAAGTCGATAATTTCGCTCCGCGAAGCTGTATATTATGTATCTGGGGAAGACGCGGGCTGAAATCAAGGTCACGCCGCTGTCTGGGAGGATCATATGATATTACATAAGCTCCACAAAGCGTGTGGATCAAAAGACATTTAAGAGCAAAAACGCTCCATCTTTTGAAATTAATTTGCTGTTGTTAGTAATAAACATTTTTATTACATAAAGAAAATGTTCTGTTGTTTTTGTTGATGTCTGTGTTTTGTCGTATCTACTATTACAAAAACTCCTTTGACTGGTGTATGAAAAAAGATACCCAATCTTGTTTGAATGAAACATATTGCGTCACACCTATATTTGTCAATGATACCTCAAACTGAGTCAGGCTACGCACATCTAAAACAACCAACAATACACACAATTTTGAAAATATGTAATCAATAACTTCCGCGGCGCGAAGCTACGCCTATTAATTATAAAATCGATAACTACGACTTTTGTCGTTGTAAACGGTTGTCATAAGCGATGCTTGAAATGACCTGCGAGTCATTGTGATATTGATCCAAAAATAAAAGCTGTATATATCCATCATCTTTTTGTTTCGTCTTATTTGTCTACTTGTTTAAATATTGTAAATACGCAGACTAGAACAACAACAACAACAATTAATACTTAGCTACCCCTACTAATTATAAAAGTCGATAACTTCGCATCACGAAGTTGTCGATTACGTATCTGGGGAAGACGCGAGCTGGGATCAAGGTCAAGCTGATCCCTGTGTGGACCCCAACCCTTTGCCATGAAAAACAAGGGATCTACCACCACGCTATAGGAGCTCCATTTAGTCGTGGCATACTATTGGATGCTATTTGCAAAGTTCTGTTAAGTGCTTGGTAGCAGGAGATTGAGAACGAACATCAGATTAAGAAGATAAAGAAAAAGAAAGAAGAAGAAGAAATAAAAGAAGACGAAGAAGAAACATATTGTAAATACGCTAGGACAACAACAACAACAACAAATCAATAATTAGCTACCCCTATTAATTATAAAAATCGATAACTTCGATCCGCGAAGTTGTCGATTACGTATCTGGGGAAGACGCGGGCTGGAACCAAGGTCACGCCGCTCCCTGTGCAGATCATATGATATTACATAAGCTCCACTGAGCGTGCGGATCATAGGACAATTAAAGAGGGAAACAGCTCCATTTTAATAGTTGATACCTACGTTATATACTACTCGCCCTTCACCGTCTGACGATCTCAGGTTTTGTGTTGTTCTCTAGGTTGAGGAGCCTTCCCAGATAGACATATACCTCAGCGTTCTATATGGGCGTTCCACTTAAGAGTAAACGTTTTGGCTTTGCGAAACTGTTGCGCATAACTCTGGTTTTCCCTAGATTCATAGCTAGATGCGTGCAATGAAGATTATCCGACGACTAACTTTTAGAGACAAAAAATTGAGTCAAATGTGGCCATTGCTGGTGAAGAAAGCAGGCAGTTGTTGGTTGAGGACTTATATTCCACAGCGAGCTGATGGGTTTTAATTGATTAATTCTCCACGGTGAACTGGGGAGTTTTAGTTGATTGATTGATATGACTAACCTCAAAGGAAATTATTCAGATCCACGTCACTTTGCCTGTCAATTGTAATGAGTTTCTAGAGCATTTCTCACAAGGGTGAAACAATGAATATGAAAGCACAGCTGTATTCCATTTCCGCCGATACTTGTTTTTAGTGAAGATATGTCCTGGTGAAATCATATGCATGGACAAACATATAGACAGGCGGCCAGACAGACAGTCAGACATGTATGGATGAATGGATTGGATGGATAGATGGATATAAATATATAGATATGTAGATAACTAGATAGATAGATATATAGATAGACAGACAGGCAGATAGATAGACATATAGATAGATAGATAGATAGATTGATAGATAGATAGATAGATAGATATATAGATAGATAGATAGATAGATAGATAGATAGCAGAAGTACGGACAATAACTCAAATCCAACAATCTGATAGCTTCATTGCACAGGTTTTATAATATTAATGAGTGCCTCATTTCTATTTCAGGCACACCCACTCAAACTGTGGTCTCCATATTACATCTTTTGTGACACGGAAAGGCTGGTCAGTGTCAGGGTATGTAGCAGAAGTATATTTTCGCCGATTAAGAACGCCTGCGTACCTGCGTCGGAAGTCCCACGTGTGAATTGGTAGACCACCTGGACAGCATTGAATAAACGAAAGACCTTCCGTTTTAGATGTCTTACTGTGACGATGATTTAATGTTCATTATGTCTAGAGGAAACTATGTTATGTTTGACTAATTGATACAATAATTGTAGTAATACATATAGTAAGTAGAACTAAAAATGCACTTGCGCAGTGGAGGCTCGTGGATTTTTATTCTGATGCGCTCAAGTATAGAAATGAAAACCAACTAAGATCTCTGATACATGTTTATATAGCCAAGCTTGTTACTCGTCTTCTTCATAAGCAAAACTCAAACTTTTGTCGATGTTAAATTTTCCGAGAAGTTGAAAACATTGTGTTTCTGTTTTGTTCATTTTTCATGCTTTTTAAATTTTTCCTGATGATGTTTTAGGTCACACACCCCATCCTTTGTCCACTATCATCACCTCGAAATAGTAAACATACAAAACAGAACAAGGCGTTTTTATTGTCGCTGCCAAACAATCAGGAAATAAGGTCAAACATAGAAGCATTAAATTGGGGTGTAAATGCAACTCGACTCTTACATGCAGATTGTTTTTGTTCAACATCCAAATTAGGCACTGGGCGACGACTGTCTTTTAGTTTAATTGTCTCTCGTAAGCTCAGAGAGCTTAACTTGCCTTGTTATAATTTGCAAACACTCGTTTCAAACCGATAAATACACGTCTGAATGACAAACCAACAGGTCAGAGCTCTTTCACGTGAGTCCAGTGTGACTATGACTTCAGGAAGTTAAATGGGAGTTTGGTAGCCTTTGTTGTCATGGCAACCGACTCAATGTGATATCGCCTGTAAACTGAGCCCAGACTTGCTTATAATGGAGGTACATATACTGCAGAAGTCTTTCTGGGTTTGCCAATAATTATATATCTATATAAAGTATTAGTTACGGTTCATAATTGTTATGACATTTTAAAATTTAAAAAACATATTGCTAAGTAAAAACAACAGAACAGAGGGCGCCCGTGAGCCCACAAGCACTGGACGACAGTGGCCGTTTGCCAAAACATGTCCGGTTGTACCCCTCTACGATTAGTATCTCAAGAAAAGCTAATGCTCAACATTTGTAATGGTTTACATTTTCACATGGATCATTATCACTAGCGGACGGATCTTGCCATTGGTTAAAAACGCAGCAATAATTTTATTTTTATTTTCATACGGTATGTTTAATTCTACAACACTACACTAGCGAAAGGGATTGTTCCAGGAGATTGGAAAGCTGCAGGAGAGATCCCATTATTAAAATATGGAAATAAAAAAATCAGACCCAGCAAATTAGTGATTTTAACGAGCATAGTCTGTAAATTGTTAGCGACAATAATCAAAGTAAACATGGTAATGCATTTAGAAGTTTAATCTAATCAGATATAGCCAGCATGGATTTACTTAATGGAGGTTGTGCTAAAATGGTAGATAAAAAGGAACCGATGGATGTTATTTATCTAGATTTTGCTAAGGCCTTTGATAGAGTACCTCATCAAAGATTATTGAGGTAGTTAAAATCACATGGAATAGGTGGGGAGATTGCCAAAATCCATTGAAAATTGGTTAACGGGGAAAAGGCAGAGAGTTGCCATACATAAGGAGTACTCTGAGTGGCGTGAAGTAAAAAGTGGAATGCCACAGTGCTCGGTTTTAGACCAATTCTGTTTTTGATACACACACACACACACATATATATATATATATATATATATATATATATATATATATATATATATATATATATATAATTACGTATTGCAAAATTCGCCGATGACACAAAACTATGCAGTAGTGTCTCATCTAATGCAGAAGTTCATATATTGAGGTCTTATTTAGATAACATTCGAGAATGGTCTGTAAGCTGGCAAATGGAGTTTAATTTATATCTACATGGGTAGATCCAATGTAGAACGTGATTACAGAATGAGTGTGAACAATATTAGAAAGGTAGAAAAGAAGAGCTACCTATGGGTTAAAATAAATCATATAGGTAAAGTGAGTGAACAAGTCCAGGTAGCAGTGAAAAAGAAAAAAAAATCGATGTTAGGTATGATAAAAAGAAATATTTAACAAAGGAGCAAGGAAGTGATTGTCAAACTGTATAAAGCATTAGCTAGAGCTAAACTGGAGTACTGTGTACAGGTCGGGACTGCTTATCGTAGAAGAGATATAAACATGCTGGATAGGATACAAAGAAGAGCGACAAAACTGCTATTGGCATTTCAGTATTACATATGTGAGAAAAGTCTCAGAAAAACCGGCCTACAGTGTCTAGAAAAGAGAAGAATTCGAGGACTTAATTCAGGTTTATAAGATAATCGAAGAAACGGATAAACTAGACAATAACAAGTTCTTAAAAATACAACGACCTACAAGAACAAGGGTGCACAGCTACAAATTAACTAAAGAAAGGTTCAGATTAGAAATAAGAAATATTTTTTTAGTCAGAAAGTGATGACTGCTTGTAATGTATTTCCACAGGAAGTAGTGGAGACAGGGACAATTAATGCATTTAAGAATGGATTGAATGCGCATAACTTTTGGAGCAAGGTAATGTAAATGAAACTGGTTGTATACAGACTCTGCAGAGTCTTCGAAACCAGTATAAAGACGTTAATTTAACTTGAGAAACCAACATTCCTTAAAGATGATTACAGTTGAAATGTATGAGTCACACGGAAGATTTGATTTGACTTTTTACCACGATGGCTTTAGCAACCATTACTCTTTTGTGTCCCATCAGTGCAGCCATATTTAAATGACATTCGTTCCATCGCATTTACTGAAGCACAGGATCATTATTGAATCTGGTAACCAAAACTTGCTTTCATTTAAGCCAGATTCCATTCATTTGGAGTGCAGTTTTTTAGCAATGGTTTTTCCATGGGGAAGTTCCAAACCTCATTCTACAACCTTCTCTAGTTGACTCATGATATAGAAGTAAGGAAACAGTGGTCCTATTCTTCAAGGCAAGCGCTGGGATGAGTAATGTTTTTCTTGTACAATTTAAAAATGAATAAAATCTCGAAAAACCGTTCAATAAAAGAAGTAGTTCAATGTTGTTTAATGATTGTTTGTCATAAAATGTTTATGTTTGTAAAATGTGGTCATATAAATAGCGAAAATATATTCTACTGCGTATAACTATCTTCCTTGTTTATTTTTTCATGAATTTTCGTGGCGAAGAGCTTAAGCTGCTCGATATTCACCCCATACGGCGATGAGGTGTGAAACCACTAGTATAAGACTTAGTTCTCGGTCTGAGTGTCGTAGCCAGTAGAACAGCCACCTCAGTGCGAACTGTTGAGACTCAACCCTTGATCATGAGATATGTCTGCACACCAGGCGAACAACATCTCCGTGCCATGACCAGGCTTGTCCCCTGGTTAAATGCACTCCTGCCTCGCTCTTTACCTCTGTCTGCTATCAGTCATCCCAATGGACCCAGAACAGATGCGGACATTGCACCTCTGCCCTATTGTGACAACCTCCCAGGTGGCGGATAATGCTAGGCGTACCATCACTGCAGATGAGCCGAGAAAATAAAGGGAGCAAAGAGATACCCCACTCGCATGCATATGCTACGTTTCTGGCAGGACGTGACGATCCTGGGACAAAGTCACACTGGACTGCCTCTCTTCCGGGATAGTACAAACTAGTACATAGTCCATCATATCATTGCCAAACCCTATAGACACGAGTAGGGAAGACTCGATAGTCCTGCAAGACAACTTCCCAAGAGAGACAACTCTGACCAAAAACAACTGCTGCCTTGCAGTTAGGCTGGGGACAGCCAAAGGCTAAGGAGGGCAACCCTACAGAAACGCCTGTTGAAATCGGATGCACTGAGCCACAGGCTTAACAAAATAAAACAGTGCAACGTAAATATCGCTGTAAACAGCGTACGATGAAGAAGAAAAAGAAAATAAAGAAGGGAACAAACTATGGAAGTTAGTCAGAGCCATGAATGACGAAACTCCATCAAACAAACAAATTACCATCAAGCAGGGCGACAACATGCTCACTGAAAAAAAGCAGCAAACGCCTTAATTGAACATTCTGCCAGAGCAAACCACATTGATGTCCCTATAAATAGGAATACAGACATTAATGAAGAACAAAAGAGGCACGACAACATCAATATAGCACCAGAGGAGCACATGATGGCAAAACTAGCAATGAATGAAATGGAAGAGGCCATGAGAATTTTAAAGAAAAAGAAATCGCCCGGAAAAGAAGGCGTAACAAACGAAATGCTGATGGGGTTGGGCCAAACAGCAAAGAGGAAGTTACTATCAGCCCTGAACCAAAGCTGGAAAAGGGGAATTGTACCGCAGGCATGGAAATACGCTGTACTTATACCAGTACCAAAGAAAGAACAAGATAGAGCAGATCCAAATGGATACAGGCCTATCAGTCTACTGAGCCGTGTAGGAAAACTGATGGAGCGTATGATAAACACCAGACTGATGTGGCATCTAGAAGAAAAACACATACTAATTTCACAGCAAGCATGCTTTAGACAGCACAGATCCACTGAGAATCAGATCACCCTCATAGCCCAGGAAATAGAGGAGGCGTTCCATGGAGAAAAAACACACAGTAGCGGTTTGGGTGGATTTAGAAAAGGTATTTGTCAAAATGTGGTAAGAGGGACTTAAAGTTAAGCTACAACGAAGTGAAGTTTGTGGGAAAATGTACAGATGGATCAGCCACTACCTCAAAAACAGAACAGCCAGAGTTCAAATACAAGGGCAGATGAGCAAAAAGGTGACACTTGAGCAGGGAGTACACCAAGGGGGAGTACTGTCACCCACACTCTTCCTGGTGAATATAAACAACATCACAGAGAATATAACAAGAAGAGTCCACAGCTCCATGTTTGCTGTCGATCTGGCTATGTGGACCTCTGAAAAGAATCTCACCATAGCAAGTAATCGGATGCAGCAGGCCCTAACATCGCTGGAGGAGTGGGCGAACTCATGGCTGGTCAAAATAAATGACGAAAAAACAACATGTACGATATTCTCGATTTCAAACAAACCCCAAAACACCAAAATAAGTCTTATCGGCAAATATCTGCGGCCAGACGACAATCCAAACTACTTGGGAGTCACATTTGATCGGCGCATGACATGGAAAAGTCAGATCGAGAGAAACCGAATGAAAGCCAAGAGAAAGAATGGCAATCATGAGGAAACTTGCTGGCACAAGCTGGGAAGCAGACGAAAGTATACTAAAGAAACTGTACACTGGAAGAGTGACATCAGTTCTCGAGTATGGCATTTCGGCATGGACAACAGCAGCAAAGACGAACTTTGATAAAATTAGCAATCTTCAAAACCAAACCATGAGAGTTAAAACAGGAGGCATGAAGTCAACGCCAATTGTAGAACTTGAAAAAATTACAAATCTGCAATCCATGAACGACAAAAGAGACTGCAGAGCCCAGCAGCAAGCAGAGAAACTCAGGGGACTGACAGACCATCCAATGCATCAGAGACTAAATAATTTTGGAAATGGGAAACTAAAGCGGAGAAACTTTGCAGAAATAGCCAAAGTAAAGATGAGCGAAGACCCTATGCGGTACTGGGTAAATGACCGCTGAACATTTGCTGCGAAACTGCCCGATATACGAGGATCAGAGAAAGCAGATGTGGCCATCACCAGTGGCAACACTAGACAAGCTCTATGGCAGTGTCGACAGCCTCAGGATGACCGCTGCTCTTTTCGAAAGAAATACATGTTGACGTCTGACAGCGTACGAAGAAGAAGAAGATATTTCTTCGGTCAAGTGTGTTCTATCGGTTGTTGTGAATTCGCGCCTTCTTAAATAATCTATTTTTCAGCCAAGCAGCCTTCCTCGCGCCCTGTATACCAGCGATCTCTGTATTGTAAATGTGCAGTGAAAGTTGATTATTTTGCATTCTCATGAGAAAATCAAACCATTGTGTTTTCTGTTTTCAAATGTATTCAGTACACGACAAAGACTCAGGTCAGTTACGATCAATTTCTTCCATTGACTGTCGTGTCGTGAAGAGATTAAGTGGTTTTCAGTGGGCTATTCGTGTTCCAATTCCGTTTTGTCTCAGGTGAAATGAAATCGGCCAAGTGGTTGAAAAAAAGACAAGGCAATTTGTTTTGACTTCTAGACCTAAAGAAAATACGAGTATATCAGAATTGGAGGAGACAAAGGTAAGCTAGCGACATTTACTAACTTTCGTATTCTGAGCACCATGTTTCCAATGTTTGGCCATGTGTATTGCCTTGTCGTTGCGCTTCAACATACCATGTACTGACTAAGAAATTTAATCTAAATTGAATTCTTGTGCTCTGTGTCTTGTGCCCAAACATAGATTGCCTTGGGCCGTTTATCTGTTTCTCACATTCGATCTCTGATGTGACACTTCTTCGTATCGCAGGTGGGGATTCACCGATACTGGGGTCTTCTTCTGCTGCGTTCGTTCTCAATCTCCCGCCACCAAGCCCTAGACAGGGCTTTGCGTTATCTTTTCAATTGGAGTATATTTAACATCCTACTACTATATGTCTAATTTATAGATGTGCCAATCAGTTGGACATCGGTAGAGTTCCTCCTAACTGGCGAGACATTTCCAGTTATGGAGAAACACACGGCAAGTGCTGATGTTCGGAGGACATTTGGTTGTGCTCCCAAAGTTGTGCCAGTCAATTTACGGATATTATTTCTCGCATTTTCCCTCCATTTTGTTTTCTGGTAGTGTATGCCATAGGGGATTCCGTGGCGAAGTGGTTAATCCGTCGGCCTCGTGATTAGGTGGTGTGGGTCGACTCTAGACTCCCCCGTCTTTTTCATAGGTGCTTGATGCGGAGTCCCCTGCATCTCGTAGTCGCCTCCTAGTCGTCTTCTCCTTGACTTGCCACTGAGGTCGGGCGGTACGAGACGAGAGAGTGAGGATAAAAAGTAGCGCAGTTAATCCTTACTAAAAATAGCCATAGCAAAATGATTATGTCATCATCGTCTACGATGGACGGCGGCCGTTGACTTTGCCTTTGCTTACCATCCACCATTATATTCAGGTATTTGAAGCTGGTCCAGCCCCTATCCTTGACATACAATGCACCGTTTTTGTGTCTAATGTTTCTGAGGTGCTCCATATACTTGCGTTCTGCTGGAGTTTTGTTTCATATATTTCATATATTCTTCTGGTTATATACGACACCTGATGCCATCAGGTGCATCATATATAAGAAATCGGAGGTGATGGTAGGGACTAAAGAACCAGGCTCTCCAAAATGCTGCTTCAAAATGAAGGGTACCGAATTGAGACAAATTAACACGTTGAAATACTTTGGCACATACATGACATCAGATGGAAGATTTAATTACAAAATAAAGTGCAGAATAGCCCAACCAAAATTGGTCTTCCAGATTTATTAAACAAAATATTGTGCAACAAAACCTTGTCGCTGGAGAAAGAGAGTCCTTCAATGCTACGTGGAACAAGTACTGACATATGACAATGAATCACGGATATGTGGTTTCACGGAAGAATGCTGCGGATCCCATGGACTGCAAGGAAGACTAATGATACAGTACTCGAGGAGGCACACACACATAAAGACAACTCTTTGCAAAGATAAATGCAAGCCAGTCATCCTTTTTCGGGCATATTAAGAGAAGAGACGACTTGGAGCACGCCGTGACAACAGAAAACATATCAGGAAAGAGAGATAGATGAAGGTAGAGAGAGAAGATATTGGACAGCTTGACAGAATCGCGCGGCCGACAATCAACAATAGAGTTGGTAAACGACACACGTGATAGAAGTGGATGGAGGTCCATAATCGCCAACGACAATCGGTGAGGCACCTGATGATGATGATGACGATATATTTGTATTTGGTGTGCAAATTATATATTTTATGTTGTATATTATATATCTATGTCACAATCATCAATTATACGCCTGGTACCCCTTGGAACATAGGGCCCCAACAGATGATCTCAACTTGTATCCATTATGTGCCGTACTCTTAAGTTATGCCCACGGGATCCCGAATAAACTGACTTTCATTTTCACCGTTCTCAAACACTTGCTTCTTGACCTCCCTATTCGTCTCTTTTCCTGTTGACCTAAAACAGGGCACGTCTGGCTATAATGTCTGGCTTCTTTCCGGTAGTGTGTCCTTTACATCTCTTATATCTCTTCCCAATGTCGTTCTGTATTTGTTGTTGCCGACTTTTCCCCCACAGATCCGAGTTTGTCACAACTTTTGGTGATCTAATGTGACGTATGTATCGACGACACTTGTTGGTAAAGATGTACAGTTTGGACGTGACACTCTAAATTGAATGTCATGTTTTCGAGCTTTACGGCAGGAACGACTGTTAAATTAGTGTTACATGTTACTCCACATATTGACATACAACAATAAATTGAAATGGATATTGAGTGACCAAAATAGCTGTGATGACAACAAGAGGTCCTTGAAATAAAATTCAAGAATAGAATCCCAAATATAAACATACGCAATACATTCCGTCAGAATATAAGACCAACACATGAATAAGTGACACTTGTAAAAACATTCAAACTCAAGTGGTGCCTGACGTATCGAGATCAAGTGGGCTGTCTGGTAATTTCCTCAATGAACAGCGACAAAGTGAGACGGGTCTAAAATTGTCTTGGCATATCATATTCAAAATTGAATGACAGCAGAACATGTACAGAGGCAGAAATACTGATAATGTGCAGGCAGAAGTGGAAACAAACACTTGATAAGACTAGATATAACTTAGGAAGCAGATCTGCTGGTTGTGTTTGTTTTATACATAATCTTCAGTTATGGAATCTTAACCTCATTCGACTGATTGGATCATTGTTCAGGGGACAGCGAGCTACGGTCAGAATAGCAAGTGATACATCGGATTGGTTCGACGTGCACAAGGGAGTAAGAGAAGGATGCATACCCTCCCTTTATCTGTTCAATATCAATGAGGAAAACATAATTGAGAAATGTCAAGAGTGAGTATGAAAAGTTGAACCCTTTCACAGTCGGTGAAAATGAAATATCAGAACTAAGATATGCAGATGATGCAGCTGTTCTCTCGAAGCGGGCTGCGGGGACTGGAACAGATTATCATGTCGATTAAAGTTATAAAGCCTGAGCAGACTAAGACAATGAGCACTGACGCGACGAAAAACAGACCTAAAGTTATCTTAGAGAAGCATACAGTTGAGAAAGCCATGACTTTTGAATATCTCGATCCAACTATAAGCAACAACGGCGATGGCGGAAAGAATAAGAAGAATGGTCATGGCATTACACAGGCTAGCTTCAATGAAAAACGTATAGCAAAACAATAACTGTTAAACAAAATTAAGATCATAAGAACTTGCATCGTCCCGGTGGGAACGTACTGATGCGAGGCATGGTCAACCACACAAACTCCACTGAGGAAGATTGAATCCTTCCAGATAAAATCTTACACGAAGCAGCTCAAAATACCAAGGACAACGAAACAAGAAAAACACACACATCATACAGAGGCTTGATATAGAATAACACTAGCTAGTAAACAACGTTCCTTCTAGAAAATTTACATAATTTGGCCACACCGAATGTCACAATGGTCTAGAATGAATGATACGGGAGTGGGTAAGTGCCATCTCACTTGGTAACAAATATTTGTTTCTTCTTCTTCGTTAATTCTCAAACTACAGCTATAGTCCGTATTTTAATTCATAAACGAGGTCAGAAGCAATTTTCTACAAAACTGCATTTCAAATCCAAATGATTTTTCGCATGCAACCTTAGAATATCCAAAACTTTTAGTAAATTTTTTTTTTCTCTAAGAAATTTGATGTATTTTGACAAATGTATTCATTAGGCTATATTAAAAACAACCTCACTGAATTGGGCATAATTTTAACATGTTTACGGTACACATTCGTGCTGTTTTAAAAATATATGTTTTGACATTCAAATTCAATGATTAAAAACAGGTTTTTGATTTATCGGGCGCCTATTAGACACTTTGCCGAGTGCGAAAAACAACCAAGGTCATTCATATGAAACTGTCATTAAGATATAGGCATATCACGACATTATAGTTTGTGGGGTTGTTATTGTGACATATAGTTGCTTTTTCAAAATTTACATTGTTATCAATTTCAAAATGCGTTTAAAGTGTATATTTATAACAATGCAGAAGGTAACCGTTTTACTGCACGAGTTCTTCCGCAGGGAATCTAAGATGGGCCATTTATATTGTCATATTCATGTCCCAGAGAAACGAACGCAAGTATCGCTCGGTCAGGATAGATCACCCTTTTACTGTTGGATTGGACACAGAGTGTACCCATATCAAGCAAGGTTTAAGGGGACTGCAAGGGCTAAAGGTTAAAAGATTTAAGGGGGCTGCAAGGGCTAGAGGTTAAGTGATTTAAGGGGACTGCAAGGGATAAAGGTTAAATGATTTAAGGGGGCTGCAAGGGCTAAAGGTTAACTGATTTAAGGTGGCTGCAAGGGCTAAAGGTTAAGCATTTAAGGGGACTGCAAGGGCTAAAGGTTAACTGATTTAAGGTGGCTGCAAGGGCTAAAGGTTAAGCATTTAAGGGGACTGCAAGGGCTAAAGGTTAACTGATTTAAGGTGGCTGCAAGGGCTAAAGGTTAAGCATTTAAGGGGACTGCAAGGGCTAAAGGTTAACTGATTTAAGGTGGCTGCAAGGGCTAAAGGTTAAGCATTTAAGGGGACTGCAAGGGCTAAAGGTTAACTGATTTAAGGTGGCTGCAAGGGCTAAAGGTTAAGTGATTTAAGGTGGCTGCAAGGGCTAGAGGTTAAGTGATTTAAGGTGGCTGCAAGGGCTAAAGGTTAAGCATTTAAGGGGACTGCAAGGGCTAAAGGTTAACTGATTTAAGGTGGCTGCAAGGGCTAGAGGTTAAGCATTTAAGGGGACTGCAAGGGCTAGAGGTTAAGCATTTAAGGGGACTGCAAGGGCTAAAGGTTAAGCATTTAAGGTGGCTGCAAGGGCTAAAGGTTAAGCATTTAAGGTGGCTGCAAGGGCTAAAGGTTAAGCATTTAAGGGGACTGCAAGGGCTAGAGGTTAAGTGATTTAAGGAGACTGCAAGGGCTAAAGGTTAAGTGATTTAAGGGGACTGCAAGGGCTAAAGGTTAAGTGATTTAAGGGGACTGCAAGGGCTAAAGGTTAAGTGATTTAAGGGGACTGCAAGGGCTAAAGGTTAAGTGATTTAAGGGGACTGTAAGGGCTAAAGGTTAAGCATTTAAGGGGACTGCAAGGGCTAGCCGTTATGGCTCACCAACCGAAGTTTCGCTCCTTATCACAGCACTAGCTGTTTCCTCGGGGAAGCAAACCCGTAGAAAATGGCGGTGGAATCAGACCCTTACTTAAAATGCATGCCAAAATCGGATGAACTGGGAAAATCAATTTGTTACTCTCTCGAAACTAAAATTAACATTGCAACCCGACTGCAATATTGAAATTTTCAAAAGTACTCTTTGGAAAATTGTAAGAGCCGCCGATTTGGCATTTTTACATTTTACTTCAGGCGGCAGTAATATTATATGTTAAAACATTCGATTGCTGCCAGAATCAAATACCTGAGACAAATACGTGGACGGCGTAGGTTGGGCTGTGCTCACCACAATGCTGACCCCACCTTTGATAAAGAATGACAATCACTTGACGGTGAACAGGAAAGACAAGTTCCAAGCAGCAAAGGACAGCGCATTTTACTAACGTATGCCAGAAGCAGTGAAAAAGAACTTGTCCATGACGCTGAACTTATTTTCAAATTAAAAAGTACCGACGGTAAAGACTATAACACATAATTTAATGAACACATTTTCAGGCACTGAATGGCGAACGATCTGTTTCCAATTCTGATTGTTGCACCTTTCGGTCTGGCTCATTTGGTTCCAACATGGCATTTTTGGGTTCGGTGTTAACTTACCCTCTTATCTTATTTCAAGGGGCGCCAGGCCGGGAAATCTACTAATTCGTTGAATAACATCAACAATCTAAACAATGACTTTTTACAACTTTAGTAACATACATGAGTGTCAGTAGTGTATTTATTATTGTAAACAAGAAACGTACCAGTTTATATGAATGGTTTTCTGCGTGCTTTCATCGAAGCAAAGCGATTTATTGCTGATTCAAAGTTAATGTTATCAGTACATGTTCAATTGAGATTAATGCCAAACTAGACAGACGTTGGTTTATCATTGTTGATCGAAAGTAATCTTTGATAATCTTCAATCTACTGTAACTTCTTTCAGCAGTAGCAGATGTAACAGGAAGAGTCAAGTTGATAGAAACTTGACAAACTAAGGAGAACCTCTGCCATCAGTTTTCAATCAAGAAAGGCAACACCTCTTAACGTTTTAGTTCACTAGATAGTGATGGACGTATTGATGCATACTCGTCTTTGAATGTATCATATTCTTCGATTGCTTCTTCAATGTTAATGTCGTTTTTGTAAATTTCGCATGAACTTCTAAGAGGATCTTTATTTTCTTCCAATGTTTGCGATGGGTCCAGAGAATACAAATAAGCAACTGTATTAAAAAAGTTCATCTGTTTGAGTAACCATCGTATCCAGTTCAGTGAAGTACGTTTCACATTTAAAGAGTGTAGTTGGATCATCAATCCTTTCAGCTCTGCTAAGTTTGTCTGCCATACGTTTCTTCCTTGATATTTGCCTTTCCTTAAATTCTGCTTCAACATCTCGTCCGGAACATTTTTCGTTAATAAATAAATTTACAGCTACATTTAGAGTTTCTAAATCTTCATCGCTTCTCATGCCAACAAACTTTTTCTTGCAACATTGATCAATTGTTTTGCAAAAGATATGTCAATGTCCTTGCGTTGCGTGTAATTTGATAGCACGAAGATAGTATCTAACAGCTTTTGTAGAAATAGCATTAGAAAAATACAAGAGTATTTCTTTAGCAAAACAAATAATCCTATAGCTTCTGCTCGGATACTTCTTTTAGATTTTTTTGATTCCCCGAAATTTATTTTGATCTAGAGTGGCTAGAATAGCAGAGAAAGCTCCAACAACTGCACCATCTGCATGCTTCCTGCCTGCCCACCTTGTTTCAGAAAGTTGTTTCAGAGTATTTACCTAAGATTTATATTGAGATTTTATATGTTTTTCAAGAGTATGTAGCCGTGGTAAACTAGACGTAAGGAACGTATTAAACTTTTCTGTTGTGCCGAAAATAACTGTACATCACTGTTGACAGACATTTCTTCGATGGTCGCCACAAACAACTGTACATCACTGTTGACAGACATTGCTTCGATGGTCGCCACAAACAACTGTACATCACTGTTGACATACATTGCTTCGATGGTCACAAAATTCAAAACATGAGCACAACAGTGAAAAGCGTTAGATGAACGTGTCTTAATGTGAGTTTAAAGGCCACTCTTAACTCCAGACATCACAAAGACGCTTTTGTAAGCCTGTCCTCGACAGATTGTAACATCGATGTTTCGCTTTTGTAGCTCTGTTAAAATGAGCTCAGTGAATGATGTAGCATTTCTGTTTTCCAGGGTTTAGAAGCCTATACATCTTTCAACAACATGTCCTAATTTTAAAACTGATTGTAAAGAAACTGACATCTGATCAATTCTGGATAAATCCATAGTTGAATCAATATTTAAAGAAAAGAAATGTGCAGACTTAACTTCATTACAAATTTTCACCGATAATTCAGATACGAGTGATTCTTCTTCTTCTTCTTCTTCTGCGTACGCAGTCAGACAGTAACCATTATTTTTTCGAAAAAAGCAGCGGTCATCCTGAGGCTGTCGCCACTGCCATAGAGCTTGTCTTGCAGTTCCACTGGTGATGGCCACATCGGCTCTCTCTGATCCTCGTATGTCGGGCAGTTCTGCAGCAGATGTTCAGCGGTCATTTTACCAGTACCGCACGGGCATTCGTTCATACACCCTATCTTCAATTTGTTGAATAGGTGGTACCTCAGTCTATTGTGGCCAGTGCGAAGTCTAAAGACAACGACCTGCTCTCTTCGGTTCAACTGGTAATAGGCATCGTTTTTGGTGTAACCAGTATGTTCGGTTTCCCATTTGGTCATGTATCTGGCTTTGATAAGCCGTTTTGACTCTTCGTACGTCATACTGGTATCTATTTGTGGTAGTCTTGCACCTTCTTTTGCCAGTCTGTCTGCCTCCTCGTTGCCTTGGATGTTGCAGTGTGATGGGACCCACTGTACCACTACCCTTTTTGGTGCGGACTGCTGGCACAGTTTGCAGAGTGCTGCTCTTAAGTCATTAAGCTCAGTGTTTTTCTGGCTTTTTAGCGCTGTGACTACGGCGAGAGCATCTGTAAGCAGGACTATATGGCTTTCATTTTCACTGTGTGTCACCATTTCTTCCACTGCCGCCCTCAGTGCCTCTGCCTCCGCTCTGAAATTGCTTGTGTACTTACCAGTAGCGAGTGACAGTGTTATTTTTCTGCCATTTGGTAGGTTCAGGAATGCTCCTGCCCCTCCGTTATGTGTTGTGTTTGTTACAGAACCGTCGGTGTATGCGTGGGTCCAGTCCATGCTTGGGTAGCTTTTCGTTATGAAGTTAGGGTAGTATCTCTCCGTTCTTTTTCAGTCTGGCAGTTTTTTGTTTCCAATACCTGGAATATTTTCTACCACCTCTGGAAATATATCCTGCCGCCAGGCAGGTTTTCGTACAATAGTGATGGGTTTTGGTGTTGTTAGTGCGTTTATGGGATCTTCGTGCATCTTTGCTTTGGCTATTTCTGCAAAGTTTCTTCGCTTTAGTTTCCCATTTCCCAAATTGTTTAGTCTCTGGTGCATTGGATGGTCAGTCAGTCTTCGGAATTTCTCTGACTGCAGCTGGGCTCTGCAGTCTCTTCTATCGGTCATGGATTGCAGTTTTGTAATCTTTTCAAGTTCTACAATTGGCGTTGACTTCATGCCTCCTGTTATAACTCTAATGGCTTGGTTTTGAAGTTTGCTAACTTTATCGAAGTTCGCCTTTGCGGCTGTTGTCCATGCCGCAATGCCATACTCGAGAACTGGTCTCACTCTTCCAGTGTACAGTTTCTTTAGTATGCTTTCGTCTGCTCCCCAGCTTGTGCCAGCAAGTTTCCTCATGATTGCCATTCTTTCTCTGGCTCTCATTCGGTTTCTCTCGATCTGACTTTTCCATGTCATGCGCCGATCAAATGTGACTCCCAGATAGTTTGGGTTGTCGTTTGGCTGCAGTAATTTGCCATTTAAACTTAATTTGGTATTTTGGGTTTTGATTGAAAGGCAGAATATTGTGCATGTGGTTTTCTCCTCGTTTTTTTTGACCAGCCATGAGTTCGCCCACTCTTCAAGCGATGTTAGGGGCTGCAGCATCCGATTTCTTGCTATGGTGAGATTCTTTTCAGAGGTCCACATAGCCAGATCGTCTGCAAACATTGAGCTATGAATTCTTCTTGGTATATTCTCTGTAATGTCGTTTATATACACCAGGAAGAGTGTGGGTGACAGTACTCCCCCTTGGGGTACTTCCTGCTCGAGTGTCACCTTTTTTGCTCATCTGCCCTTGTTCTTGGACTCTGGCAGTTCTTTGTTTGAGGTAGTGATTGATCCACTTGTACATTTTCCCACAAACATCACTTCTTCTTAGCTTGACTCTAAGTCCACCTTTCCAGACTTTGTCAAATGCCTTTTCCAGATCCACCCAAACAGCTAGTGTGTGTTTCTGTGCCTGGTAGGCATCTTCTATTTCCTGGGCTATGAGGATGACTTGGTGGATCTGTGCTGTCTAAAGCCGGCTTGCTGTGGAATTAGTATTCGTTTTTCTTCAAGATGCCACATCAGTCTGGTGTTTATCATACGTTCCATCAGCTTGCCGACACAGCTCAGTAGGCTGATGGGCCTGTATCCATTTGGATCTGTTTTGTCCTTTCCTGTTTTTGGTACTGGTACAAGTACTGCGTCTTTCCATGCCTGAGGTACAATTCCCCTTTTCCAGCTTTGGTTCAGGACCGATAGCAGTTTCCTCTTCGCTGTTTGGCCCAGCCCCATCAGCATTTCGTTTGTTATCCCGTCTTTTCCGGGAGATTTCCTTTTCTTTAATGTTCTCATGGCTTCTTCCATTTCGCTCATTGTTAATTTGGCCATCATATGCTCTTCAGGTGCCGTATTGATGTTTTCGTGCACCTTTTGCTCTTCACTAATGTATGTATGCCTATCTGCAGGGACCTCGATGTGGTTTGCTCTGGCATAGTGTTCGACAAAAGCGTTTGCGTCTTTCTTACCAGTGAGCAAGTTTTCGCCCTGCTTGATGGTAATTTGTTTGTTTGACGGGGTTTCGTTGTTCATGGCTCTGACTAGCTTCCATAGCTTGTTCCCTTCTTTGTCCAGGTTTAGGCTTTCCGTTTTGTTTTTCCAGCTCTCTCTTGCTGTTTGCTTGAGAGTGTATTTGTATTTCGCCGTGGCGGCTTTGAGGGCGATGTTTGCCTCCATAGATTGTTCTCGCTCTGCCATGTTCCTAGCATTTGTTACTGCATCTTCCACTTTCTGCAACTCATCATTCCAGTAGGGCTTATAGTTTTTCCTAGCTCCTCTTGGGATGGTTTCAGTGGCGGCTTGCATTATTGCCTTGCTTAGGCTTTCCACTATGGGCTTCATTTTGTTGTTTCGTGTGCTGATGGTTTCACACAGCCCATCTGTCAGGATTGCAAATATTTCCCAGTCGGCTCGTTTGTAATTCCAACGTGGGAGCGGTTTTTTCCTGTGGGCCTACTTCCATATCAATGTCTAGCCTGATCGGCCTGTGGTCGCTACCTGCCAGTTGGTTTAGCACCTGGCGGTCTATTTTATGGTGTATGTCCTGTGTGGAGAAGGCCAAATCTTGAGTCGAGGTGGTACGCCATGTTCTAGTATAGAAACTAGGGCTATCCTCCGGCCTATTGATTAGGGAGAGATTTGTATCTATCTCCCAATCTTCCACTTCGTCACCTCTGCTGTCTGTGTCAGAGTATCCCCATCTCTCCGAGTGGCTGTTGAAATCTCTAACTACTATGCAGTTGGAGTCTCTGACCTCCATACTCGAGAGCGATAGGTCTTGATTTGGTGGTCCGTACAGATTGAAAATGCGGAACTTCGTCTCTTGAGCCATTATGTCAACTCCTACAATTTCTGCTTGTCCGGTGTGACTGACAGGTACCGCGCTACTCGGTATGCAGTTTCTGGTCAGTATCAGGACCCCTCCTTTGTGACCTTCTCTATCAAGACGGAAGGTCTGGTATCCTCTGATTGAGAATTTATGATTATTGTTGAGGTGCGTTTTCTGAATACATGCCACGTCAATCTTACCTTCATGCAGGTGATGTGTTAGGAAAAGTTTTTTGTTAATGACTCCCTCCGCATTCCACTGTAGTATTTTGATAGTCTTGAGTTTTTGGTCAATGGAAGTTGCCCCATAGCCATGTGCCTTGACTCCACAACACATGGGTGGGTGACCACCAGTAGTTAATGGTGGGCCTATTCGAGGCGTGAGCCCTGGCGCTCTCGCTGCCTGGCGGGACTCCGCAGGATGAGCGCCATATATTTTTCTGATAGGTTGTACTGTCATCATACTGCGATTTACGTTGCACTGTTTTGTTAGGCTTGTGGCCCCGTGCATCCGATTTCAACAGGCGTTTCTGTAGGGATGCTCTCCTTAGCCTTTGGCTGTCCCCAGCCTATCTGCAAGGCAGCAGTTGTTTGTGGTCAGAGTTTTCTCTCTTATGGAAGTTGTCTTACAAGACTGACGAGTCTTCACTACTTGTGTCTATAGGATGCGGTAATGATATATGAAATGTAATATATGATATATGATATATGATATGGACTATGTACTGGTTTGTACTAACCCGGAAGAGTGGCAGTCTAGTGTGTCTGTATCCCAGGATCGTCACGTCCTGCCAGAAACGTATCATGTGCATGTGGACCGGGTACCTCTTTGCTCCCTTCATTTTCTCGGCACATCTTCAGTGATGGTACGCCTAGCATTCCCCGCCACCTGGGAGGTTGACACAGTAGGGCAGATGTGCAATGTCCGCTAGTCTGCATCTCCTCTGCGTCCATTAGTATGGCTGATAGCGTACAGAGGTAGAGATCGAGGCAGGAGTGCATTTAACCAGGGGACAAGCCTGGTAATGTAACGGAGATGGTGTTCGCCTAGTGTGAGGACAGTCTCATGGTCATTGGTTGAGTCTCGACAGTTCACAGTGAGGTGGCTGCTCTACTGTTTTCGACACCCCGACCAGGAACTAAGTCTTATGTTGGTGGTTTCGCACCCCATCGCCGTATAAGGTGAATATCAAGCAGCTGTCCGCCCGCTTTGATCGGCGGACGGCAGAGTCCTCTTTCTGTGGCTCTACTGGATAGGGCTGGGGCGCGAGCCCCAGGTCCCGAACATGTAGGAGCCTCCCATTGCAGTATTGCTGAGATTTTGGGCGGGATTCCGGCTTACAGGGGTTCGGCCGTAATCCCTCACATGGTAGCCTCGCGCCATCGGCTTATCAGCCTGGTACGTGAAACAAAGTGTCTGCGGCTCCTCTCGAATTGAGCTGGATTTCCGTAGCAACGCCCTGTCATTAGTAGGGTAAAACTGACCTGTCTTCAGATGGTCTATTTCCAGCACCCGTTCACTATTTGACCAGACGAATTAATTGAGGGTTTTTGTTTGTCAATGACCAGGTATTTGAAATCTGCGGTTTCTGCGGGGTTAAACACGATTTCCGTAGCTTTCTTTCATTAGACAGTTAGAGAGCTGACTTGTCTTCCGTGAGTCTAATACCAGCGTACGTTCATTATTAGACCCAAGGGTAGTGCTCTCGATTTGTCAGTCGTTCTACAGTATTGGCGTGTTCAGTCAAATTAAGCCGCAGGTTCCACTCCTGATGGTGCCCTTCCGTCAATTCCTTTAGCGAACACTAGATGCGAGACAATCAGGTTACCGAGAGGATAGCCCCAGATTTTCGAGGGTCTAATTCCAGCACCCGTTCCATATTAGACCCAACGAAAGTGCTCTCGGCATATCAATCATTTCAGTGTTTGGCCGTGTTGAGTCAAATTAAGCCGCAAGCTCCACTCCTGGTGGTGCCCTTCTGTCAATTCCTTTAAGTTTCAGCTTTGCAACCATACTTCCCCCGGAACCCAAACACTTTGGTTTCCCGGAAGCTGCCCGCAGAGTCATCAAAGCAGCTCCTGCGGATCGCAAGTTTATGGTCAGAACTACGACGGTATCTGATCGTCTTCGCGCCTTTGATTTTCGTTCTTGATTAATGAAAACATTCTTAACAAATGCTTTCGCAGTAGCTCGTCTTGCGGCGATCCAAGAGTTTAAACTCTAACGCCGCAATACGAATGCCTCCGTTTGTCCCTGTTAATCATTACCTCCAGTTCCGAAAACCAACAAAATAGAACCGAGGTCCTATTCCATTATTCCATGCACCATTATTCAGGCAGCCGAGGCCTGCTTTGAACACTCTAATTTTTTCAAAGTAAACGCGCCGGGCACACAGGATGCTCAGCGAAGAGAGCCGGCAGACGGTAGGGCAGGAGACAACGGGCAGTAAACCGGCGCGAGCCGGACCGCCCGCCTGCACCTGAGATCCAACTACGAGCTTTTTAACTGCAACAACTTTAATATACGTCATTGGAGCTGGAACTAACTCGGCTGCTGGCACCAGACTTGCCCTCCAATAGATCCTCGTTAAAGGGTTTAAAGTGTACTCATTCCAATTATGGGGCCTCGAAAGAGTCAAAGAGGCAGTTTAAATGGTGGTTAGCAAAAAACTGAAGTGTCGGTACCAATTGTGAATACCTTCTGATACTTCAGACCACATATGGCTGACTTAAACCGTGGGAAATGAGTCGATTCTCGGCAGAAAAGTTTAGAGGCAAGAACGCAAGCGTGTCTGACTTCCAAAGATGTTGGGAACCTGTCCGAGAGAAACCAATCCAAAATGTCGTTCAACGTTCTGCTTGACTGCTCCCCAGAATTCGGGACAGGTTTTTACTACTCAAGAGCCTTCCCGATTGGACTGAAACCAAATACCTCCTGATCCCCTCCACTGGAGGTTACACGACACCTCTGCCAACTTCGAATCCTCAGCACAACATTGGTCATGCTGACACAGAAATGGATAACATTAAGAGGTCTCAGGGGCGGAAAGCGAAAAAAACAGTGTCAGACACGGACAGACAAAGAAGGCCTAACACAATCACTGGTCGAACACACACTACCCGCTGCGCTAGTCACGAGACAGAAGAGTACTTTACTCCACTGAAGGAGTCTGTAGGGACTTCGATCGACACAATACCTATGCAACCACATGGCGATTAGGCTACCACAAACCTCGCTAATAGGGGACGACTGCCGTCCTCGAGCACCCGAACGAAAGACATCCTTAAAACCTACCCCGGAGTCACTGCCCCTTCAGTGGCATCACCCGACATAAGAAGCTCAATGAGGGTCGCCACTTGTAATGTCCTAGCAATGAATGGAACTGGATATGTGACGACCTTGGCCCGCACACTAGGCCGACGAAATTTTGCCATTGCTGGAATTTCGGAGGCCCGATTTATCGGTCAAGGGCAGAAAGATACTGACGATGCGTGTATGTTATTCTCCGGTTGTCAGAAACGTAGAAACGCGGTTTCCGTTTTGATAAGATCACCACTCAAAAATAGCATGACGTCCTAACTCGCAATTTCCAACCGGTTTCTTCTGGCCCGGCTAAAACACAAACATGGTCACTTATCTATAATAGCCTCTTATGCCTCTATAGCCTCGCAATGGCTACGAATTTGTCCTGGGTCCGTTTGACTGCGGGACTGCAAATGACAGCTCTCACAGGTGCCTGTCATTCTGTGCCACGTTTAGCCTGGTGATCACTGGTTCCTGGTTCCGACATATGGATATCCATCGGCACTCGTGGATCCTCCAACAATCACATCACAAGGAAGGAGCTAGACCACATTCTCGTTAGGGGACTTAACCGTGTTACTTCTTATCGTGTCTATCGTGGCGCTGAGGCACCTGCTGACACAGACCACAACTTACTGGTGTCTACGTACTCCATCAGTCCATACGCTCCACCCAAGATCAGCGCTAACACCAAGATACAATGTCCGGCGTCTCAAAACTGGCCACACTTTAGCTTAAGAATACACCTCGTCAATAAGAAACACGTTTGTCACAATAGGCTCGCTCTACGACGATCCAGAGTCATCTTTGGGCTGTCATAAAGATCGCTGTCAGGTAGGTCCGTGAAGCGAAAACCATGGCTCTCTGACAGTGTTTACGATATCCCTATAAAAAAAACAACTCAGCCAGATTACGCAACGATTACGCCACACGCCGGCGGCTAAAACGAAAGTTCCCTGCAGCTGCTATGCCTGACCGGGAGAGTTTCTTCAACGAAATCGCCGATACAGTTGAAACAGGTCTGAGATCCAATGATTCCAGACCTACATATCAAGCCATCAGGCATATATATATATAAAATGATCTATTTATCGAGACCTTGTCTTGTTTTCCTAAACTCAGATTTGAATCAGATATTCATTTTGAGGCTGGGTGAACTGACAGATGCCTTGTCTGAGGCTGGGTGAACTGACGGATGCCGTCTGAGGCTGGGTGAACTGACGGATGCCTTGTCTGAGGCTGGGTGAACTGACGGATGCCTTGTCTGAGGCTGGGTGAACTGACGGATGCCTTGTCTGAGGCTGGGTGAACTGACGGATGCCTTGTCTGAGTCTGGGTGAACTGACGGATGCCTTGTCTGAGGCTGGGTGAACTGACGGATGCCTTGTCTGAGGCTGGGTTAACTGACGGATGCCTTGTCTGAGGCTGGGTGAACTGACGGATGCCTTGTCTGACGCTGGGTAAACCGAGGGATGCCTTGTCTGAGGCTGGGTGAACTGACGGATGTCCAGATAACAAATCATGTTCCTTGGTAGCACAGTGCAAACTGTCATATTGATCGATCATTGATAGAGGATGCCTGAATACGTCTCAAAAATAGCAACAATTAACGCAACAGCAGCAACACATAGGAAGATTACATTTGAAAAAAAAATGGATATTGTCCGTACATTTTTGGAAGACTGCAATGATCAATGTCATCAATGTTTTTATGCCCCAGGGATCTATCTAAAACAGGGCTCGTCAACCGTTGTATACTTGGCGCACATTTTTATAACTATCCTGAGAGTGAATCTAAATTGAAGATCATTTCGTTTATCGTCAACTGAGTGTATATTTTGAATATTTTTGATACACCCTCAAGTGTCATGTGATTTGCAGAACGTCGCTCTAATTACAGCCCGTCTGAAAGAAACTCGACCTCTTGCCAAATCTTCAACCTGCTCCAGTGTCATGTCCAAGAATTCATTGACATCTTGGTGCCCTCGCCTTCTTGGACTGCCTCTGCCTCTCGTGCCCGGCTCCATACCTTCTTTTACCATTCTTTCAAGGCCGTTGTGTCTTTTGTTGCTGTCAAAGTATTTACATTTTTTGTTGGTATTTGAATTTATGAACCACTTCTTCTCTATGCTCACCTCGTCTCGAACGTCTGTATTCTTCTTTGTTTTCGGTCTATGGCATTCTGAGAACCTTCCTATAAACATTTCGACTCGGTAGACTCGATTCTCTTCTTTGAGGTTTGGTAATTGTCCATGTTTCACAGTCGTATGCTGTCACTGCGAAAAAAAACATGATCTCAAAATGTTCACTTTTGTTGGCTTACTGGTATTCTGCTCTAGTTTCATCAGGTTGTGTCGTCCCTGCATTGCCATAATGATCATAATAAATGTTAAATACAGAATGTAGCTATTCTGCTACCGTCCACCTGAAAGCTGAAATCGCTAGCCCCCAGGCTGAAGAGCACTGATCTAAAGTATACACTACACGTGAAGGATTATTCCGCCGACACACTTTGTCCCATGAATAATTGTAAGCCATCTATAACCTCGGCAATGGGAATAAAGTCGTACGACAGTGCATGAAGGAAAATGTCTGCCAAAATTGAAAATGCGATTCAATTAACCTTTTCTTAAAATTCATTTGTCCCCTCCTCAATTCTCTTTCCTCCATTCCCTGAAGTCAGTATCGATTTATCTATCTATCTATCTATCTATCTATCTATCTATCTATCTATCTATCTATCTATCTATCTATCTATCTATCTATCTATCTATCTATCTATCTATCTATCTATCTATCTATCTATCTATCTATCTATCTATCTATCTATCTATCTATCTATCTATCTATCTATCTATCTATCTATCTATATGTCTGTCTGTCTGTCTGTCTGTCTGTCTACCTGCCTGTCTATCTTTCCGTTTGCCTGTCTGCCTGTCTGCTTGACTGTCGGTTCGTCTGCCGGTATGAGACCTGGGATACAATATACGAAATAAAAAACCTCTTTGCGGCGGACACACCTGTTACATTTGAGTAGTGTAATAAAGATTTATGTCTTATTACATAAATCAGTGAAATCGAGCGGTCGCAGAGTTAACAGACAGAATAAATGATTTGGCAAGTACAGGTAAAACTGCACCGAAAGCAGATGCCTACACGAAATTGCAAGATAGTTATATAATAAATCGCATGCAACGAATATGCCAATTAGAAACAAACGTAGTATTTTCCTTCCTTCAGAAAAAGAGCAGATGGGGTTTTGGGCAGATCATTTTATTGAGGTACTGAATAGCCCGATCACCGTCAACCTTTGACATTGTAAATGAAACAATCACACCCATCTTGAAAGTTTCTTGCGATGAGTTTACATTTGATGAGATGAACTGGGCATCGGCAAACTCAAAATCTTCACAGCAGCTACCCACGACAAAATTACAGACGAAATGTTAAAAGCAGTAGATGATGCTATTCTTATTCACTCGTTATCCATCATAAATGAAGTGTGAAATGACGAAAACCCACATCGACAACGGAAAGATGGAATTCTTGTTAAAACACCATCAAACTCGACTTATCGGATTGCAACAGTTTATGAGGCATTCTTTGCGAGGCCCGACTCAAAGAAAGGATATATATACCACATTTCCAGAAGAACAATCTGGTTTTAGACCAGTGGCAACACTAGACAAGCTCTATGGCAATGTCGACAGCCTCAGGATGACAGCTGCTTTCTTCAAACAAATTCAAGTTGACGTCTGACAGCGTACGAAGAAGAAGAAGACCACCGAGTTCTTGTATCGACTAGATTTTTACTCCGAGAACAATTACTGAGGAATCTGCAGAAATGCAATCCTGATTTATGATTAACTTGATTGATTTACAAATAGCTTGTGAATGCTTATATAGACAGTGCGAAATGATCTCCAGGGACGGTTTTCCCTGAAAGTATATAGGCACTATTACAATTATTGACAATGTTTCACAATGCTATGTTCGAACCACTACAGGCACAATTGATTGGTTTCTCATATAAACCGGCGCGAAATAAGGATGCATTTTATAATTTCTTCTATTTGTCATATAAATGGACTGGGTTATGAGAAACTATACCCCAGGCGAATATTATAAAATGGATGGCCTTGACTTCCCAGCTGACCTGGTAATCTTGAGTTCCACTCCCGAAAAAGCGTTAAAAACAAATTAGACCGGCTAACAGAAAAGACGATCCACAATTAATGCTTCCAAGACGAAGGTCATGAATTTCCCCAACAAACCTGTTATTATGCAGTTGTATGGAGAGATAACACAAACAGTTGACAGTTTCACCTATTTGGGATGCAAATTGATTAAATTTGGTGATACATCTAAGGAAACATACACTCGCACTACTCCAGCTGCAGGTATCTTAACTCATCTATCTCACACCTTCTGGTCGAGCACACCAAACTAAGGTTGGTTAATTCCAACATCTTAACAAATCTTACTTATGGATGTGAATGTTGAAAAATAACAAAGACAGCAAGAAAAGAGAAGACCTAAAGACACTCTCCGCAGAACAATCTGTTAGTTCAAATGTCATTGAAGGTCGGCGGAAATGGATCTCCAGTGAACTGAATCTGTAGCAGTCATTGTGCAATCTGACAGGTTTTTTCCCGTCCATCTTCTGATGTTGTCAATTCAATTAAAAAGTTGTCGGCCTCTTCATCTTTCCCCCTTATCCTCTAGTATGGTTTTCAACAAGTTCTATGCCCTGTGAAAGGACCAAAATAACGTTACTGTCTAACCCTGATTTTGGTCATAAATTATTTTTCACCCCCAACATTTTCTATACCTCCATATTTGTTTTCTTCTCCATCCAGGAAATTCGACCGAATCGTCTATATACTCATATCTCGAAGGCTTCAATACTCTTTTTCAACTTGTTAATCATTGTCCATGTTTCTGCGCTACAAAGTAGTGACGAGTATACATAACATCTGACAACTCTGATTTTCAAATTATGATTATCTTTTTGATGTCATTATGTGTCGCATGTTGTCGAAGGCGATCTTGGCCATACCAATTCTCTTTCTGATTTCTTTTTCACAGTTGCCTTCTTCCGTTATTTTGTGACCTCGATAGGAGAAATTGTGTACCTGTTCCAGTAGTTGATCTTTTTTTTTTATCTGTATATAAGGTTTATTGTCCCTCTCCCCAAATATCATAGTCTTTATTTTCTTAATATTTATGTCTAATCCAAACTCTTGAATTAGTGTGTATATTGTTATCACAAGCACCTGTAATTCTTGCTCCCTTTTTACCACAATCACTGTATCATCTGCATATCTAAGGGTTTTCATTGCCACTACTCCAATAACAAGCCCCGAAATCCCCGCTATCTGTTTGAATATTTGTTCTGTATACATATTAAAAAGACAAGGGGATAATACACATCCCTGTCTCACTCCTCTTTTAGCATCTACATTTGGAGAGAAAACTTTCCTGATTTTACTGTAGCAGTTTGTTTCCAGTACACATTACTGAACAGTCTTTTGTCTTTACCATCTAGATCTATTTCTTGGAGACATTTAATTAATTTCCCATATTGAACTCTGTCAAAAGTAGTATATGAAGAGAAAATAAATGTCATTTCGTATTTCTATATTCTTTTTTCTGTAATAGTTCTCAAACAATCGTTGAATATGATGAATCATGGACGAGCAATATACATGATCTGAAAAGAGTGGTATTAACCAGATCATACTGGAGCAGACTGGTTTCTATCTTATGCTTCGTGTTTGACCCTTAAAAACACAGATAGATAGATATATAGATAGATAGATATGTAAATAGATAGATAGATACATAGATAGATAGATATACAGATAGATAGATATGTAAATATATATATATATATATATATATATATATATATATATATATATATATATATATATATATATATATATTTTTATATAAATATATGCTGAGCAGTGTATGAGCTTCAGCGTTAGGCGACCCAAAGCTGACTGCTAGCCTCAGGGCCAGCCAACCAAAGTTGTCAAGACACTTCTATCTCTTCTCTTTAATTTAACTTAACTTCATTATACTGGTTTAGAAGGCTCTACAGTGTCTGTATACAACCCGTTTATTCCACTCCACTGATACTAAAATTGATCTTGATCATCCAATCTATTATTGAATGCATTAACTGACCCTGTCTATATCGCATCTTGTGGCAATGTATTTCAAGCATTCTCCACTATCTGACTAAGAAAATATTTCCGAATATTTAATCTGTACCTGTCTTTAAATAATTTGAAGCCTTGACCTCTAGTTCTTGTATCCGGTTGAACTTTGAAAAACTTGGTAAAGTCTAATTTATTCTTTACATTTATTAATTTATAAACTTGTATTAAGTCACCTCGAATTTGTTTCTGTTTAGGCACTGCAGACCAGTTTTTTTATGTCTCTCATAATAACTATAATTCTGGAATCCCACGATCATTTTTGAAACTCTTTTTTTTGTATCATTTCTCACATATCCACTATAAGATAAGAACTCCACACCTGAACACAGTACTCCAATTTAGGTCTCATCAATGAATTATAAAATTTGACTGTGACTTCTTTGCTCTTATGTGTAATGTTTATTTTAATCATACCTAACGCTGCATTCGGTTTTTCCACGGCCTCCTGGACTTGCTCCCCCACTTTACCTGTTTGATCGGTTATAACACCTAGGTCCCTTTCCTTTTCTATCTTTCTAATATTGTTCACTCCCATCATCTGGGGTAGTTGTCTCGCCGCAGCGACTCAATTTCAACCAGTGTTCGTAAAGCGATCTCAGTCCCGCCAGGCGGAACGATAGCGCGGGCTTGCGGAAAACGCTCGCCTGCCTTTCCCCGTAGTGCGAATTGGGTGCGGTTTGTGGTAGTGGCTCCTCCACCGAGGTGCGCTAGTCTGGTCCGTATCAGGAAACGTGGTCCGTCCGTGGTGATTTATCTAAGGCTTATAGCAGAGCTCGACAGTACGTCTCGCTGGTGGTCCGACTCTCGCAAAGAGCTTGTGACCGGCAAATGGAAAGCAGGAATCGTTGCCTCGTGAGGCCCTACGTTCTCCCTACGGAGAAGGGCAGGCCGGCAGGCCAAATTGTGTCTCTAGTCCCAGTGAAATTCGTCGCCGAGGTCGTTGGGATCCGTTCTGCACAGAGCGCTGCCATCCCTCCTCGAGCGAGCCCGGTCGGTCGGTCGTCTGGTGCGTGTGAGAGGCCCCTGTCAGGCGGTCCTAGGTCGACGGAGTGAGGGACGGGTGGAACAAACCGTCCGTCCCGTCAGTCGGTCCCTGCGGCCGTCGTCCCAGCGAGGCTGCTTTTTACACGTAACCCTTCCTCCGCCGACCGGTGTGTGCTGTACGTACGTCTCTGACAGATATCTGGTTGATCCTGCCAGTAGTCATATGCTTGTCTCAAAGATTAAGCCATGCATGTCTAAGTTCACACTGTCTCACGGTGAAACCGCGAATGGCTCATTAAATCAGTCGAGGTTCCTTAGATGACACGATCCTACTTGGATAACTGTGGCAATTCTAGAGCTAATACATGCTTACCAAGCTCCGACCCTCGCGGAAAGAGCGCTTTTATTAGTTCAAAACCAATCGTCGTTTCCCCTCGCGGGGTTGCGGCGTCCCCACTGGTGACTCTGGATAACTTTGTGCTGATCGCATGGCCTCATGTGCCGGCGACGCATCTTTCAAATGTCTGCCCTATCAAATGTCGATGGTACGTGACATGCCTACCATGTTTGTAACGGGTAACGGGGAATCAGGGTTCGATTCCGGAGAGGGAGCATGAGAAACGGCTACCACATCCAAGGAAGGCAGCAGGCGCGCAACTTACCCACTCCCGGCACGGGGAAGCAGTGACGAAAAATAACAATACGGGACTCTTTCGAGGCCCCGTAATTGGAATGAGTACACTTTAAACCCTTTAACGAGGATCTATTGGAGGGCAAGTCTGGTGCCAGCAGCCGCGGTAATTCCAGCTCCAATAGCGTATATTAAAGTTGTTGCAGTTAAAAAGCTCGTAGTTGGATCTCAGGCGCAGGCGGGCGGTCCGGCTCGCGCCGGTTCACTGCCCGTTGTCTCCTGCCCTACCGTCTGCCGGCTCTCTCCCACGGGTGCTCTTCGCTGAGCGTCCTGGGTGGCCGGCGCGTTTACTTTGAAAAAATTAGAGTGTTCAAAGCAGGCCTCGGCTGCCTGAATAATGGTGCATGGAATAATGGAATAGGACCTCGGTTCTATTTTGTTGGTTTTCGGAACTGGAGGTAATGATTAACAGGGACAAACGGGGGCATTCGTATTGCGGCGTTAGAGGTGAAATTCTTGGATCGCCGCAAGACGAGCTACTGCGAAAGCATTTGTCAAGAATGTTTTCATTAATCAAGAACGAAAGTCAGAGGCGCGAAGACGATCAGATACCGTCGTAGTTCTGACCATAAACGATGCCGACTAGCGATCCGCAGGAGTTGCTTCGATGACTCTGCGGGCAGCTTCCGGGAAACCAAAGTGTTTGGGTTCCGGGGGAAGTATGGTTGCAAAGCTGAAACTTAAAGGAATTGACGGAAGGGCACCACCAGGAGTGGAGCCTGCGGCTTAATTTGACTCAACACGGCCAACACTGAAACGATGACATGCCGAGACCACTCTTCTGGGGTCTAATATGGAACTGGTGCTGGATTTAGACCCCCAGAAATCTGGGGTTATGCCCCCTGTGGCCCGGTTTTGTCTGCATCCAGTGTTCTGAAAAAGGAATTGACGGAAGAGCACTATCAGGAGTGGAGCCTGAGACCCAAATTAACTTAACACGCCAATACTGCAGAATGACTATCAAAAAGTACACCTTAGTGGGGTCTAATAGAGAACATGTGCTGGAATTAGACCCTCGAAAATCTGGGGCTACCCTCTAAGAAACTTGATTGTCTCGCTAAGGGAATTGACGGAAGGGCACCACCAGGTGTGGAACCTGCGGCTTAATTTGACTGAACACGCCAATACTGTAGAACAACTGACAAATCGAGAGCACTGCCGTTTGGGTCTAATAATGAACGTACGCTGGTATTAGACTCACGGATGACAAATCAGCTCTCAAACACTCAAATGACAGAACGCTACGGAAATCGTGTTTAACTCCGCAGAAACCGCAGATTTCAAATACCTGGTCATTGACAAACAAAAGCCCTCAATAAATTCGTCTGACCAAATAGTGAACGGGTGCTGGAAATAGATCATCTGAAGACAGGTCAGTTTTACCCTACAAATGACAGGGCGTTGCTACGGAAAACCAGCTCAAATCGAGAGGAGCCGCAGACACTTTGGTTCACGTACCAGGCTGATAAGCCAAGGGCGCGAGGCTACCATGTGGGGGATTACGGCCGAACCCTTGTAAGCCGCAATCCCGCCCAAAATCTCAGCACCACTGCAATGGGAGGCTCCTACATGCTCGGGACCTGGGGCTTGCGCCCCAGCCCTATCAGGTAGAGCCACAGTAAGAGGTTCTTGCCGCCCGCCAATCAAAGCGGGCGGACAACTGCTTGATACTCACCCTATACGGCGATGAGGTGCGAAAAACACCAACCAAAGACTTAGAACCTGGTCGGGGTGTCGAAAACAGTAGAGCAGCCACCTCACTGTGAACTGTCAAGACTCAACCACTGACCATGAGAGTTGTCCGCACACCAGGCGATCAACATCTCTGTGACATTACCAGGCTTGTCCTCTGGCTGAATGCACTCCGGCTACGATATCTACCCCTGTACGTTATCAGCCATAACTATCATGCTGGACGCAGAAGAGATGCAGACCAGCGGACATTGCACATCTGTCCCACTGTGTCAACACCCCAGGTGGCGGGGAATGCTAGGCGTACCATCCCTGCATAGAAGCCAAGAAAATAAAGGGAAAAAGAGATACCCCACTCACATGCAAATGCTACGTTTCTGGCAGGACGTGACGATCCTGGGACACAGACACACTGGACTGCCTCTCTTCCGGGTAAACCAGTCCATCTCATATATCACATATCATCATTGCACCCTATAGACACGAGTAGTGAAGACTCGATAGTCTGGTAAGACAACTTCCATAGGAGAGAAAACTCTGATCGTAAACAACTGCTGCCTTGCAGATAGTATGGGGACAGCCAAAGGCTGAAATCGGATGCACGGGGCCGCAAGCCTAACAAAACAGTGCAACGTAAATCACAGTATGATGGCAGTACAACCTATTAGAAAAACGTATGGCGCTCATCCTGAGGAGACCCGCCAGGCAGCGATAGCGCTGGGCCCCACGCCTCGAAGGGGCCCACCCTTGACTACTGGTGGTCACCCACCCATGTGTCGTGGAGTCAAGGCACATGGCTATGGGGTAACGTCTATTGGCCAAAACCTCAAGACCCTCAAAATATTACAGTGGAATGCGGAGGGAGTCATTAACAAAAAACTTTCCCTAACACACCACCTGCATGAAGGTAAGATTGACGTGGCATGTATCCAGGAAACGCACCTCAACAATAACCATAAATTCTCAATCAGAGGATACCAGACCTTCCGTCTAGATAGAGAAGGCCACAAAGGAGGGGTCCTGATACTGACCAGAAACAGCATACCGAGTAGCGCGGTACCTGTCAATCACACCGGACAAGCAGAAATTGTAGGAGTTGACATAATGGCTCAAGAGACGAAGCTCCGCATTTTCAATCTGTACGGACCACCAAACAGAGACCTATCGCTCTCGAGTATGGAGGTCAGAGACTCCAACTGCATAGTAGTTGGAGATTTCAACAGCCACTCGGAGAGATGGGGATACTCTGACACAGACAGCAGAGGTGACGAAGTGGAAGATTGGGAGATAGATGCAAATCTATCCCTAATCAATAGGCCGGAGGATAGCCCTAGCTTCTATTCAAGAACATGGCATACAACCTCGACTCCAGATTTGGCCTTCTCCACACAGGACATACACTATAAAATAGACCGCCAGGTGCTAAACCAACTGGCAGGTAGCGACCACAGGCCGATCAGGCTAACCATTGACATGGAAGTAGGCCCATAGGAAACAAAACCGCTCCCACGTTGGAATTACAAACGAGCCGACTGGGACAGTTTTGCAATCCTGACAGATGGGCTGTGTGAAACCATCAACACACGAAACACCAAAATGAAGCCCATGGTAGAGAGCCTAAGCAAGGCAATAATGCAAGCCGCCACTGAAACCATCCCAAGAGGAGCTAGGAAAAACTATAAGCCCTACTGGAATGATGAGTTGCAGAAAGTGGAAGATGCAGTAACAAATGCTAGGAACATGGCAGAACGAGAAAAATCCATGGAGGCAAACATCGCCCTCAAAGCCGCCGCGGCGAAGTACAAACACACTCTCAAGCAAACAGCAAGAGAAAGTTGGAAAAATAAAACGGAAAGTTTAAACCTGGACAAAGAAGGGAACAAGCTATGGAAGCTAGTCAGAGCCATGAACGACGAAACCCCGTCAAATAAACCAATTACTATCAAGCAAGGCGAGAACTTGATCACAGGTAAGAAAGCCGCAAACGCCTTTGTCGATCACTATGCCAGAGCAAACCACATCGAGGTCCCTGCAGATAAGCATACAGACATTAGCGAAGAGCTAAAGGGGCACGAAAACATAAATACGGCTCCTGAAGAGCACATGATGGCCAAACTAACAATGCGCGAAATGGAAGAGGCTATGAGAACACTAAAGAGAAGGAAATCTCCCGGAAAAGACGGGATAACAAACGAAATGTTGATGGGGCTGGGCCAAACAGCGAAGAAAAAACTACTATCAGTCCTGAACCAAAGCTGGAAAAGGGGTATTGTACCCCAGGCATGGAAAGATGCAATACTGGTACCAGTACCAAAAACAGGAAAGGACAAAACATATCCGAATGGATACAGGCCCATAAGCCTACTGAGCTGTGTCGGCAAGCTGATGGAACGGATGATAAACACCAGACTGATGTGGCATCTGGAAGAAAAACGAATACTAATTCCACAGCAAGCCGGCTTTAGACAGCACAGATCCACTGAGGACCAGGTCATCCTCATAGCCCAGGAGATAGAAGATGCCTACCAGGCACAGAAACACACAGTAGCTGTTTGGGTGGATCTGGAAAAGGCATTTGACAAAGTCTGGAAGGATGGACTTAGAGTCAAGCTAAGAAGAAGTGATGTTTGTGGGAAGATGTACAAGTGGATCAACCACTACCTCAAACAAAGAACGGCCAGAGTCCAAGTACAAGGGCAGATGAGCAAAAAGGTGACACTCGAGCAGGGAGTACCCCAAGGGGGAGTACTGTAACCCACACTCTTCCTGGTATATATAAACGATATTACAGAGAATATACCAAGAAGAGTCCATAGCTCAATGTTTGCAGACGATCTGGCTATGTGGATCTCTGAAAAGAATCTCACCATAGCAAGAAATCGGATGCAAACGGCCCTAACATCGCTGGAAGAGTGGGCGAACTCATGGCTGGTCAAAATAAACGAGGAAAAAACCACATGCACAATATTCTCGCTCTCATTAAAACCCCAAAGTACCAAATTAAGCCTAAATGGCAAAATCCTGCAGCCAAACGACAACCCAACCTATCTGGGAGTCACATTTGATCGGCGCATGACATGCAAAAAGTCAGATTGAGAGAAACCGAATGAAAGCCAGAGAAAGAATGGCGATCATGAGGAAACTTGCTGGCACAAGCTGGGGAGCAGACGAAGGCATACTAAAGAAACTGTACACTGGAAGAGTGAGACCAGTTCTCGAGTATGGCATCGCGGCATGGACAACAGCAGCGAAGGCGAACTTCGA